>OW121816.1:48742218-49304336 GCA_933228935.1 Pemphredon lugubris
GTAGAGTGGATAAAAATGGATGTAGATTGGATAAAATGGATGTAGAGTTGATAAAATGGATGTAAAGTGGATAAAATGGATGTAGAGTTAATAAAAATGGATGTAGAGTGGAAATAATGGATGTAGAGAGGATAAAATGGATGTAGAGCGGATAAAATGGATGTAGAGTTCATAAAAATGGATGTAGAGTGGATAAAAATGGATGTAGATTGGATAAAATGGATGTGGAGTGGATAACAATGGATGTAGAGAGGATAAAAATGGATATAGGGTAGATAAAATGGATGTAGAGTTAATAAAAATGGATGTAGAGTGGTTATAATGGATGTAGAGTGGATAAAATGGATGTGGAGTGGATAACAATGGATGTAGAGTGGATAAAATGGATGTAGAGTGGATAAAATGGATGTAGAGTGGATAAAATGGATGTAGAGTGGATAAAATGGATGTAGAGTTGATAAAAATGGATGTAGAGTGGATAAAACGGATGTAGAGTGGATAAAAATGGATGTAGAGTGGATACAATGGTTGTAGAGTGGATAAAATGGATGTAGAGTTGATAAAAATGGATGTAGAGTGGATAAAACGGATGTAGAGTGGATAAAAATGGATGTAGAGTGGATAAAATGGATGTAGAGTGCATAAAAATGGATGTTGAGTGGATAAAATGGATGTAGAGTGGATAAAATTAATGTACATTTAATAAAAATGGATGTAGAGTGGATAAAAATGGATGTAGATTGGATAAAATGGATGTAGAGTTAATAGAAGTGGATGTAGAGTGGATAAAATGGATGTAGAGTTGATAAAAATGGATGTAGAGTGGATAAAAATGGATGTAGATTGGATAAAATGGATGTAGAGTGGATAAAAATGGATGTAGATTATATAAATTGGATGTAGAGTATATAAAATGGATGTAGAGTGGATAAAAATGGATGTCGAGTGGATAAAATGGATGTAGAGTGGATAAAATGGATGTAGATTGGATAAAATGGATGTAGAGTTAATAAAAATGGATGTAGAGTGGATAAAATGGATGTATAGTGGATAAAAATGGATGTAGAGTAGATAAAATAGATGTAGAGAGGATAAAAATGGATGTAGAGTGGATAAAATGGATGTAGAGTGGATGAAAATGGATGTAGAGTGGATAAAATGGATGTAGAGTAGATAAAATGGATGTAGAGTGGATAAAATGGATGTAGAGTTGATAAAATGGATGTAAAGTGGATAAAATGGATGTAGAGTTAATAAAAATGGATGTAGAGTGGAAATAATGGATGTAGAGAGGATAAAATGGATGTAGAGTGGATAAAATGGATGTAGAGTTCATAAAAATGGATGTAGAGTGGATAAAAATGGATGTAGATTGGATAAAATGGATGTAGAGTGGATAAAAATAGATGTAGAGTGGATAAAATGGATGTAGAGTTAATAAAAATGGATGTAGAGTGGAAATAATGGATGTAGAGAGGATAAAATGGATGTAGAGTGGATAAAATGGATGTAGAGTTCATAAAAATGGATGTAGAGTGGATAAAATGGATGTAGAGTGGATAAAATGATTGTAGAGTGGATAAAATGGATGTAGAGTGGATAAAAATGGATGTAGAGTGGATAAAATGGATGTAGAGTGGATAAAATGGTTGTAGAGTGGATAAAAATGGATGTAGAGTGGATAAAATGGATGTAGAATGGATAAAATGGATGTAAAGTGGATAAAAATGGATGTCGAGTGGATAAAATGGATGTAGAGTGGATAAAAATAGATGTAGAGAGGATAAAATGGAAGTAGAGTGGATAAAAATGGATGTAGAGTGGATAAAAATGGATGTAGAGTGGATAAAATGGATGTAGAGTGGATAAAAATGGATGTAGAGAGGATAAAATGGATGTAGAGTGGATAAAATGGATGTACAGTTAATAAAAATGGATGTAGAGTGGAAATAATGGATGTAGAGAGGATAAAATGGATGTAGAATGGATAAAATGGATTTAGAGTTCATAAAAATGGATGTAGAGTGGATAAAAATGGATGTAGATTGGATAAAATGGATGTAGAGTTGATAAAATGGATGTAAAGTGGATAAAATGGATGTAGAGTTAATAAAAATGGATGTAGAGTGGAATTAATGGATGTAGAGAGGATAAAATGGATGTAGAGTGGATAAAATGGATGTAGAGTTCATAAAAATGGATGTAGAGTGGATAAAAATGGATGTAGATTGGATAAAATGGATGTGGAGTGGATAACAATGAATGTAGAGAGGATAAAAATGGATATAGGGTAGATAAAATGGATGTAGAGTTCATAAAAATGGATGTAGAGTGGATAAAAATGGATGTAGATTGGATAAAATGGATGTGGAGTGGATAACAATGGATGTAGAGAGGATAAAAATGGATATAGGGTAGATAAAATGGATGTAGAGTTAATAAAAATGGATGTAGAGTGGATATAATGGATGTAGAGAGGATAAAATGGATGTGGAGTGGATAAAATGGTTGTAGAGTGGATAAAATGGATGTAGAGTTGATAAAAATGGATGTAGAGTGGATAAAACGGATGTAGAGTGGATAAAAATGGATGTAGAGTGGATACAATGGTTGTAGAGTGGATAAAAATGGATGTAGAGTGGATAAAATGGATGTAGAGTGCATAAAAATGGATGTTGAGTGGATAAAATGGATGTAGAGTGGATAAAATTAATGTACATTTAATAAAAATGGATGTAGAGTGGATAAAAATGGATGTAGATTGGGTAAAATGGTTGTAGAGTTAATAGAAGTGGATGTAGAGTGGATAAAATGGATGTAGAGTTGATAAAAATGGATGTAGAGTGGATAAAAATGGATGTAGATTGGATAAAATGGATGTAGAGTGGATAAAAATGGATGTAGATTATATAAATTGGATGTAGAGTATATAAAATGGATGTAGAGTGGATAAAAATGGATGTCGAGTGGATAAAATGGATGTAGAGTGGATAAAAATGGATGTAGAGTGGATAAAATGGATGTAGAGTTGATAAAAATGGATGTAGAGTGGATAAAATGGATGTAGAGTAGATAAAATGGATGTAGAGTGGATAAAATGGATGTAGAGTTGATAAAATGGATGTAGAGTGGATAAAAATGGATGTCGAGTGGATAAAATGGATGTAGAGTGGATAAAAATGGATGTAGATTGGATAAAATGGATGTAGAGTTAATAAAAGTGGATGTAGAGTGGATAAAATGGATGTAGAGTTGATAAAAATGGATGTAGAGTGGATAAAAATGGATGTAGATTGGATAAAATGGATGTAGAGTGGATAAAAATGGATGTAGATTATATAAATTGGATGTAGAGTATATAAAATGGATGTAGAGTGGATAAAAATGGATGTCGAGTGGATAAAATGGATGTAGAGTGGATAAAAATGGATGTAGATTGGATAAAATGGATGTAGAGTTAATAAAAATGGATGTAGAGTGGATAAAATGGATGTATAGTGGATAAAAATGGATGTAGAGTAGATAAAATAGATGTAGAGTGGATAAAAATGGATGTAAAGTGGATAAAAATGGATGTAGATTGGATAAAATGGATGTAGAGTTAAAAAAGTGGATGTAGAGTGGATAAAATGGATGTAGAGTTGATAAAAATGGATGTGGAGTGGATAAAAATGGATGTAGATTGGATAAAATGGATGTAGAGTGGATAAAAATAGATGTAGATTATATAAATTGGATGTAGAGTATATAAAATGGATGTAGAGTGGATAAAAATGGATGTCGAGTGGATAAAATGGATGTAGAGTGGATAAAAATGGATCTAGATTGGACAAAATGGATGTAGAGTAGATAAAATGGATGTAGAGTGGATAAAATGGATGTAGAGTTGATAAAATGGATGTAAAGTGGATAAAATGGATGTAGAGTTAATAAAAATGGATGTAGATTATATAAATTGGATGTAGAGTATATAAAATGGATGTAGAGTGGATAAAAATGGATGTAGAGTGGATACAATGGATGTAGAGTGGATAAAAATGGATGTAGAGTGGATAAAATGGATGTAGAGTGGATAAAAATGGATGTAGAGTGGATAAAATGGATGTACATTTAATAAAAATGGATGTAGAGTGGATAAAAATGGATGTAGAGTGGATAAAAATGGATGTAGATTGGATAAAATGGATGTAGAGTTAATAAAAGTGGATGTAGAGTGGATAAAATGGATGTAGAGTGGATAAAAATGGATGTAGATTGGATAAAATGGATGTAGAGTGCATAAAAATGGATGTAGAGTATATAAATTGGATGTACAGTATATAAAATGGATGTAGAGTGGATAAAAATGGATGTCGAGTGGATAAAATGGATGTAGAGCGGATAAAAATGGATGTAGATTGGATAAAATGGATGTAGAGTGGATGAAAATGGATGTAGAGTATATAAATTGGATGTAGAGTATATAAAATGAATGTAGAGTGGATAAAAATGGATGTCGAGTGGATAAAATGGATGTAGAGTGGATAAAAATGGATGTAGAGTGGATAAAATGGATGTAGAGTTGATAAAAATGGATGTAGAGTGGATAAAATGGATGTAGAGTAGATAAAATGGATGTAGAGTGGATAAAATGGATGTAGAGTTGATAAAATGGATGTAGAGTGGATAAAAATGGATGTCGAGTGGATAAAATGGATGTAGAGTGGATAAAAATGGATGTAGAATGGATAAAATGGATGTAGAGTTAATAGAAGTGGATGTAGAGTGGATAAAATGGATGTAGAGTTGATAAAAATGGATGTAGAGTGGATAAAAATGGATGTAGAGAGGATAAAATGGATGTAGAGTGGATAAAATGGATGTAGAGTTAATAAAAATGGATGTAGAGTGGATATAATGGATGTAGAGAGGATAAAATGGATGTGGAGTGGATAACAATGGATGTAGAGTGGATAAAATGGATGTAGAGTGGATAAAATGGATGTAGAGTGCATAAAAATGGATGTTGAGTGGATAAAATGGATGTAGAGTGGATAAAATTAATGTACATTTAATAAAAATGGATGTAGAGTGGATAAAAATGGATGTAGAATGGATAAAATGGATGTAGAGTTAATAGAAGTGGATGTAGAGTGGATAAAATGGATGTAGAGTTGATAAAAATGGATGTAGAGTGGATAAAAATGGATGTAGATTGGATAAAATGGATGTAGAGTGGATAAAAATGGATGTAGATTATATAAATTGGATGTAGAGTATATAAAATGGATGTAGAGTGGATAAAAATGGATGTCGAGTGGATAAAATGGATGTAGAGTGGATAAAATGGATGTAGATTGGATAAAATGGATGTAGAGTTAATAAAAATGGATGTAGAGTGGATAAAATGGATGTATAGTGGATAAAAATGGATGTAGAGTAGATAAAATAGATGTAGAGTGGATAAAAATGGATGTAGAGTGGATAAAATGGATGTCGAGTGGATAAAATGGATGTAGAGTGGATAAAAATAGATGTAGAGTGGATAAAAATGGATGTAGAGTGGATACAATGGATGTAGAGTGGATAAAAATGGATGTAGAGTGGATAAAATGGATGTAGAGTGGATAAAAATGGATGTAGAGTGGATAAAATGGATGTAGAGTGCATAAAAATGGATGTTGAGTGGATAAAAATGGATGTAGAGTGGATAAAAATGGATGTAGATTGGATAAAATGGATGTAGAGTGGATAAAAATGGATGTAGAGTGGATAAAATGGATGTAGAGTTAATAAAAATGGATGTAGAGTGGAAATAATGGATGTAGAGAGGATAAAATGGATGTAGAGTGGATAAAATGGATGTAGAGTTCATAAAAATGGATGTAGAGTGGATAAAATGGATGTAGAGTGTATAAAATGATTGTAGAGTGGATAAAATGGATGTAGAGTGGATAAAATGGATGTAGAGTGGATAAAATGGATGTACAGTTAATAAAAATGGATGTAGAGTGGAAATAATGGATGTAGAGAGGATAAAATGGATGTGGAGTGGATAACAATGGATGTAGAGTGGATAAAATGGATGTAGAGTGGATAAAATGGATGTAAAGTGGATAAAATGGATGTAGAGTTAATAAAAATGGATGTAGAGTGGAATTAATGGATGTAGAGAGGATAAAATGGATGTAGAGTGGATAAAATGGATGTAGAGTTCATAAAAATGGATGTAGAGTGGATAAAAATGGATGTAGATTGGATAAAATGGATGTAGAGTGGATAAAAATAGATGCAGAAAGGATAAAATGGAAGTAGAGTGGATAAAAATGGATGTAGAGTGGATAAAAATGGATGTAGAGTGGATAAAATGGATGTAGAGTGGATAAAAATGGATGTAGAGAGGATCAAATGGATGTAGAGTGGATAAAATGGATGTACAGTTAATAAAAATGGATGTAGAGTGGAAATAATGGATGTAGAGTGGATAAAATGGATGTAGAGCGGATAAAATGGATGTAGAGTTCATAAAAATGGATGTAGAGTGGATAAAAATGGATGTAGATTGGATAAAATGGATGTAGAGTTGATAAAATGGATGTAGAGTGGATAAAATGGATGTAGAGTTAATAAAAATGGATGTAGAGTGGAAATAATGGATGTAGAGAGGATAAAATGGATGTAGAGCGGATAAAATGGATGTAGAGTTCATAAAAATGGATGTAGAGTGGATAAAAATGGATGTAGATTGGATAAAATGGATGTGGAGTGGATAACAATGGATGTAGAGAGGATAAAAATGGATATAGGGTAGATAAAATGGATGTAGAGTTAATAAAAATGGATGTAGAGTGGTTATAATGGATGTAGAGAGGATAAAATGGATGTGGAGTGGATAACAATGGATGTAGAGTGGATAAAATGGATGTAGAGTGGATAAAATGGATGTAGAGTGGATAAAATGGTTGTAGAGTGGATAAAATGGATGTAGAGTTGATAAAAATGGATGTAGAGTGGATAAAACGGATGTAGAGTGGATAAAAATGGATGTAGAGTGGATACAATGGTTGTAGAGTGGATAAAATGGATGTAGAGTTGATAAAAATGGATGTAGAGTGGATAAAACGGATGTAGAGTGGATAAAAATGGATGTAGAGTGGATAAAATGGATGTAGAGTGCATAAAAATGGATGTTGAGTGGATAAAATGGATGTAGAGTGGATAAAATTAATGTACATTTAATAAAAATGGATGTAGAGTGGATAAAAATGGATGTAGATTGGATAAAATGGATGTAGAGTTAATAGAAGTGGATGTAGAGTGGATAAAATGGATGTAGAGTTGATAAAAATGGATGTAGAGTGGATAAAAATGGATGTAGATTGGATAAAATGGATGTAGAGTGGATAAAAATGGATGTAGATTATATAAATTGGATGTAGAGTATATAAAATGGATGTAGAGTGGATAAAAATGGATGTCGAGTGGATAAAATGGATGTAGAGTGGATAAAATGGATGTAGAGTTAATAAAAATGGATGTAGAGTGGATAAAATGGATGTATAGTGGATAAAAATGGATGTAGAGTAGATAAAATAGATGTAGAGAGGATAAAAATGGATGTAGAGTGGATAAAATGGATGTAGAGTGGATGAAAATGGATGTAGAGTGGATAAAATGGATGTAGAGTAGATAAAATGGATGTAGAGTGGATAAAATGGATGTAGAGTTGATAAAATGGATGTAAAGTGGATAAAATGGATGTAGAGTTAATAAAAATGGATGTAGAGTGGAAATAATGGATGTAGAGAGGATAAAATGGATGTAGAGTGGATAAAATGGATGTAGAGTTCATAAAAATGGATGTAGAGTGGATAAAAATGGATGTAGATTGGATAAAATGGATGTAGAGTGGATAAAAATGGATGTAGAGTGGATAAAATGGATGTAGAGTTAATAAAAATGGATGTAGAGTGGAAATAATGGATGTAGAGAGGATAAAATGGATGTAGAGTGGATAAAATGGATGTAGAGTTCATAAAAATGGATGTAGAGTGGATAAAATGGATGTAGAGTGGATAAAATGATTGTAGAGTGGATAAAATGGATGTAGAGTGGATAAAAATGGATGTAGAGTGGATAAAATGGATGTAGAGTGGATAAAATGGTTGTAGAGTGGATAAAAATGGATGTAGAGTGGATAAAATGGATGTAGAATGGATAAAATGGATGTAAAGTGGATAAAAATGGATGTCGAGTGGATAAAATGGATGTAGAGTGGATAAAAATAGATGTAGAGAGGATAAAATGGAAGTAGAGTGGATAAAAATGGATGTAGAGTGGATAAAAATGGATGTAGAGTGGATAAAATGGATGTAGAGTGGATAAAAATGGATGTAGAGAGGATAAAATGGATGTAGAGTGGATAAAATGGATGTACAGTTAATAAAAATGGATGTAGAGTGGAAATAATGGATGTAGAGAGGATAAAATGGATGTAGAATGGATAAAATGGATTTAGAGTTCATAAAAATGGATGTAGAGTGGATAAAAATGGATGTAGATTGGATAAAATGGATGTAGAGTTGATAAAATGGATGTAAAGTGGATAAAATGGATGTAGAGTTAATAAAAATGGATGTAGAGTGGAATTAATGGATGTAGAGAGGATAAAATGGATGTAGAGTGGATAAAATGGATGTAGAGTTCATAAAAATGGATGTAGAGTGGATAAAAATGGATGTAGATTGGATAAAATGGATGTGGAGTGGATAACAATGGATGTAGAGAGGATAAAAATGGATATAGGGTAGATAAAATGGATGTAGAGATCATAAAAATGGATGTAGAGTGGATAAAAATGGATGTAGATTGGATAAAATGGATGTGGAGTGGATAACAATGGATGTAGAGAGGATAAAAATGGATATAGGGTAGATAAAATGGATGTAGAGTTAATAAAAATGGATGTAGAGTGGATATAATGGATGTAGAGAGGATAAAATGGATGTGGAGTGGATAAAAATGGATGTAGATTGGATAAAATGGATGTAGAGCGGATAAAAATGGATGTAGATTATATAAATTGGATGTAGAGTATATAAAATGGATGTAGAGTGGATAAAAATGGATGTCGAGTGGATAAAATGGATGTAGAGTGGATAAAATGGATGTAGATTGGATAAAATGGATGTAGAGTTAATAAAAATGGATGTAGAGTGGATAAAATGGATGTATAGTGGATAAAAATGGATGTAGAGAAGATAAAATAGATGTAGAGAGGATAAAAATGGATGTAGAGTGGATAAAATGGATGTCGAGTGGATAAAATGGATGTAGAGTGGATAAAAATAGATGTAGAGTGGATAAAAATGGATGTAGAGTGGATACAATGGATGTAGAGTGGATAAAAATGGATGTAGAGTGGATAAAATGGATGTAGAGTGGATAAAAATGGATGTAGAGTGGATAAAATGGATGTAGAGTGCATAAAAATGGATGTTGAGTGGATAAAATGGATGTAGAGTTGATAAAAATGGATGTAGAGTGGATAAAAATGGATGTAGATTGGATAAAATGGATGTAGAGTGGATAAAAATGGATGTAGAGTATATAAATTGGATGTAGAGTATATAAAATGGATGTAGAGTGGATAAAAATGGATGTCGAGTGGATAAAATGGATGTAGAGTGGATAAAAATGGATGTAGATTGGATAAAATGGATGTAGAGTGGATGAAAATGGATGTAGAGTGGATAAAATGGATGTAGAGTAGATAAAATGGATGTAGAGTGGATAAAATGGATGTAGAGTTGATAAAATGGATGTAAAGTGGATAAAATGGATGTAGAGTTAATAAAAATGGATGTAGAGTGGAAATAATGGATGTAGAGAGGATAAAATGGATGTAGAGTGGATAAAATGGATGTGGAGTGGATAACAATGGATGTAGAGTGGATAAAATGGATGTAGAGTGGATAAAATGGATGAAGAGTGGATAAAATGGTTGTAGAGTGGATAAAATGGATGTAGAGTGGATAAAAATGGATGTAGAGTGGATAAAATGGATGTAGAGTGGATAAAAATGGATGTAGAGTGGATAAAATGGATGTAGAATGGATAAAATGGATGTAAAGTGGATAAAAATGGATGTCGAGTGGATAAAATGGATGTAGAGTGGATAAAAATAGATGCAGAGAGGATAAAATGGAAGTAGAGTGGATAAAAATGGATGTAGAGTGGATAAAAATGGATGTAGAGTGGATAAAATGGATGTAGAGTGGATAAAAATGGATGTAGAGAGGATAAAATGGATGTAGAGTGGATAAAATGGATGTACAGTTAATAAAAATGGATGTAGAGTGGAAATAATGGATGTAGAGAGGATAAAATGGATGTAGAGTGGATAAAATGGATGTAGAGTTCATAAAAATGGATGTAGAGTGGATAAAAATGGATGTAGATTGGATAAAATGGATGTAGAGTTGATAAAATGGATGTAAAGTGGATAAAATGGATGTAGAGTTAATAAAAATGGATGTAGAGTGGAAATAATGGATGTAGAGAGGATAAAATGGATGTAGAGCGGATAAAATGGATGTAGAGTTCATAAAAATGGATGTAGAGTGGATAAAAATGGATGTAGATTGGATAAAATGGATGTGGAGTGGATAAAAATGGATGTTGAGTGGATAAAATGGATGTAGAGTGGATAAAATTAATGTACATTTAATAAAAATGGATGTAGAGTGGATAAAAATGGATGTAGATTGGGTAAAATGGTTGTAGAGTGGATAAAATGGATGTAGAGTTGATAAAAATGGATGTAGAGTGGATAAAACGGATGTAGAGTGGATAAAAATGGATGTAGATTGGTTAAAATGGATGTAGAGTGGATAAAAATGGATGTAGATTATATAAATTGGATGTAGAGTATATAAAATGGATGTAGAGTGGATAAAAATGGATGTCGAGTGGATAAAATGGATGTAGAGTGGATAAAATGGATGTAGATTGGATAAAATGGATGTAGAGTTAATAAAAATGGATGTAGAGTGGATAAAATGGATGTAGAGTGGATAAAAATGGATGTAGAGTATATAAATTGGATGTAGAGTATATAAATTGGATGTAGAGTGGATAAAAATGGATGTCGAGTGGATAAAATGGATGTAGAGTGAATAAAAATGGATGTAGATTGGATAAAATGGATGTAGAGTGGATGAAAATGGATGTAGAGTGGATAAAATGGATGTAGAGTAGATAAAATGGATGTAGAGTGGATAAAATGGATGTAGAGTTGATAAAATGGATGTAAAGTGGATAAAATGGATGTAGAGTTAATAAAAATGGATGTAGAGTGGAAATAATGAATGTAGAGAGGATAAAATGGATGTAGAGTGGATAAAATGGATGTGGAGTGGATAACAATGGATGTAGAGTGGATAAAATGGATGTAGAGTGGATAAAATGGATGAAGAGTGGATAAAATGGTTGTAGAGTGGATAAAATGGATGTAGAGTGGATAAAAATGGATGTAGAGTGGATAAAATGGATGTAGAGTGGATAAAAATGGATGTAGAGTGGATAAAATGGATGTAGAATGGATAAAATGGATGTAGAGTTGATAAAAATGGATGTAGAGTGGATAAAACGGATGTAGAGTGGATAAAAATGGATGTAGATTGGTTAAAATGGATGTAGATTGGGTAAAATGGTTGTAGAGTGGATAAAATGGATGTAGAGTTGATAAAAATGGATGTAGAGTGGATAAAACGGATGTAGAGTGGATAAAAATGGATGTAGATTGGTTAAAATGGATGTAGAGTGGATAAAAATGGATGTAGATTATATAAATTGGATGTAGAGTATATAAAATGGATGTAGAGTGGATAAAAATGGATGTCGAGTGGATAAAATGGATGTAGAGTGGATAAAATGGATGTAGATTGGATAAAATGGATGTAGAGTTAATAAAAATGGATGTAGAGTGGATAAAATGGATGTAGAGTGGATAAAAATGGATGTAGAGTATATAAATTGGATGTAGAGTATATAAATTGGATGTAGAGTGGATAAAAATGGATGTCGAGTGGATAAAATGGATGTAGAGTGAATAAAAATGGATGTAGATTGGATAAAATGGATGTAGAGTGGATGAAAATGGATGTAGAGTGGATAAAATGGATGTAGAGTAGATAAAATGGATGTAGAGTGGATAAAATGGATGTAGAGTTGATAAAATGGATGTAAAGTGGATAAAATGGATGTAGAGTTAATAAAAATGGATGTAGAGTGGAAATAATGAATGTAGAGAGGTTAAAATGGATGTAGAGTGGATAAAATGGATGTGGAGTGGATAACAATGGATGTAGAGTGGATAAAATGGATGTAGAGTGGATAAAATGGATGAAGAGTGGATAAAATGGTTGTAGAGTGGATAAAATGGATGTAGAGTGGATAAAAATGGATGTAGAGTGGATAAAATGGATGTAGAGTGGATAAAAATGGATGTAGAGTGGATAAAATGGATGTAGAGTTCATAAAAATGGATGTAGAGTGGATAAAAATGGATGCAGATTGGATAAAATGGATGTAGAGTTAATAAAAATGGATGTAAAGTGGAAATAATGGATGTAGAGAGGATAAAATGGATGTAGAGCGGATAAAATGGATGTAGAGTTCATAAAAATGGATGTAGAGTGGATAAAAATGGATGTAGATTGGATAAAATGGATGTGGAGTGGATAAAATGGATGTAGAGTAGATAAAATGGATGTAGAGTGGATAAAATGGATGTAGAGTTGATAAAATGGATGTAGAGTGGATAAAAATGGATGTCGAGTGGATAAAATGGATGTAGAGTGGATAAAAATGGATGTAGATTGGATAAAATGGATGTAGAGTTAATAAAAGTGGATGTAGAGTGGATAAAATGGATGTAGAGTTGATAAAAATGGATGTAGAGTGGATAAAAATGGATGTAGATTGGATAAAATGGATGTAGAGTGGATAAAAATGGATGTAGATTATATAAATTGGATGTAGAGTATATAAAATGGATGTAGAGTGGATAAAAATGGATGTCGAGTGGATAAAATGGATGTAGAGTGGATAAAAATGGATGTAGATTGGATAAAATGGATGTAGAGTTAATAAAAATGGATGTAGAGTGGATAAAATGGATGTATAGTGGATAAAAATGGATGTAGAGTAGATAAAATAGATGTAGAGTGGATAAAAATGGATGTAAAGTGGATAAAAATGGATGTAGATTGGATAAAATGGATGTAGAGTTAAAAAAGTGGATGTAGAGTGGATAAAATGGATGTAGAGTTGATAAAAATGGATGTGGAGTGGATAAAAATGGATGTAGATTGGATAAAATGGATGTAGAGTGGATAAAAATAGATGTAGATTATATAAATTGGATGTAGAGTATATAAAATGGATGTAGAGTGGATAAAAATGGATGTCGAGTGGATAAAATGGATGTAGAGTGGATAAAAATGGATCTAGATTGGACAAAATGGATGTAGAGTAGATAAAATGGATGTAGAGTGGATAAAATGGATGTAGAGTTGATAAAATGGATGTAAAGTGGATAAAATGGATGTAGAGTTAATAAAAATGGATGTAGATTATATAAATTGGATGTAGAGTATATAAAATGGATGTAGAGTGGATAAAAATGGATGTAGAGTGGATACAATGGATGTAGAGTGGATAAAAATGGATGTAGAGTGGATAAAATGGATGTAGAGTGGATAAAAATGGATGTAGAGTGGATAAAATGGATGTACATTTAATAAAAATGGATGTAGAGTGGATAAAAATGGATGTAGAGTGGATAAAAATGGATGTAGATTGGATAAAATGGATGTAGAGTTAATAAAAGTGGATGTAGAGTGGATAAAATGGATGTAGAGTGGATAAAAATGGATGTAGATTGGATAAAATGGATGTAGAGTGCATAAAAATGGATGTAGAGTATATAAATTGGATGTACAGTATATAAAATGGATGTAGAGTGGATAAAAATGGATGTCGAGTGGATAAAATGGATGTAGAGTGGATAAAAATGGATGTAGATTGGATAAAATGGATGTAGAGTGGATGAAAATGGATGTAGAGTATATAAATTGGATGTAGAGTATATAAAATGGATGTAGAGTGGATAAAAATGGATGTCGAGTGGATAAAATGGATGTAGAGTGGATAAAAATGGATGTAGAGTGGATAAAATGGATGTAGAGTTGATAAAAATGGATGTAGAGTGGATAAAATGGATGTAGAGTAGATAAAATGGATGTAGAGTGGATAAAATGGATGTAGAGTTGATAAAATGGATGTAGAGTGGATAAAAATGGATGTCGAGTGGATAAAATGGATGTAGAGTGGATAAAAATGGATGTAGATTGGATAAAATGGATGTAGAGTTAATAAAAGTGGATGTAGAGTGGATAAAATGGATGTAGAGTTGATAAAAATGGATGTAGAGTGGATAAAAATGGATGTAGATTGGATAAAATGGATGTAGAGTGGATAAAAATGGATGTAGATTATATAAATTGGATGTAGAGTATATAAAATGGATGTAGAGTTAATAAAAATGGATGTGGAGTGGAAATAATGGATGTAGAGAGGATAAAATGGATGTGGAGTGGATAACAATGGATGTAGAGTGGATAAAATGGATGTAGAGTGGATAAAATGGATGTAGAGTGCATAAAAATGGATGTTGAGTGGATAAAATGGATGTAGAGTGGATAAAATTAATGTACATTTAATAAAAATGGATGTAGAGTGGATAAAAATGGATGTAGAATGGATAAAATGGATGTAGAGTTAATAGAAGTGGATGTAGAGTGGATAAAATGGATGTAGAGTGCATAAAAATGGATGTTGAGTGGATAAAATGGATGTAGAGTGGATAAAATTAATGTACATTTAATAAAAATGGATGTAGAGTGGATAAAAATGGATGTAGAATGGATAAAATGGATGTAGAGTTAATAGAAGTGGATGTAGAGTGGATAAAATGGATGTAGAGTTGATAAAAATGGATGTAGAGTGGATAAAAATGGATGTAGAGAGGATAAAATGGATGTAGAGTGGATAAAATGGATGTAGAGTTAATAAAAATGGATGTAGAGTGGATATAATGGATGTAGAGAGGATAAAATGGATGTGGAGTGGATAACAATGGATGTAGAGTGGATAAAATGGATGTAGAGTGGATAAAATGGATGTAGAGTGCATAAAAATGGATGTTGAGTGGATAAAATGGATGTAGAGTGGATAAAAATGGATGTCGAGTGGATAAAATGGATGTAGAGTGGATAAAATGGATGTAGATTGGATAAAATGGATGTAGAGTTCATAAAAATGGATGTAGAGTGGATAAAAATGGATGTAGATTGAATAAAATGGATGTAGATTGGATAAAATGGATGTAGAGTGGATAAAAATGGATGTAGAGTGGATAAAAATGGATGTAGATTATATAAATTGGATGTAGAGTATATAAAATGGATGTAGAGTGGATAAAAATGGATGTCGAGTGGATAAAATGGATGTAGAGTGGATAAAATGGATGTAGATTGGATAAAATGGATGTAGAGTTAATAAAAATGGATGTAGAGTGGATAAAATGGATGTATAGTGGATAAAAATGGATGTAGAGTAGATAAAATAGATGTAGAGTGGATAAAAATGGATGTAGAGTGGATAAAATGGATGTCGAGTGGATAAAATGGATGTAGAGTGGATAAAAATAGATGTAGAGTGGATAAAAATGGATGTAGAGTGGATACAATGGATGTAGAGTGGATAAAATGGATGTACATTTAATAAAAATGGATGTAGAGTGGATAAAAATGGATGTAGAGTGGATAAAAATGGATGTAGATTGGATAAAATGGATGTAGAGTTAATAAAAGTGGATGTAGAGTGGATAAAATGGATGTAGAGTTGATAAAAATGGATGTAGAGTGGATAAAAATGGATGTAGATTGGATAAAATGGATGTAGAGTGGATAAAAATGGATGTAGAGTATATAAATTGGATGTAGAGTAGATAAAATGGATGTAGAGTGGATAAAATGGATGTAGAGTTGATAAAATGGATGTAAAGTGGATAAAATGGATGTAGAGTTAATAAAAATGGATGTAGAGTGGAAATAATGGATGTAGAGAGGATAAAATGGATGTAGAGTGGATAAAATGGATGTAGAGTTCATAAAAATGGATGTAGAGTGGATAAAAATGGATGTAGATTGGATAAAATGGATGTAGAGTGGATAAAAATGGATGTAGAGTGGATAAAATGGATGTAGAGTTAATAAAAATGGATGTAGAGTGGAAATAATGGATGTAGAGAGGATAAAATGGATGTAGAGTGGATAAAATGGATGTAGAGTTCATAAAAATGGATGTAGAGTGGATAAAATGGATGTAGAGTGTATAAAATGATTGTAGAGTGGATAAAATGGATGTAGAGTGGATAAAATGGATGTAGAGTGGATAAAATGGATGTACAGTTAATAAAAATGGATGTAGAGTGGAAATAATGGATGTAGAGAGGATAAAATGGATGTGGAGTGGATAACAATGGATGTAGAGTGGATAAAATGGATGTAGAGTGGATAAAATGGATGTAAAGTGGATAAAATGGATGTAGAGTTAATAAAAATGGATGTAGAGTGGAATTAATGGATGTAGAGAGGATAAAATGGATGTAGAGTGGATAAAATGGATGTAGAGTTCATAAAAATGGATGTAGAGTGGATAAAAATGGATGTAGATTGGATAAAATGGATGTAGAGTGGATAAAAATAGATGCAGAAAGGATAAAATGGAAGTAGAGTGGATAAAAATGGATGTAGAGTGGATAAAAATGGATGTAGAGTGGATAAAATGGATGTAGAGTGGATAAAAATGGATGTAGAGAGGATCAAATGGATGTAGAGTGGATAAAATGGATGTACAGTTAATAAAAATGGATGTAGAGTGGAAATAATGGATGTAGAGAGGATAAAATGGATGTAGAGCGGATAAAATGGATGTAGAGTTCATAAAAATGGATGTAGAGTGGATAAAAATGGATGTAGATTGGATAAAATGGATGTAGAGTTGATAAAATGGATGTAAAGTGGATAAAATGGATGTAGAGTTAATAAAAATGGATGTAGAGTGGAAATAATGGATGTAGAGAGGATAAAATGGATGTAGAGCGGATAAAATGGATGTAGAGTTCATAAAAATGGATGTAGAGTGGATAAAAATGGATGTAGATTGGATAAAATGGATGTGGAGTGGATAACAATGGATGTAGAGAGGATAAAAATGGATATAGGGTAGATAAAATGGATGTAGAGTTAATAAAAATGGATGTAGAGTGGTTATAATGGATGTAGAGAGGATAAAATGGATGTGGAGTGGATAACAATGGATGTAGAGTGGATAAAATGGATGTAGAGTGGATAAAATGGATGTAGAGTGGATAAAAATGGATGTAGAGTGGATAAAATGGATGTAGAGTTGATAAAAATGGATGTAGAGTGGATAAAACGGATGTAGAGTGGATAAAAATGGATGTAGAGTGGATACAATGGTTGTAGAGTGGATAAAATGGATGTAGAGTTGATAAAAATGGATGTAGAGTGGATAAAACGGATGTAGAGTGGATAAAAATGGATGTAGAGTGGATAAAATGGATGTAGAGTGCATAAAAATGGATGTTGAGTGGATAAAATGGATGTAGAGTGGATAAAATTAATGTACATTTAATAAAAATGGATGTAGAGTGGATAAAAATGGATGTAGATTGGATAAAATGGATGTAGAGTTAATAGAAGTGGATGTAGAGTGGATAAAATGGATGTAGAGTTGATAAAAATGGATGTAGAGTGGATAAAAATGGATGTAGAGTGGATAAAATGGATGTAGAGTGGATAAAAATGGATGTAGATTATATAAATTGGATGTAGAGTATATAAAATGGATGTAGAGTGGATAAAAATGGATGTCGAGTGGATAAAATGGATGTAGAGTGGATAAAATGGATGTAGATTGGATAAAATGGATGTAGAGTTAATAAAAATGGATGTAGAGTGGATAAAATGGATGTATAGTGGATAAAAATGGATGTAGAGTAGATAAAATAGATGTAGAGAGGATAAAAATGGATGTAGAGTGGATAAAATGGATGTAGAGTGGATGAAAATGGATGTAGAGTGGATAAAATGGATGTAGAGTAGATAAAATGGATGTAGAGTGGATAAAATGGATGTAGAGTTGATAAAATGGATGTAAAGTGGATAAAATGGATGTAGAGTTAATAAAAATGGATGTAGAGTGGAAATAATGGATGTAGAGAGGATAAAATGGATGTAGAGTGGATAAAATGGATGTAGAGTTCATAAAAATGGATGTAGAGTGGATAAAAATGGATGTAGATTGGATAAAATGGATGTAGAGTGGATAAAAATGGATGTAGAGTGGATAAAATGGATGTAGAGTTAATAAAAATGGATGTAGAGTGGAAATAATGGATGTAGAGAGGATAAAATGGATGTAGAGTGGATAAAATGGATGTAGAGTTCATAAAAATGGATGTAGAGTGGATAAAATGGATGTAGAGTGGATAAAATGATTGTAGAGTGGATAAAATGGATGTAGAGTGGATAAAAATGGATGTAGAGTGGATAAAATGGATGTAGAGTGGATAAAATGGTTGTAGAGTGGATAAAAATGGATGTAGAGTGGATAAAATGGATGTAGAATGGATAAAATGGATGTAAAGTGGATAAAAATGGATGTCGAGTGGATAAAATGGATGTAGAGTGGATAAAAATAGATGTAGAGAGGATAAAATGGAAGTAGAGTGGATAAAAATGGATGTAGAGTGGATAAAAATGGATGTAGAGTGGATAAAATGGATGTAGAGTGGATAAAAATGGATGTAGAGAGGATAAAATGGATGTAGAGTGGATAAAATGGATGTACAGTTAATAAAAATGGATGTAGAGTGGAAATAATGGATGTAGAGAGGATAAAATGGATGTAGAATGGATAAAATAGATTTAGAGTTCATAAAAATGGATGTAGAGTGGATAAAAATGGATGTAGATTGGATAAAATGGATGTAGAGTTGATAAAATGGATGTAAAGTGGATAAAATGGATGTAGAGTTAATAAAAATGGATGTAGAGTGGAATTAATGGATGTAGAGAGGATAAAATGGATGTAGAGTGGATAAAATGGATGTAGAGTTCATAAAAATGGATGTAGAGTGGATAAAAATGGATGTAGATTGGATAAAATGGATGTGGAGTGGATAACAATGGATGTAGAGAGGATAAAAATGGATATAGGGTAGATAAAATGGATGTAGAGTTAATAAAAATGGATGTAGAGTGGATATAATGGATGTAGAGAGGATAAAATGGATGTGGAGTGGATAAAAATGGATGTAGATTGGATAAAATGGATGTAGAGTGGATAAAAATGGATGTAGATTATATAAATTGGATGTAGAGTATATAAAATGGATGTAGAGTGGATAAAAATGGATGTCGAGTGGATAAAATGGATGTAGAGTGGATAAAATGGATGTAGATTGGATAAAATGGATGTAGAGTTAATAAAAATGGATGTAGAGTGGATAAAATGGATGTATAGTGGATAAAAATGGATGTAGAGAAGATAAAATAGATGTAGAGAGGATAAAAATGGATGTAGAGTGGATAAAATGGATGTCGAGTGGATAAAATGGATGTAGAGTGGATAAAAATAGATGTAGAGTGGATAAAAATGGATGTAGAGTGGATACAATGGATGTAGAGTGGATAAAAATGGATGTAGAGTGGATAAAATGGATGTAGAGTGGATAAAAATGGATGTAGAGTGGATAAAATGGATGTAGAGTGCATAAAAATGGATGTTGAGTGGATAAAATGGATGTAGAGTTGATAAAAATGGATGTAGAGTGGATAAAAATGGATGTAGATTGGATAAAATGGATGTAGAGTGGATAAAAATGGATGTAGAGTATATAAATTGGATGTAGAGTATATAAAATGGATGTAGAGTGGATAAAAATGGATGTCGAGTGGATAAAATGGATGTAGAGTGGATAAAAATGGATGTAGATTGGATAAAATGGATGTAGAGTGGATGAAAATGGATGTAGAGTGGATAAAATGGATGTAGAGTAGATAAAATGGATGTAGAGTGGATAAAATGGATGTAGAGTTGATAAAATGGATGTAAAGTGGATAAAATGGATGTAGAGTTAATAAAAATGGATGTAGAGTGGAAATAATGGATGTAGAGAGGATAAAATGGATGTAGAGTGGATAAAATGGATGTGGAGTGGATAACAATGGATGTAGAGTGGATAAAATGGATGTAGAGTGGATAAAATGGATGAAGAGTGGATAAAATGGTTGTAGAGTGGATAAAATGGATGTAGAGTGGATAAAAATGGATGTAGAGTGGATAAAATGGATGTAGAGTGGATAAAAATGGATGTAGAGTGGATAAAATGGATGTAGAATGGATAAAATGGATGTAAAGTGGATAAAAATGGATGTCGAGTGGATAAAATGGATGTAGAGTGGATAAAAATAGATGCAGAGAGGATAAAATGGAAGTAGAGTGGATAAAAATGGATGTAGAGTGGATAAAAATGGATGTAGAGTGGATAAAATGGATGTAGAGTGGATAAAAATGGATGTAGAGAGGATAAAATGGATGTAGAGTGGATAAAATGGATGTACAGTTAATAAAAATGGATGTAGAGTGGAAATAATGGATGTAGAGAGGATAAAATGGATGTAGAGTGGATAAAATGGATGTAGAGTTCATAAAAATGGATGTAGAGTGGATAAAAATGGATGTAGATTGGATAAAATGGATGTAGAGTTGATAAAATGGATGTAAAGTGGATAAAATGGATGTAGAGTTAATAAAAATGGATGTAGAGTGGAAATAATGGATGTAGAGAGGATAAAATGGATGTAGAGCGGATAAAATGGATGTAGAGTTCATAAAAATGGATGTAGAGTGGATAAAAATGGATGTAGATTGGATAAAATGGATGTGGAGTGGATAAAAATGGATGTTGAGTGGATAAAATGGATGTAGAGTGGATAAAATTAATGTACATTTAATAAAAATGGATGTAGAGTGGATAAAAATGGATGTAGATTGGGTAAAGTGGTTGTAGAGTTAATAGAAGTGGATGTAGAGTTAATAGAAGTGGATGTAGAGTGGATAAAATGGATGTAGAGTTGATAAAAATGGATGTAGAGTGGATAAAAATGGATGTAGATTGGTTAAAATGGATGTAGAGTGGATAAAAATGGATGTAGATTATATAAATTGGATGTAGAGTATATAAAATGGATGTAGAGTGGATAAAAATGGATGTCGAGTGGATAAAATGGATGTAGAGTGGATAAAATGGATGTAGATTGGATAAAATGGATGTAGAGTTAATAAAAATGGATGTAGAGTGGATAAAATGGATGTAGAGTGGATAAAAATGGATGTAGAGTATATAAATTGGATGTAGAGTATATAAATTGGATGTAGAGTGGATAAAAATGGATGTCGAGTGGATAAAATGGATGTAGAGTGGATAAAAATGGATGTAGATTGGATAAAATGGATGTAGAGTGGATGAAAATGGATGTAGAGTGGATAAAATGGATGTAGAGTAGATAAAATGGATGTAGAGTGGATAAAATGGATGTAGAGTTGATAAAATGGATGTAAAGTGGATAAAATGGATGTAGAGTTAATAAAAATGGATGTAGAGTGGAAATAATGAATGTAGAGAGGATAAAATGGATGTAGAGTGGATAAAATGGATGTGGAGTGGATAACAATGGATGTAGAGTGGATAAAATGGATGTAGAGTGGATAAAATGGATGAAGAGTGGATAAAATGGTTGTAGAGTGGATAAAATGGATGTAGAGTGGATAAAAATGGATGTCGAGTGGATAAAATGGATGTAGAGTGGATAAAAATAGATGCAGAGAGGATAAAATGGAAGTAGAGTGGATAAAAATGGATGTAGAGTGGATAAAAATGGATGTAGAGTGGATAAAATGGATGTAGAGTGGATAAAAATGGATGTAGAGAGGATAAAATGGATGTAGAGTGGATAAAATGGATTTACAGTTAATAAAAATGGATGTAGAGTGGAAATAATGGATGTAGAGAGGATAAAATGGATGTAGAGTGGATAAAATGGATGTAGAGTTCATAAAAATGGATGTAGAGTGGATAAAAATGGATGCAGATTGGATAAAATGGATGTAGAGTTAATAAAAATGGATGTAGAGTGGAAATAATGGATGTAGAGAGGATAAAATGGATGTAGAGCGGATAAAATGGATGTAGAGTTCATAAAAATGGATGTAGAGTGGATAAAAATGGATGTAGATTGGATAAAATGGATGTGGAGTGGATAACAATGGATGTAGAGAGGATAAAAATGGATATAGGGTAGATAAAATGGATGTAGAGTTAATAAAAATGGATGTAGAGTGGATATAATGGATGTAGAGAGGATAAAATGGATGTGGAGTGGATAACAATGGATGTAGAGTGGATAAAATGGATGTAGAGTGGATAAAATGGATGTAGAGTGGATAAAATGGTTGTAGAGTGGATAAAATGGATGTAGAGTTGATAAAAATGGATGTAGAGTGGATAAAACGGATGTAGAGTGGATAAAAATGGATGTAGAGTGGATACAATGGTTGTAGAGTGGATAAAAATGGATATAGGGTAGATAAAATGGATGTAGAGTTAATAAAAATGGATGTAGAGTGGATATAATGGATGTAGAGAGGATAAAATGGATGTGGAGTGGATAACAATGGATGTAGAGTGGATAAAATGGATGTAGAGTGGATAAAATGGATGTAGAGAGGATAAAATGGATGTAGAGAGGATAAAATGGATGTCGAGTGGATAAAATGGATGTAGAGTGGATAAAAATGGATGTAGATTGGATAAAATGGATGTAGAGTGGATGAAAATGGATGTAGAGTGGATAAAATGGATGTAGAGTAGATAAAATGGATGTAGAGTGGATAAAATGGATGTAGAGTTGATAAAATGGATGTAAAGTGGATAAAATGGATGTAGAGTTAATAAAAATGGATGTAGAGTGGAAATAATGGATGTAGAGAGGATAAAATGGATGTAGAGTGGATAAAATGGATGTGGAGTGGATAACAATGGATGTAGAGTGGATAAAATGGATGTAGAGTGGATAAAATGGATGAAGAGTGGATAAAATGGTTGTAGAGTGGATAAAATGGATGTAGAGTGGATAAAAATGGATGTAGAGTGGATAAAATGGATGTAGAGTGGATAAAAATGGATGTAGAGTGGATAAAATGGATGTAGAATGGATAAAATGGATGTAAAGTGGATAAAAATGGATGTCGAGTGGATAAAATGGATGAAGAGTGGATAAAATGGTTGTAGAGTGGATAAAATGGATGTAGAGTAGATAAAAATGGATGTAGAGTGGATAAAATGGATGTAGAGTGGATAAAATGGTTGTAGAGTGCATAAAAATGGATGTTGAGTGGATAAAATGGATGTAGAGTGGATAAAATGGATGTACATTTAATAAAAATGGATGTAGAGTGGATAAAAATGGATGTAGAGTGGATAAAATGGATGTAAAGTGGATAAAAATGGATGTCGAGTGGATAAAATGGATGTAGAGTGGAGAAAAATAGATGTAGAGAGGATAAAATGGAAGTAGAGTGGATAAAAATGGATGCAGAGTGGATAAAAATGGATGTAGAGTGGATAAAATGGATGTAGAGTGGATAAAAATGGATGTAGATTGGATAAAATGGATGTGGAGTGGATAACAATGGATGTAGAGAGGATAAAAATGGATATAGGGTAGATAAAATGGATGTAGAGTTAATAAAAATGGATGTAGAGTGGATATAATGGATGTAGAGAGGATAAAATGGATGTGGAGTGGATAACAATGGATGTAGAGTGGATAAAATGGATGTAGAGTGGATAAAATGGATGAAGAGTGGATAAAATGGTTGTAGAGTGGATAAAATGTATGTAGAGTGGATAAAAATGGATGTAGAGTGGATAAAATGGATGTAGAGTTAATAAAAGTGGATGTAGAGTGGATAAAATGGATGTAGAGTTGATAAAAATGGATGTAGAGTGGATAAAAATGGATGTAGATTGGATAAAATGGAAGTAGAGTGGATAAAAATGGATGTAGAGTGCATAAAAATGGATGTTGAGTGGATAAAGTGGATGTAGAGTGGATAAAATGGATGTACATTTAATAAAAATGGATGTAGAGTGGATAAAAATGGATGTAGAGTGGATAAAAATGGATGTAGATTGGATAAAATGGATGTAGAGTTAATAAAAGTGGATGTAGAGTGGATAAAATGGATGTAGAGTTGATAAAAATGGATGTAGAGTGGATAAAAATGGATGTAGATTGGATAAAATGGATGTAGAGTGGATAAAAATGGATGTAGATTATATAAATTGGATGTAGAGTATATAAAATGGATGTAGAGTGGATAAAAATGGATGTAGATTGGATAAAATGGATGTAGAGTGGATAAAAATGGATGTAGAGAGGATAAAATGGATGTAGAGTGGATAAAATGGATGTACAGTTAATAAAAATGGATGTAGAGTGGAAATAATGGATGTAGAGAGGATAAAATGGATGTAGAGTGGATAAAATGGATGTAGAGTTCATAAAAATGGATGTAGAGTGGATAAAAATGGATGTAGATTGGATAAAATGGATGTAGAGTTGATAAAATGGATGTAAAGTGGATAAAATGGATGTAGAGTTAATAAAAATGGATGTAGAGTGGAAATAATGGATGTAGAGAGGATAAAATGGATGTAGAGCGGATAAAATGGATGTAGAGTTCATAAAAATGGATGTAGAGTGGATAAAAATGGATGTAGATTGGATAAAATGGATGTGGAGTGGATAAAAATGGATGTTGAGTGGATAAAATGGATGTAGAGTGGATAAAATTAATGTACATTTAATAAAAATGGATGTAGAGTGGATAAAAATGGATGTAGATTGGGTAAAATGGTTGTAGAGTTAATAGAAGTGGATGTAGAGTTAATAGAAGTGGATGTAGAGTGGATAAAATGGATGTAGAGTTGATAAAAATGGATGTAGAGTGGATAAAAATGGATGTAGATTGGTTAAAATGGATGTAGAGTGGATAAAAATGGATGTAGATTATATAAATTGGATGTAGAGTATATAAAATGGATGTAGAGTGGATAAAAATGGATGTCGAGTGGATAAAATGGATGTAGAGTGGATAAAATGGATGTAGATTGGATAAAATGGATGTAGAGTTAATAAAAATGGATGTAGAGTGGATAAAATGGATGTAGAGTGGATAAAAATGGATGTAGAGTATATAAATTGGATGTAGAGTATATAAATTGGATGTAGAGTGGATAAAAATGGATGTCGAGTGGATAAAATGGATGTAGAGTGGATAAAAATGGATGTAGATTGGATAAAATGGATGTAGAGTGGATGAAAATGGATGTAGAGTGGATAAAATGGATGTAGAGTAGATAAAATGGATGTAGAGTGGATAAAATGGATGTAGAGTTGATAAAATGGATGTAAAGTGGATAAAATGGATGTAGAGTTAATAAAAATGGATGTAGAGTGGAAATAATGAATGTAGAGAGGATAAAATGGATGTAGAGTGGATAAAATGGATGTGGAGTGGATAACAATGGATGTAGAGTGGATAAAATGGATGTAGAGTGGATAAAATGGATGAAGAGTGGATAAAATAGTTGTAGAGTGGATAAAATGGATGTAGAGTGGATAAAAATGGATGTAGAGTGGATAAAATGGATGTAGAGTGGATAAAATGGATGTAGAGTGGATAAAAATGGATGTAGAGTGGATAAAATGGATGTAGAATGGATAAAATGGATGTAAAGTGGATAAAAATGGATGTCGAGTGGATAAAATGGATGTAGAGTGGATAAAAATGGATGTAGAGAGGATAAAATGGATGTAGAGTGGATAAAATGGATGTAGAGAGGATAAAATGGATGTAGAGTGGATAAAATGGATGTACAGTTAATAAAAATGGATGTAGAGTGGAAATAATGGATGTAGAGAGGATAAAATGGATGTAGAGTGGATAAAATGGATGTAGAGTTCATAAAAATGGATGTAGAGTGGATAAAAATGGATGCAGATTGGATAAAATGGATGTAGAGTTAATAAAAATGGATGTAGAGTGGAAATAATGGATGTAGAGAGGATAAAATGGATGTAGAGCGGATAAAATGGATGTAGAGTTCATAAAAATGGATGTAGAGTGGATAAAAATGGATGTCGAGTGGATAAAATGGATGTAGAGTGGATAAAAATAGATGTAGAGTGGATAAAAATGGATGTAGAGTGGATACAATGGATGTAGAGTGGATAAAAATGGATGTAGAGTGGATAAAATGGATGTAGAGTGGATAAAAATGGATGTAGAGTGGATAAAATGGATGTAGAGTGCATAAAAATGGATGTTGAGTGGATAAAATGGATGTAGAGTTGATAAAAATGGATGTAGAGTGGATAAAAATGGATGTAGATTGGATAAAATGGATGTAGAGTGGATAAAATGGATGTAGAGTGGATAAAAATGGATGTAGAGTGGATAAAATGGATGTAGAGTAGATAAAATAGATGTAGAGTGGATAAAAATGGATGTAGAGTGGATAAAATGGATGTCGAGTGGATAAAATGGATGTAGAGTGGATAAAAATAGATGTAGAGTGGATAAAAATGGATGTAGAGTGGATACAATGGATGTAGAGTGGATAAAAATGGATGTAGATTGGATAAAATGGATGTAGAGTTGATAAAATGGATGTAAAGTGGATAAAATGGATGTAGAGTTAATAAAAATGGATGTAGAGTGGAAATAATGGATGTAGAGAGGATAAAATGGATGTAGAGCGGATAAAATGGATGTAGAGTTCATAAAAATGGATGTAGAGTGGATAAAAATGGATGTAGATTGGATAAAATGGATGTGGAGTGGATAACAATGGATGTAGAGAGGATAAAAATGGATATAGGGTAGATAAAATGGATGTAGAGTTAATGAAAATGGATGTAGAGTGGATATAATGGATGTAGAGAAGATAAAATGGATGTGGAGTGGATAACAATGGATGTAGAGTGGATAAAATGGATGTAGAGTGGATAAAATGGATGAAGAGTGGATAAAATGGTTGTAGAGTGGATAAAATGGATGTAGAGTAGATAAAAATGGATGTAGAGTGGATAAAATGGATGTAGAGTGGATAAAATGGATGTAGAGTGGATAAAAATGGATGTAGAGTGGATAAAATGGATGTAGAGTGCATAAAAATGGATGTTGAGTGGATAAAGTGGATGTAGAGTGGATAAAATGGATGTACATTTAATAAAAATGGATGTAGAGTGGATAAAAATGGATGTAGAGTGGATAAAAATGGATGTAGATTGGATAAAATGGATGTAGAGTTAATAAAAGTGGATGTAGAGTGGATAAAATGGATGTAGAGTTGATAAAAATGGATGTAGAGTGGATAAAAATGGATGTAGATTGGATAAAATGGATGTAGAGTGGATAAAAATGGATGTAGATTATATAAATTGGATGTAGAGTATATAAAATGGATGTAGAGTGGATAAAAATGGATGTAGATTGGATAAAATGGATGTAGAGTGGATAAAAATGGATGTAGATTATATAAATTGGATGTAGAGTATATAAAATGGATGTAGAGTGGATAAAAATGGATGTCGAGTGGATAAAATGGATGTATAGTGGATAAAAATGGATGTATAGTAGATAAAATAGATGTAGAGTGGATAAAAATGGATGTAGAGTGGATAAAAATGGATGTAGATTGGATAAAATGGATGTAGAGTTAATAAAAGTGGATGTAGAGTGGATAAAATGGATGTAGAGTTGATAAAAATGGATGTAGAGTGGATAAAAATGGATGTAGAGTGGATACAATGGATGTAGAGTGGATAAAAATGGATGTAGATTGGATAAAATGGATGTAGAGTTGATAAAATGGATGTAAAGTGGATAAAATGGATGTAGAGTTAATAAAAATGGATGTAGAGTGGAAATAATGGATGTAGAGAGGATAAAATGGATGTAGAGCGGATAAAATGGATGTAGAGTTCATAAAAATGGATGTAGAGTGGATAAAAATGGATGTAGATTGGATAAAATGGATGTGGAGTGGATAACAATGGATGTAGAGAGGATAAAAATGGATATAGGGTAGATAAAATGGATGTAGAGTTAATAAAAATGGATGTAGAGTGGATATAATGGATGTAGAGAAGATAAAATGGATGTGGAGTGGATAACAATGGATGTAGAGTGGATAAAATGGATGTAGAGTGGATAAAATGGATGAAGAGTGGATAAAATGGTTGTAGAGTGGATAAAATGGATGTAGAGTAGATAAAAATGGATGTAGAGTGGATAAAATGGATGTAGAGTGGATAAAATGGATGTAGAGTGGATAAAAATGGATGTAGAGTGGATAAAATGGATGTAGAGTGCATAAAAATGGATGTTGAGTGGATAAAGTGGATGTAGAGTGGATAAAATGGATGTACATTTAATAAAAATGGATGTAGAGTGGATAAAAATGGATGTAGAGTGGATAAAAATGGATGTAGATTGGATAAAATGGATGTAGAGTTAATAAAAGTGGATGTAGAGTGGATAAAATGGACGTAGAGTAGATAAAATGGATGTAGAGTGGATAAAATGGATGTAGAGTTGATAAAATGGATGTAAAGTGGATAAAATGGATGTAGAGTTAATAAAAATGGATGTAGAGTGGAAATAATGGATGTAGAGAGGATAAAATGGATGTAGAGGGGATAAAATGGATGTAGAGTTCATAAAAATGGATGTAGAGTGGATAAAAATGGATGTAGATTGGATAAAATGGATGTAGAGTGGATAAAAATGGATGTAGAGTGGATAAAATGGATGTAGAGTTAATAAAAATGGATGTAGAGTGGAAATAATGGATGTAGAGAGGATAAAATGGATGTAGAGTGGATAAAATGGATGTAGAGTTCATAAAAATGGATGTAGAGTGGATAAAATGGATGTAGAGTGGATAAAATGATTGTAGAGTGGATAAAATGGATGTAGAGTGGATAAAATGATTGTAGAGTGGATAAAATGGATGTAGAGTGGATAAAAATGGATGTAGAGTGGATAAAATGGTTGTAGAGTGGATAAAATGGATGTAGAGTAGATAAAAATGGATGTAGAGTGGATAAAATGGATGTAGAGTGGATAAAAATGGATGTAGAGTGGATAAAATGGATGTAGAGTAGATAAAATAGATGTAGAGTGGATAAAAATGGATGTGGAGTGGATAAAATGGATGTCGAGTGGATAAAATGGATGTAGAGTGGATAAAAATGGATGTAGATTGGATAAAATGGATGTAGAGTGGATGAAAATGGATGTAGATTGGATAAAATGGATGTAGAGTGGATGAAAATGGATGTAGAGTGGATAAAAATGGATGTCGAGTGGATAAAATGGATGTAGAGTGGATAAAAATGGATGTAGAGTGGATAAAATGGATGTAGAGTTGATAAAAATGGATGTAGAGTGGATAAAATGGATGTAGAGTAGATAAAATGGATGTAGAGTGGATAAAATGGATGTAGAGTTGATAAAATGGATGTAAAGTGGATAAAATGGATGTAGAGTTAATAAAAATGGATGTAGAGTGGAAATAATGGATGTAGAGAGGATAAAATGGATGTAGAGGGGATAAAATGGATGTAGAGTTCATAAAAATGGATGTAGAGTGGATAAAAATGGATGTAGATTGGATAAAATGGATGTAGAGTGGATAAAAATGGATGTAGAGTGGATAAAATGGATGTAGAGTTAATAAAAATGGATGTAGAGTGGAAATAATGGATGTAGAGAGGATAAAATGGATGTAGAGTGGATAAAATGGATGTAGAGTTCATAAAAATGGATGTAGAGTGGATAAAATGGATGTAGAGTGGATAAAATGATTGTAGAGTGGATAAAATGGATGTAGAGTGGATAAAATGATTGTAGAGTGGATAAAATGGATGTAGAGTGGATAAAAATGGATGTAGAGTGGATAAAATGGTTGTAGAGTGGATAAAATGGATGTAGAGTAGATAAAAATGGATATAGAGTGGATAAAATGGATGTAGAGTGGATAAAAATGGATGTAGAGTGGATAAAATGGATGTAGAGTAGATAAAATAGATGTAGAGTGGATAAAAATGGATGTAGAGTGGATAAAATGGATGTCGAGTGGATAAAATGGATGTAGAGTGGATAAAAATAGATGTAGAGTGGATAAAAATGGATGTAGAGTGGATACAATGGATGTAGAGTGGATAAAAATGGATGTAGATTGGATAAAATGGATGTAGAGTTGATAAAATGGATGTAAAGTGGATAAAATGGATGTAGAGTTAATAAAAATGGATGTAGAGTGGAAATAATGGATGTAGAGAGGATAAAATGGATGTAGAGCGGATAAAATGGATGTAGAGTTCATAAAAATGGATGTAGAGTGGATAAAAATGGATGTAGATTGGATAAAATGGATGTGGAGTGGATAACAATGGATGTAGAGAGGATAAAAATGGATATAGGGTAGATAAAATGGATGTAGAGTTAATAAAAATGGATGTAGAGTGGATATAATGGATGTAGAGAAGATAAAATGGATGTGGAGTGGATAACAATGGATGTAGAGTGGATAAAATGGATGTAGAGTGGATAAAATGGATGAAGAGTGGATAAAATGGTTGTAGAGTGGATAAAATGGATGTAGAGTAGATAAAAATGGATGTAGAGTGGATAAAATGGATGTAGAGTGGATAAAATGGATGTAGAGTGGATAAAAATGGATGTAGAGTGGATAAAATGGATGTAGAGTGCATAAAAATGGATGTTGAGTGGATAAAGTGGATGTAGAGTGGATAAAATGGATGTACATTTAATAAAAATGGATGTAGAGTGGATAAAAATGGATGTAGAGTGGATAAAAATGGATGTAGATTGGATAAAATGGATGTAGAGTTAATAAAAGTGGATGTAGAGTGGATAAAATGGATGTAGAGTTGATAAAAATGGATGTAGAGTGGATAAAAATGGATGTAGATTGGATAAAATGGATGTAGAGTGGATAAAAATGGATGTAGATTATATAAATTGGATGTAGAGTATATAAAATGGATGTAGAGTGGATAAAAATGGATGTAGATTGGATAAAATGGATGTAGAGTGGATAAAAATGGATGTAGATTATATAAATTGGATGTAGAGTATATAAAATGGATGTAGAGTGGATAAAAATGGATGTCGAGTGGATAAAATGGATGTATAGTGGATAAAAATGGATGTATAGTAGATAAAATAGATGTAGAGTGGATAAAAATGGATGTAGAGTGGATAAAAATGGATGTAGATTGGATAAAATGGATGTAGAGTTAATAAAAGTGGATGTAGAGTGGATAAAATGGATGTAGAGTTGATAAAAATGGATGTAGAGTGGATAAAAATGGATGTAGATTGGATAAAATGGATGTAGAGTGGATAAAAATTGATGTAGATTATATAAATTGGATGTAGAGTGGATAAAAATGGATGTCGAGTGGATAAAATGGATGTAGAGTGGATAAAAATGGATGTAGATTGGACAAAATGGATGTAGAGTTAATAAAAATGGATGTAGAGTGGATAAAATGGATGTATAGTGGATAAAAATGGATGTAGCGTAGATAAAATTGATGTAGAGTGGATAAAAATGGATGTAGAGTGGATAAAATGGATGTCGAGTGGATAAAATGGATGTAGAGTGGATAAAAATAGATGTAGAGTGGATAAAAATGGATGTAGAGTGGATACAATGGATGTAGAGTGGATAAAAATGGATGTAGAGTGGATAAAATGGATGTAGAGTGGATAAAAATGGATGTAGAGTGGATAAAATGGATGTAGAGTGCATAAAAATGGATGTTGAGTGGATAAAATGGATGTAGAGTGGATAAAATGGATGTACATTTAATAAAAATGGATGTAGAGTGGATAAAAATGGATGTAGAGTGGATAAAAATGGATGTAGATTGGATAAAATGGATGTAGAGTTAATAAAAGTGGATGTAGAGTGGATAAAATGGATGTAGAGTTGATAAAAATGGATGTAGAGTGGATAAAATGGATGTAGAGTGGATAAAAATAGATGTAGAGTGGATAAAAATGGATGTAGAGTGGATACAATGGATGTAGAGTGGATAAAAATGGATGTAGAGTGGATAAAATGGATGTAGAGTGGATAAAAATGGATGTAGAGTGGATAAAATGGATGTAGAGTGCATAAAAATGGATGTTGAGTGGATAAAATGGATGTAGAGTGGATAAAATGGATGTACATTTAATAAAAATGGATGTAGAGTGGATAAAAATGGATGTAGAGTGGATAAAAATGGATGTAGATTGGATAAAATGGATGTAGAGTTAATAAAAGTGGATGTAGAGTGGATAAAATGGATGTAGAGTTGATAAAAATGGATGTAGAGTGGATAAAAATGGATGTAGATTGGATAAAATGGATGTAGAGTGGATAAAAATGGATGTAGATTATATAAATTGGATGTAGAGTATATAAAATGGATGTAGAGTGGATAAAAATGGATGTTGAGTGGATAAAATGGATGTAGAGTGGATAAAATGGATGTGGAGTGGATAACAATGGATGTAGAGAGGATAAAAATGGATATAGGGTAGATAAAATGGATGTAGAGTTAATAAAAATGGATGTAGAGTGGATATAATGGATGTAGAGAGGATAAAATGGATGTGGAGTGGATAACAATGGATGTAGAGTGGATAAAATGGATGTAGAGTGGATAAAATGGATGAAGAGTGGATAAAATGGATGTAGAGTGGATAAAATGGATGTAGAGTAGATAAAAATGGATGTAGAGTGGATAAAATGGATGTAGAGTGGATAAAATGGTTGTAGAGTGCATAAAAATGGATGTTGAGTGGATAAAATGGATGTAGAGTGGATAAAATGGATGTACATTTAATAAAAATGGATGTAGAGTGGATAAAAATGGATGTAGAGTGGATAAAATGGATGTAAAGTGGATAAAAATGGATGTCGAGTGGATAAAATGGATGTAGAGTGGAGAAAAATAGATGTAGAGAGGATAAAATGGAAGTAGAGTGGATAAAAATGGATGTAGAGTGGATAAAAATGGATGTAGAGTGGATAAAATGGATGTAGAGTGGATAAAAATGGATGTAGATTGGATAAAATGGATGTGGAGTGGATAACAATGGATGTAGAGAGGATAAAAATGGATATAGGGTAGATAAAATGGATGTAGAGTTAATAAAAATGGATGTAGAGTGGATATAATGGATGTAGAGAGGATAAAATGGATGTGGAGTGGATAACAATGGATGTAGAGTGGATAAAATGGATGTAGAGTGGATAAAATGGATGAAGAGTGGATAAAATGTTTGTAGAGTGGATAAAATGGATGTAGAGTGGATAAAAATGGATGTAGAGTGGATAAAATGGATGTAGAGTGGATAAAATGGATGTAGAGTGGATAAAAATGGATGTAGAGTGGATAAAATGGATGTAGAGTGCATAAAAATGGATGTTGCGTGGATAAAATGGATGTAGAGTGGATAAAATGGATGTACATTTAATAAAAATGGATGTAGAGTGGATAAAAATGGATGTAGAGTGGATAAAAATGGATGTAGATTGGATAAAATGGATGTAGAGTTAATAAAAGTGGATGTAGAGTGGATAAAATGGATGTAGATTTGATAAAAATGGATGTAGAGTGGATAAAAATGGATGTAGAGTGGATAAAATGGATGTAGAGTGGATAAAAATGGATGTAGATTATATAAATTGGATGTAGAGTATATAAAATGGATGTAGAGTGGATAAAAATGGATGTAGATTGGATAAAATGGATGTAGAGTGGATAAAAATGGATGTAGATTATATAAATTGGATGTAGAGTATATAAAATGGATGTAGAGTGGATAAAAATGGATGTCGAGTGGATAAAATGGATGTATAGTGGATAAAAATGGATGTAGAGTAGATAAAATAGATGTAGAGTGGATAAAAATGGATGTAGAGTGGATAAAAATGGATGTAGATTGGATAAAATGGATGTAGAGTTAATAAAAGTGGATGTAGAGTGGATAAAATGGATGTAGAGTTGATAAAAATGGATGTAGAGTGGATAAAAATGGATGTAGATTGGATAAAATGGATGTAGAGTGGATAAAAATTGATGTAGATTATATAAATTGGATGTAGAGTATATAAAATGGATGTAGAGTGGATAAAAATGGATGTCGAGTGGATAAAATGGATGTAGAGTGGATAAAAATGGATGTAGATTGGACAAAATGGATGTAGAGTTAATAAAAATGGATGTAGAGTGGATAAAATGGATGTAGAGTGGATAAAAATGGATGTAGAGTAGATAAAATAGATGTAGAGTGGATAAAAATGGATGTAGAGTGGATAAAATGGATGTCGAGTGGATAAAATGGATGTAGAGTGGATAAAAATAGATGTAGAGTGGATAAAAATAGATGTAGAGTGGATAAAAATGGATGTAGAGTGGATACAATGGATGTAGAGTGGATAAAAATGGATGTAGAGTGGATAAAATGGGTGTAGAGTGGATAAAAATGGATGTAGAGTGGATAAAATGGATGTAGAGTGCATAAAAATGGATGTTGAGTGGATAAAATGGATGTAGAGTGGATAAAATGGATGTACATTTAATAAAAATGGATGTAGAGTGGATAAAAATGGATGTAGAGTGGATAAAAATGGATGTAGATTGGATAAAATGGATGTAGAGTTAATAAAAGTGGATGTAGAGTGGATAAAATGGATGTAGAGTTGATAAAAATGGATGTAGAGTGGATAAAAATGGATGTAGATTGGATAAAATGGATGTAGAGTGGATAAAAATGGATGTAGATTATATAAATTGGATGTAGAGTATATAAAATGGATGTAGAGTGGATAAAAATGGATGTTGAGTGGATAAAATGGATGTAGAGTGGATAAAATGGATGTGGAGTGGATAACAATGGATGTAGAGAGGATAAAAATGGATATAGGGTAGATAAAATGGATGTAGAGTTAATAAAAATGGATGTAGAGTGGATATAATGGATGTAGAGAGGATAAAATGGATGTGGAGTGGATAACAATGGATGTAGAGTGGATAAAATGGATGTAGAGTGGATAAAATGGATGAAGAGTGGATAAAATGGTTGTAGAGTGGATAAAATGGATGTAGAGTAGATAAAAATGGATGTAGAGTGGATAAAATGGATGTAGAGTGGATAAAATGGTTGTAGAGTGCATAAAAATGGATGTTGAGTGGATAAAATGGATGTAGAGTGGATAAAATGGATGTACATTTAATAAAAATGGATGTAGAGTGGATAAAAATGGATGTAGAGTGGATAAAATGGATGTAAAGTGGATAAAAATGGATGTAGAGTGGATAAAATGGATGTAGAGTGGAGAAAAATAGATGTAGAGAGGAAAAAATGGAAGTAGAGTGGATAAAAATGGATGTAGAGTGGATAAAAATGGATGTAGAGTGGATAAAATGGATGTAGAGTGGATAAAAATGGATGTAGATTGGATAAAATGGATGTGGAGTGGATAACAATGGATGTAGAGAGGATAAAAATGGATATAGGGTAGATAAAATGGATGTAGAGTTAATAAAAATGGATGTAGAGTGGATATAATGGATGTAGAGAGGATAAAATGGATGTGGAGTGGATAACAATGGATGTAGAGTGGATAAAATGGATGTAGAGTGGATAAAATGGATGAAGAGTGGATAAAATGTTTGTAGAGTGGATAAAATGGATGTAGAGTTGATAAAAATGGATGTAGAGTGGATAAAATGGATGTAGAGTGGATAAAATGGATGTAGAGTGGATAAAAATGGATGTAGAGTGGATAAAATGGATGTAGAGTGCATAAAAATGGATGTTGCGTGGATAAAGTGGATGTAGAGTGGATAAAATGGATGTACATTTAATAAAAATGGATGTAGAGTGGATAAAAATGGATGTAGAGTGGATAAAAATGGATGTAGATTGGATAAAATGGATGTAGAGTTAATAAAAGTGGATGTAGAGTGGATAAAATGGATGTAGAGTTGATAAAAATGGATGTAGAGTGGATAAAAATGGATGTAGATTGGATAAAATGGATGTAGAGTGGATAAAAATGGATGTAGATTATATAAATTGGATGTAGAGTATATAAAATGGATGTAGAGTGGATAAAAATGGATGTAGATTGGATAAAATGGATGTAGAGTGGATAAAAATGGATGTAGATTATATAAATTGGATGTAGAGTATATAAAATGGATGTAGAGTGGATAAAAATGGATGTCGAGTGGATAAAATGGATGTATAGTGGATAAAAATGGATGTAGAGTAGATAAAATAGATGTAGAGTGGATAAAAATGGATGTAGAGTGGATAAAAATGGATGTAGATTGGATAAAATGGATGTAGAGTTAATAAAAGTGGATGTAGAGTGGATAAAATGGATGTAGAGTTGATAAAAATGGATGTAGAGTGGATAAAAATGGATGTAGATTGGATAAAATGGATGTAGAGTGGATAAAAATTGATGTAGATTATATAAATTGGATGTAGAGTATATAAAATGGATGTAGAGTGGATAAAAATGGATGTCGAGTGGATAAAATGGATGTAGAGTGGATAAAAATGGATGTAGATTGGACAAATTGGATGTAGAGTTAATAAAAATGGATGTAGAGTGGATAAAATGGATGTATAGTGGATAAAAATGGATGTAGAGTAGATAAAATAGATGTAGAGTGGATAAAAATGGATGTAGAGTGGATAAAATGGATGTCGAGTGGATAAAATGGATGTAGAGTGGATAAAAATAGATGTAGAGTGGATAAAAATGGATGTAGAGTGGATACAATGGATGTAGAGTGGATAAAAATGGATGTAGAGTGGATAAAATGGATGTAGAGTGGATAAAAATGGATGTAGAGTGGATAAAATGGATGTAGAGTGCATAAAAATGGATGTTGAGTGGATAAAATGGATGTAGAGTGGATAAAATGGATGTACATTTAATAAAAATGGATGTAGAGTGGATAAAAATGGATGTAGAGTGGATAAAAATGGATGTAGATTGGATAAAATGGATGTAGAGTTAATAAAAGTGGATGTAGAGTGGATAAAATGGATGTAGAGTTGATAAAAATGGATGTAGAGTGGATAAAAATGGATGTAGATTGGATAAAATGGATGTAGAGTGGATAAAAATGGATGTAGATTATATAAATTGGATGTAGAGTATATAAAATGGATGTAGAGTGGATAAAAATGGATGTCGAGTGGATAAAATGGATGTAGAGTGGATAAAATGGATGTAGATTGGATAAAATGGATGTAGAGTTAATAAAAATGGATGTAGAGTGGATAAAATGGATGTATAGTGGATAAAAATGGATGGAGAGTAGATAAAATAGATGTAGAGTGGATAAAAATGGATGTAGAGTGGATAAAATGGATGTCGAGTGGATAAAATGGATGTAGAGTGGATAAAAATAGATGTAGAGTGGATAAAAATGGATGTAGAGTGGATACAATGGATGTAGAGTGGATAAAAATGGATGTAGAGTGGATAAAATGGATGTAGAGTGGATAAAAATGGATGTAGAGTGGATAAAATGGATGTAGAGTGCATAAAAATGGATGTAGAGTGGATAAAATGGATGTAGAGTGGATAAAATGGATGTACATTTAATAAAAATGGATGTAGAGTGGATAAAAATGGATGTAGAGTGGATGAAATGGATGTAGAGTGGATAAAATGGATGTAGAGTGGATAAAAATGGATGTAGAGTGGATAAAAATGGATATAGGGTAGATAAAATGGATGTAGAGTTAATAAAAATGGATGTAGAGTGGGTATAATGGATGTAGAGAGGATAAAATGGATGTGGAGTGGATAACAATGGATGTAGAGTGGATAAAATGGATGTAGAGTGGATAAAATGGATGAAGAGTGGATAAAATGGTTGTAGAGTGGATAAAATGGATGTAGAGTAGATAAAAATGGATGTAGAGTGGATAAAATGGATGTAGAGTGGATAAAAATGGATGTAGAGTGGATAAAATGGATGTAGAGTGCATAAAAATGGATGTTGAGTGGATAAAATGGATGTAGAGTGGATAAAATTAATGTACATTTAATAAAAATGGATGTAGAGTGGATAAAAATGGATGTAGATTGGATAAAATGGTTGTAGAGTTAATAAAAGTGGATGTAGAGTGGATAAAATGGATGTAGAGTTGATAAAAATGGATGTAGAGTGGATAAAAATGGATGTAGATTGGATAAAATGGATGTAGAGTGGATAAAATGGATGTAGAGTGCATAAAAATGGATGTTGAGTGGATAAAATGGATGTAGAGTGGATAAAATGGATGTACATTTAATAAAAATGGATGTAGAGTGGATAAAAATGGATGTAGAGTGGATAAAAATGGATGTAGATTGGATAAAATGGATGTAGAGTTAATAAAAGTGGATGTAGAGTGGATAAAATGGATGTAGAGTGGATAAAAATGGATGTAGAGTGGATACAATGGATGTAGAGTGGATAAAAATGGATGTAGAGTGGATAAAAATGGATGTAGAGTGGATAAAAATGGATGTAGATTGGATAAAATGGATGTAGAGTGGATAAAAATGGATGTAGAGTGGATAAAATGGATGTAGAGTTAATAAAAATGGATGTAGAGTGGAAATAATGGATGTAGAGAGGATAAAATGGATGTAGAGTGGATAAAATGGATGTAGAGTTCATAAAAATGGATGTAGAGTGGATAAAATGGATGTAGAGTGGATAAAATGATTGTAGAGTGGATAAAATGGATGTAGAGTGGATAAAAATGGATGTAGAGTGGATAAAATGGTTGTAGAGTGGATAAAATGGATGTAGAGTAGATAAAAATGGATGTAGAGTGGATAAAATGGATGTAGAGTAGATAAAATAGATGTAGAGTGGATAAAAATGGATGTAGAGTGGATAAAATGGATGTCGAGTGGATAAAATGGATGTAGAGTGGATAAAAATAGATTTAGAGTGGATAAAAATGGATGTAGAGTGGATACAATGGATGTAGAGTGGATAAAAATGGATGTAGAGTAGATAAAATGGATGTAGAGTGGATAAAAATGGATGTAGAGTGGATAAAATGGATGTAGAGTGCATAAAAATGGATGTTGAGTGGATAAAATGGATGTAGAGTGGATAAAATGGATGTACATTTAATAAAAATGGATGTAGAGTGGATAAAAATGGATGTAGAGTGGATAAAAATGGATGTAGATTGGATAAAATGGATGTAGAGTTAATAAAAGTGGATGTAGAGTGGATAAAATGGATGTAGAGTTGATAAAAATGGATGTAGAGTGGATAAAAATGGATGTAGATTGGATAAAATGGATGTAGAGTGGATAAAAATGGATGTAGATTATATAAATTGGATGTAGAGTATATAAAATGGATGTAGAGTGGATAAAAATGGATGTAGATTGGATAAAATGGATGTAGAGTGGATAAAAATGGATGTAGATTATATAAATTGGATGTAGAGTATATAAAATGGATGTAGAGTGGATAAAAATGGATGTCGAGTGGATAAAATGGATGTATAGTGGATAAAAATGGATGTAGAGTAGATAAAATAGATGTAGAGTGGATAAAAATGGATGTAGAGTGGATAAAAATGGATGTAGATTGGATAAAATGGATGTAGAGTTAATAAAAGTGGATGTAGAGTGGATAAAATGGATGTAGAGTTGATAAAAATGGATGTAGAGTGGATAAAAATGGATGTAGATTGGATAAAATGGATGTAGAGTGGATAAAAATGGATGTAGATTATATAAATTGGATGTAGAGTATATAAAATGGATGTAGAGTGGATAAAAATGGATGTCGAGTGGATAAAATGGATGTAGAGTGGATAAAAATGGATGTAGAGTGGATAAAATGGATGTATAGTGGATAAAAATGGATGTAGAGTAGATAAAATAGATGTAGAGTGGATAAAATGGATGTAGAGTGGATAAAAATAGATGTAGAGTGGATAAAAATGGATGTAGAGTGGATACAATGGATGTAGAGTGGATAAAAATGGATGTAGAGTGGATAAAATGGATGTAGAGTGGATAAAAATGGATGTAGAGTGGATAAAATGGATGTACATTTAATAAAAATGGATGTAGAGTGGATAAAAATGGATGTAGAGTGGATAAAAATGGATGTAGATTGGATAAAATGGATGTAGAGTTAATAAAAGTGGATGTAGAGTGGATAAAATGGATGTAGAGTGGATAAAAATGGATGTAGATTGGATAAAATGGATGTAGAGTGCATAAAAATGGATGTAGAGTATATAAATTGGATGTACAGTATATAAAATGGATGTAGAGTGGATAAAAATGGATGTAGAGTGGATAAAATGGATGTAGAGTGGATAAAAATGGATGTAGATTGGATAAAATGGATGTAGAGTGGATGAAAATGGATGTAGAGTATATAAATTGGATGTAGAGTATATAAAATGGATGTAGAGTGGATAAAAATGGATGTCGAGTGGATAAAATGGATGTAGAGTGGATAAAAATGGATGTAGAGTGGATAAAATGGATGTAGAGTTGATAAAAATGGATGTAGAGTGGATAAAATGGATGTAGAGTAGATAAAATGGATGTAGAGTGGATAAAATGGATGTAGAGTTGATAAAATGGATGTAGTGTGGATAAAAATGGATGTCGAGTGGATAAAATGGATGTAGAGTGGATAAAAATGGATGTAGATTGGATAAAATGGATGTAGAGTTAATAAAAGTGGATGTAGAGTGGATAAAATGGATGTAGAGTTGATAAAAATGGATGTAGAGTGGATAAAAATGGATGTAGATTGGATAAAATGGATGTAGAGTGGATAAAAATGGATGTAGATTATATAAATTGGATGTAGAGTATATAAAATGGATGTAGAGTGGATAAAAATGGATGTCGAGTGGATAAAATGGATGTAGAGTGGATAAAAATGGATGTAGATTGGATAAAATGGATGTAGAGTTAATAAAAATGGATGTAGAGTGGATAAAATGGATGTATAGTGGATAAAAATGGATGTAGAGTAGATAAAATAGATGTAGAGTGGATAAAAATGGATGTAAAGTGGATAAAAATGGATGTAGATTGGATAAAATGGATGTAGAGTTAAAAAAGTGGATGTAGAGTGGATAAAATGGATGTAGAGTTGATAAAAATGGATGTAGAGTGGATAAAAATGGATGTAGATTGGATAAAATGGATGTAGAGTGGATAAAAATGGATGTAGATTATATAAATTGGATGTAGAGTATATAAAATGGATGTAGAGTGGATAAAAATGGATGTCGAGTGGATAAAATGGATGTAGAGTGGATAAAAATGGATGTAGATTGGACAAAATGGATGTAGAGTTAATAAAAATGGATGTAGAGTGGATAAAATGGATGTATAGTGGATAAAAATGGATGTAGAGTAGATAAAATAGATGTAGAGTGGATAAAAATGGATGTAGAGTGGATAAAATGGATGTCGAGTGGATAAAATGGATGTAGAGTGGATAAAAATAGATGTAGAGTGGATAAAAATGGATGTAGAGTGGATACAATGGATGTAGAGTGGATAAAAATGGATGTAGAGTGGATAAAATGGATGTAGAGTGGATAAAAATGGATGTAGATTGGATAAAATGGATGTAGAGTGGATAAAAATGGATGTAGATTATATAAATTGGATGTAGAGTATATAAAATGGATGTAGAGTGGATAAAAATGGATTTCGAGTGGATAAAATGGATGTAGAGTGGATAAAATGGATGTAGATTGGATAAAATGGATGTAGAGTTAATAAAAATGGATGTAGAGTGGATAAAATGGATGTATAGTGGATAAAAATGGATGTAGAGTAGATAAAATAGATGTAGAGTGGATAAAAATGGATGTAGAGTGGATAAAATGGATGTCGAGTGGATAAAATGGATGTAGAGTGGATAAAAATAGATGTAGAGTGGATAAAAATGGATGTGGAGTGGATACAATGGATGTAGAGTGGATAAAAATGGATGTAGAGTGGATAAAATGGATGTAGAGTGGATAAAAATGGATGTAGAGTGGATAAAATGGATGTAGAGTGCATAAATATGGATGTTGAGTGGATAAAATGGATGTAGAGTGGATAAAATGGATGTACATTTAATAAAAATGGATGTAGAGTGGATAAAAATGGATGTAGAGTGGATAAAAATGGATGTAGATTGGATAAAATGGATGTAGAGTTAATAAAAGTGGATGTAGAGTGGATAAAATGGATGTAGAGTGGATAAAAATGGATGTAGATTGGATAAAATGGATGTAGAGTGCATAAAAATGGATGTAGAGTATATAAATTGGATGTACAGTATATAAAATGGATGTAGAGTGGATAAAAATGGATGTCGAGTGGATAAAATGGATGTAGAGTGGATAAAAATGGATGTAGATTGGATAAAATGGATGTAGAGTGGATGAAAATGGATGTAGAGTATATAAATTGGATGTAGAGTATATAAAATGGATGTAGAGTGGATAAAAATGGATGTCGAGTGGATAAAATGGATGTAGAGTGGATAAAAATGGATGTAGAGTGGATAAAATGGATGTAGAGTTGATAAAAATGGATGTAGAGTGGATAAAATGGATGTAGAGTAGATAAAATGGATGTAGAGTGGATAAAATGGATGTAGAGTTGATAAAATGGATGTAAAGTGGATAAAATGGATGTAGAGTTAATAAAAATGGATGTAGAGTGGAAATAATGGATGTAGAGAGGATAAAATGGATGTAGAGTGGATAAAATGGATGTAGAGTTCATAAAAATGGATGTAGAGTGGATAAAAATGGATGTAGATTGGATAAAATGGATGTAGAGTGGATAAAAATGGATGTAGAGTGGATAAAATGGATGTAGAGTGGATAAAAATGGATGTAGAGTGGATAAAATGGATGTAGAGTGGATAAAAATGGATGTAGAGTGGATAAAATGGATGTAGAGTGCATAAAAATGGATGTAGAGTGGATACAAATGGATGTAGATTGGATAAAATGGATGTAGAGTTAATAAAAATGGATGTAGAGTGGGTATAATGGATGTAGAGAGGATAAAAAGGATGTGGAGTGGATAACAATGGATGTAGAGTGGATAAAATGGATGTAGAGTGGATAAAATGGATGAAGAGTGGATAAAATGGTTGTAGAGTGGATAAAATGGATGTAGAGTAGATAAAAATGGATGTAGAGTGGACAAAATGGATGTAGAGTGGATAAAAATGGATGTAGAGTGGATAAAGTGGATGTAGAGTGCATAAAAATGGATGTTGAGTGGATAAAATGGATGTAGAGTGGATAAAATTAATGTACATTTAATAAAAATGGATGTAGAGTGGATAAAAATGGATGTAGAGTGGATAAAAATGGATGTAGATTGGATAAAATGGTTGTAGAGTTAATAAAAGTGGATGTAGAGTGGATAAAATGGATGTAGAGTTGATAAAAATGGATGTAGAGTGGATAAAAATGGATGTAGATTGGATAAAATGGATGTAGAGTGGATAAAAATGGATGTAGAGTATATAAATTGGATGTAGAGTATATAAAATGGATGTAGAGTGGATAAAAATGGATGTAGATTGGATAAAATGGATGTAGAGTGGATAAAAATGGATGTAGATTATATAAATTGGATGTAGAGTATATAAAATGGATGTAGAGTGGATAAAAATGGATGTCGAGTGGATAAAATGGATGTATAGTGGATAAAAATGGATGTAGAGTAGATAAAATAGATGTAGAGTGGATAAAAATGGATGTAGAGTGGATAAAAATGGATGTAGATTGGATAAAATGGATGTAGAGTTAATAAAAGTGGATGTAGAGTGGATAAAATGGATGTAGAGTTGATAAAAATGGATGTAGAGTGGATAAAAATGGATGTAGATTGGATAAAATGGATGTAGAGTGGATAAAAATTGATGTAGATTATATAAATTGGATGTAGAGTATATAAAATGGATGTAGAGTGGATAAAAATGGATGTCGAGTGGATAAAATGGATGTAGAGTGGATAAAAATGGATGTAGATTGGACAAAATGGATGTAGAGTTAATAAAAATGGATGTAGAGTGGATAAAATGGATGTATAGTGGATAAAAATGGATGTAGAGTAGATAAAATAGATGTAGAGTGGATAAAAATGGATGTAGAGTGGATAAAATGGATGTCGAGTGGATAAAATGGATGTAGAGTGGATAAAAATAGATGTAGAGTGGATAAAAATAGATGTAGAGTGGATAAAAATGGATGTAGAGTGGATACAATGGATGTAGAGTGGATAAAAATGGATGTAGAGTGGATAAAATGGGTGTAGAGTGGATAAAAATGGATGTAGAGTGGATAAAATGGATGTAGAGTGCATAAAAATGGATGTTGAGTGGATAAAATGGATGTAGAGTGGATAAAATGGATGTACATTTAATAAAAATGGATGTAGAGTGGATAAAAATGGATGTAGAGTGGATAAAAATGGATGTAGATTGGATAAAATGGATGTAGAGTTAATAAAAGAGGATGTAGAGTGGATAAAATGGATGTAGAGTTGATAAAAATGGATGTAGAGTGGATAAAAATGGATGTAGATTGGATAAAATGGATGTAGAGTGGATAAAAATGGATGTAGATTATATAAATTGGATGTAGAGTATATAAAATGGATGTAGAGTGGATAAAAATGGATGTTGAGTGGATAAAATGGATGTAGAGTGGATAAAATGGATGTGGAGTGGATAACAATGGATGTAGAGAGGATAAAAATGGATATAGGGTAGATAAAATGGATGTAGAGTTAATAAAAATGGATGTAGAGTGGATATAATGGATGTAGAGAGGATAAAATGGATGTGGAGTGGATAACAATGGATGTAGAGTGGATAAAATGGATGTAGAGTGGATAAAATGGATGAAGAGTGGATAAAATGGTTGTAGAGTGGATAAAATGGATGTAGAGTTGATAAAAATGGATGTAGAGTGGATAAAATGGATGTAGAGTGGATAAAATGGTTGTAGAGTGCATAAAAATGGATGTTGAGTGGATAAAATGGATGTAGAGTGGATAAAATGGATGTACATTTAATAAAAATGGATGTAGAGTGGATAAAAATGGATGTAGAGTGGATAAAATGGATGTAAAGTGGATAAAAATGGATGTCGAGTGGATAAAATGGATGTAGAGTGGAGAAAAATAGATGTAGAGAGGATAAAATGGAAGTAGAGTGGATAAAAATGGATGTAGAGTGGATAAAAATGGATGTAGAGTGGATAAAATGGATGTAGAGTGGATAAAAATGGATGTAGATTGGATAAAATGGATGTGGAGTGGATAACAATGGATGTAGAGAGGATAAAAATGGATATAGGGTAGATAAAATGGATGTAGAGTTAATAAAAATGGATGTAGAGTGGATATAATGGATGTAGAGAGGATAAAATGGATGTGGAGTGGATAACAATGGATGTAGAGTGGATAAAATGGATGTAGAGTGGATAAAATGGATGAAGAGTGGATAAAATGTTTGTAGAGTGGATAAAATGGATGTAGAGTTGATAAAAATGGATGTAGAGTGGATAAAATGGATGTAGAGTGGATAAAATGGATGTAGAGTGGATAAAAATGGATGTAGAGTGGATAAAATGGATGTAGAGTGCATAAAAATGGATGTTGCGTGGATAAAGTGGATGTAGAGTGGATAAAATGGATGTACATTTAATAAAAATGGATGTAGAGTGGATAAAAATGGATGTAGAGTGGATAAAAATGGATGTAGATTGGATAAAATGGATGTAGAGTTAATAAAAGTGGATGTAGAGTGGATAAAATGGATGTAGAGTTGATAAAAATGGATGTAGAGTGGATAAAAATGGATGTAGATTGGATAAAATGGATGTAGAGTGGATAAAAATGGATGTAGATTATATAAATTGGATGTAGAGTATATAAAATGGATGTAGAGTGGATAAAAATGGATGTAGATTGGATAAAATGGATGTAGAGTGGATAAAAATGGATGTAGATTATATAAATTGGATGTAGAGTATATAAAATGGATGTAGAGTGGATAAAAATGGATGTCGAGTGGATAAAATGGATGTAGAGTGGATAAAAATGGATGTAGAGTAGATAAAATAGATGTAGAGTGGATAAAAATGGATGTAGAGTGGATAAAAATGGATGTAGATTGGATAAAATGGATGTAGAGTTAATAAAAGTGGATGTAGAGTGGATAAAATGGATGTAGAGTTGATAAAAATGGATGTAGAGTGGATAAAAATGGATGTAGATTGGATAAAATGGATGTAGAGTGGATAAAAATTGATGTAGATTATATAAATTGGATGTAGAGTATATAAAATGGATGTAGAGTGGATAAAAATGGATGTCGAGTGGATAAAATGGATGTAGAGTGGATAAAAATGGATGTAGATTGGACAAATTGGATGTAGAGTTAATAAAAATGGATGTAGAGTGGATAAAATGGATGTATAGTGGATAAAAATGGATGTAGAGTAGATAAAATAGATGTAGAGTGGATAAAAATGGATGTAGAGTGGATAAAATGGATGTCGAGTGGATAAAATGGATGTAGAGTGGATAAAAATAGATGTAGAGTGGATAAAAATGGATGTAGAGTGGATACAATGGATGTAGAGTGGATAAAAATGGATGTAGAGTGGATAAAATGGATGTAGAGTGGATAAAAATGGATGTAGAGTGGATAAAATGGATGTAGAGTGCATAAAAATGGATGTTGAGTGGATAAAATGGATGTAGAGTGGATAAAATGGATGTACATTTAATAAAAATGGATGTAGAGTGGATAAAAATGGATGTAGAGTGGATAAAAATGGATGTAGATTGGATAAAATGGATGTAGAGTTAATAAAAGTGGATGTAGAGTGGATAAAATGGATGTAGAGTTGATAAAAATGGATGTAGAGTGGAGAAAAATGGATGTAGATTGGATAAAATGGATGTAGAGTGGATAAAAATGGATGTAGATTATATAAATTGGATGTAGAGTATATAAAATGGATGTAGAGTGGATAAAAATGGATGTAGAGTGGATAAAATGGATGTAGAGTGGATAAAATGGATGTAGATTGGATAAAATGGATGTAGAGTTAATAAAAATGGATGTAGAGTGGATAAAATGGATGTATAGTGGATAAAAATGGATGGAGAGTAGATAAAATAGATGTAGAGTGGATAAAAATGGATGTAGAGTGGATAAAATGGATGTCGAGTGGATAAAATGGATGTAGAGTGGATAAAAATAGATGTAGAGTGGATAAAAATGGATGTAGAGTGGATACAATGGATGTAGAGTGGATAAAAATGGATGTAGAGTGGATAAAATGGATGTAGAGTGGATAAAAATGGATGTAGAGTGGATAAAATGGATGTAGAGTGCATAAAAATGGATGTTGAGTGGATAAAATGGATGTAGAGTGGATAAAATGGATGTACATTTAATAAAAATGGATGTAGAGTGGATAAAAATGGATGTAGAGTGGATAAAATGGATGTAGAGTGGATAAAATGGATGTAGAGTGGATAAAAATGGATGTAGAGTGGATAAAAATGGATATAGGGTAGATAAAATGGATGTAGAGTTAATAAAAATGGATGTAGAGTGGGTATAATGGATGTAGAGAGGATAAAATGGATGTGGAGTGGATAACAATGGATGTAGAGTGGATAAAATGGATGTAGAGTGGATAAAATGGATGAAGAGTGGATAAAATGGTTGTAGAGTGGATAAAATGGATGTAGAGTAGATAAAAATGGATGTAGAGTGGATAAAATGGATGTAGAGTGGATAAAAATGGATGTAGAGTGGATAAAATGGATGTAGAGTGCATAAAAATGGATGTTGAGTGGATAAAATGGATGTAGAGTGGATAAAATTAATGTACATTTAATAAAAATGGATGTAGAGTGGATAAAAATGGATGTAGATTGGATAAAATGGTTGTAGAGTTAATAAAAGTGGATGTAGAGTGGATAAAATGGATGTAGAGTTGATAAAAATGGATGTAGAGTGGATAAAAATGGATGTAGATTGGATAAAATGGATGTAGAGTGGATAAAATGGATGTAGAGTGCATAAAAATGGATGTTGAGTGGATAAAGTGGATGTAGAGTGGATAAAATGGATGTACATTTAATAAAAATGGATGTAGAGTGGATAAAAATGGATGTAGAGTGGATAAAAATGGATGTAGATTGGATAAAATGGATGTAGAGTTAATAAAAGTGGATGTAGAGTGGATAAAATGGATGTAGAGTGGATAAAAATGGATGTAGAGTGGATACAATGGATGTAGAGTGGATAAAAATGGATGTAGAGTGGATAAAAATGGATGTAGAGTGGATAAAAATGGATGTAGATTGGATAAAATGGATGTAGAGTGGATAAAAATGGATGTAGAGTGGATAAAATGGATGTAGAGTTAATAAAAATGGATGTAGAGTGGAAATAATGGATGTAGAGAGGATAAAATGGATGTAGAGTGGATAAAATGGATGTAGAGTTCATAAAAATGGATGTAGAGTGGATAAAATGGATGTAGAGTGGATAAAATGATTGTAGAGTGGATAAAATGGATGTAGAGTGGATAAAAATGGATGTAGAGTGGATAAAATGGTTGTAGAGTGGATAAAATGGATGTAGAGTAGATAAAAATGGATGTAGAGTGGATAAAATGGATGTAGAGTAGATAAAATAGATGTAGAGTGGATAAAAATGGATGTAGAGTGGATAAAATGGATGTCGAGTGGATAAAATGGATGTAGAGTGGATAAAAATAGATTTAGAGTGGATAAAAATGGATGTAGAGTGGATAAAATGGATGTAGAGTGGATAAAAATGGATGTAGAGTAGATAAAATGGATGTAGAGTGGATAAAAATGGATGTAGAGTGGATAAAATGGATGTAGAGTGCATAAAAATGGATGTTGAGTGGATAAAATGGATGTAGAGTGGATAAAATGGATGTACATTTAATAAAAATGGATGTAGAGTGGATAAAAATGGATGTAGAGTGGATAAAAATGGATGTAGATTGGATAAAATGGATGTAGAGTTAATAAAAGTGGATGTAGAGTGGATAAAATGGATGTAGAGTTGATAAAAATGGATGTAGAGTGGATAAAAATGGATGTAGATTGGATAAAATGGATGTAGAGTGGATAAAAATGGATGTAGATTATATAAATTGGATGTAGAGTATATAAAATGGATGTAGAGTGGATAAAAATGGATGTAGAGTGGATAAAATGGATGTAGAGTGGATAAAAATGGATGTAGATTATATAAATTGGATGTAGAGTATATAAAATGGATGTAGAGTGGATAAAAATGGATGTCGAGTGGATAAAATGGATGTATAGTGGATAAAAATGGATGTAGAGTAGATAAAATAGATGTAGAGTGGATAAAAATGGATGTAGAGTGGATAAAAATGGATGTAGATTGGATAAAATGGATGTAGAGTTAATAAAAGTGGATGTAGAGTGGATAAAATGGATGTAGAGTTGATAAAAATGGATGTAGAGTGGATAAAAATGGATGTAGATTGGATAAAATGGATGTAGAGTGGATAAAAATGGATGTAGATTATATAAATTGGATGTAGAGTATATAAAATGGATGTAGAGTGGATAAAAATGGATGTCGAGTGGATAAAATGGATGTAGAGTGGATAAAAATGGATGTAGAGTGGATAAAATGGATGTATAGTGGATAAAAATGGATGTAGAGTAGATAAAATAGATGTAGAGTGGATAAAATGGATGTAGAGTGGATAAAAATAGATGTAGAGTGGATAAAAATGGATGTAGAGTGGATACAATGGATGTAGAGTGGATAAAAATGGATGTAGAGTGGATAAAATGGATGTAGAGTGGATAAAAATGGATGTAGAGTGGATAAAATGGATGTACATTTAATAAAAATGGATGTAGAGTGGATAAAAATGGATGTAGAGTGGATAAAAATGGATGTAGATTGGATAAAATGGATGTAGAGTTAATAAAAGTGGATGTAGAGTGGATAAAATGGATGTAGAGTGGATAAAAATGGATGTAGATTGGATAAAATGGATGTAGAGTGCATAAAAATGGATGTAGAGTATATAAATTGGATGTACAGTATATAAAATGGATGTAGAGTGGATAAAAATGGATGTAGAGTGGATAAAATGGATGTAGAGTGGATAAAAATGGATGTAGATTGGATAAAATGGATGTAGAGTGGATGAAAATGGATGTAGAGTATATAAATTGGATGTAGAGTATATAAAATGGATGTAGAGTGGATAAAAATGGATGTCGAGTGGATAAAATGGATGTAGAGTGGATAAAAATGGATGTAGAGTGGATAAAATGGATGTAGAGTTGATAAAAATGGATGTAGAGTGGATAAAATGGATGTAGAGTAGATAAAATGGATGTAGAGTGGATAAAATGGATGTAGAGTTGATAAAATGGATGTAGAGTGGATAAAAATGGATGTCGAGTGGATAAAATGGATGTAGAGTGGATAAAAATGGATGTAGATTGGATAAAATGGATGTAGAGTTAATAAAAGTGGATGTAGAGTGGATAAAATGGATGTAGAGTTGATAAAAATGGATGTAGAGTGGATAAAAATGGATGTAGATTGGATAAAATGGATGTAGAGTGGATAAAAATGGATGTAGATTATATAAATTGGATGTAGAGTATATAAAATGGATGTAGAGTGGATAAAAATGGATGTCGAGTGGATAAAATGGATGTAGAGTGGATAAAAATGGATGTAGATTGGATAAAATGGATGTAGAGTTAATAAAAATGGATGTAGAGTGGATAAAATGGATGTATAGTGGATAAAAATGGATGTAGAGTAGATAAAATAGATGTAGAGTGGATAAAAATGGATGTAAAGTGGATAAAAATGGATGTAGATTGGATAAAATGGATGTAGAGTTAAAAAAGTGGATGTAGAGTGGATAAAATGGATGTAGAGTTGATAAAAATGGATGTGGAGTGGATAAAAATGGATGTAGATTGGATAAAATGGATGTAGAGTGGATAAAAATGGATGTAGATTATATAAATTGGATGTAGAGTATATAAAATGGATGTAGAGTGGATAAAAATGGATGTCGAGTGGATAAAATGGATGTAGAGTGGATAAAAATGGATGTAGATTGGACAAAATGGATGTAGAGTTAATAAAAATGGATGTAGAGTGGATAAAATGGATGTATAGTGGATAAAAATGGATGTAGAGTAGATAAAATAGATGTAGAGTGGATAAAAATGGATGTAGAGTGGATAAAATGGATGTCGAGTGGATAAAATGGATGTAGAGTGGATAAAAATAGATGTAGAGTGGATAAAAATGGATGTAGAGTGGATAAAATGGATGTAGAGTGGATAAAAATGGATGTAGAGTGGATAAAATGGATGTAGAGTGGATAAAAATGGATGTAGATTGGATAAAATGGATGTAGAGTGGATAAAAATGGATGTAGATTATATAAATTGGATGTAGAGTATATAAAATGGATGTAGAGTGGATAAAAATGGATTTCGAGTGGATAAAATGGATGTAGAGTGGATAAAATGGATGTAGATTGGATAAAATGGATGTAGAGTTAATAAAAATGGATGTAGAGTGGATAAAATGGATGTATAGTGGATAAAAATGGATGTAGAGTAGATAAAATAGATGTAGAGTGGATAAAAATGGATGTAGAGTGGATAAAATGGATGTCGAGTGGATAAAATGGATGTAGAGTGGATAAAAATAGATGTAGAGTGGATAAAAATGGATGTGGAGTGGATACAATGGATGTAGAGTGGATAAAAATGGATGTAGAGTGGATAAAATGGATGTAGAGTGGATAAAAATGGATGTAGAGTGGATAAAATGGATGTAGAGTGCATAAATATGGATGTTGAGTGGATAAAATGGATGTAGAGTGGATAAAATGGATGTACATTTAATAAAAATGGATGTAGAGTGGATAAAAATGGATGTAGAGTGGATAAAAATGGATGTAGATTGGATAAAATGGATGTAGAGTTAATAAAAGTGGATGTAGAGTGGATAAAATGGATGTAGAGTGGATAAAAATGGATGTAGATTGGATAAAATGGATGTAGAGTGCATAAAAATGGATGTAGAGTATATAAATTGGATGTACAGTATATAAAATGGATGTAGAGTGGATAAAAATGGATGTCGAGTGGATAAAATGGATGTAGAGTGGATAAAAATGGATGTAGATTGGATAAAATGGATGTAGAGTGGATGAAAATGGATGTAGAGTATATAAATTGGATGTAGAGTATATAAAATGGATGTAGAGTGGATAAAAATGGATGTCGAGTGGATAAAATGGATGTAGAGTGGATAAAAATGGATGTAGAGTGGATAAAATGGATGTAGAGTTGATAAAAATGGATGTAGAGTGGATAAAATGGATGTAGAGTAGATAAAATGGATGTAGAGTGGATAAAATGGATGTAGAGTTGATAAAATGGATGTAAAGTGGATAAAATGGATGTAGAGTTAATAAAAATGGATGTAGAGTGGAAATAATGGATGTAGAGAGGATAAAATGGATGTAGAGTGGATAAAATGGATGTAGAGTTCATAAAAATGGATGTAGAGTGGATAAAAATGGATGTAGATTGGATAAAATGGATGTAGAGTGGATAAAAATGGATGTAGAGTGGATAAAATGGATGTAGAGTGGATAAAAATGGATGTAGAGTGGATAAAATGGATGTAGAGTGGATAAAAATGGATGTAGAGTGGATAAAATGGATGTAGAGTGCATAAAAATGGATGTAGAGTGGATACAAATGGATGTAGATTGGATAAAATGGATGTAGAGTTAATAAAAATGGATGTAGAGTGGGTATAATGGATGTAGAGAGGATAAAAAGGATGTGGAGTGGATAACAATGGATGTAGAGTGGATAAAATGGATGTAGAGTGGATAAAATGGATGAAGAGTGGATAAAATGGTTGTAGAGTGGATAAAATGGATGTAGAGTTGATAAAAATGGATGTAGAGTGGACAAAATGGATGTAGAGTGGATAAAAATGGATGTAGAGTGGATAAAGTGGATGTAGAGTGCATAAAAATGGATGTTGAGTGGATAAAATGGATGTAGAGTGGATAAAATTAATGTACATTTAATAAAAATGGATGTAGAGTGGATAAAAATGGATGTAGAGTGGATAAAAATGGATGTAGATTGGATAAAATGGTTGTAGAGTTAATAAAAGTGGATGTAGAGTGGATAAAATGGATGTAGAGTTGATAAAAATGGATGTAGAGTGGATAAAAATGGATGTAGATTGGATAAAATGGATGTAGAGTGGATAAAAATGGATGTAGAGTATATAAATTGGATGTAGAGTATATAAAATGGATGTAGAGTGGATAAAAATGGATGTCGAGTGGATAAAATGGATGTAGAGTGGATAAAAATGGATGTAGATTGGATAAAATGGATGTAGAGTGAATGAAAATGGATGTAGAGTATATAAATTGAATGTAGAGTATATAAAATGGATGTAGAGTGGATAAAAATGGATGTCGAGTGGATAAAATGGATGTAGAGTGGATAAAAATGGATGTAGAGTGGATAAAATGGATGTATAGTGGATAAAAATGGATGTAGAGTAGATAAAATAGATGTAGAGTGGATAAAATGGATGTAGAGTGGATAAAAATAGATGTAGAGTGGATAAAAATGGATGTAGAGTGGATACAATGGATGTAGAGTGGATAAAAATGGATGTAGAGTGGATAAAATGGATGTAGAGTGGATAAAAATGGATGTAGAGTGGATAAAATGGATGTACATTTAATAAAAATGGATGTAGAGTGGATAAAAATGGATGTAGAGTGGATAAAAATGGATGTAGATTGGATAAAATGGATGTAGAGTTAATAAAAGTGGATGTAGAGTGGATAAAATGGATGTAGAGTGGATAAAAATGGTTGTAGATTGGATAAAATGGATGTAGAGTGCATAAAAATGGATGTAGAGTATATAAATTGGATGTACAGTATATAAAATGGATGTAGAGTGGATAAAAATGGATGTCGAGTGGATAAAATGGATGTAGAGTGGATAAAAATGGATGTAGATTGGATAAAATGGATGTAGAGTGGATGAAAATGGATGTAGAGTATATAAATTGGATGTAGAGTATATAAAATGGATGTAGAGTGGATAAAAATGGATGTCGAGTGGATAAAATGGATGTAGAGTGGATAAAAATGGATGTAGAGTGGATAAAATGGATGTAGAGTTGATAAAAATGGATGTAGAGTGGATAAAATGGATGTAGAGTAGATAAAATGGATGTAGAGTGGATAAAATGGATGTAGAGTTGATAAAATGGATGTAGAGTGGATAAAAATGGATGTCGAGTGGATAAAATGGATGTAGAGTGGATAAAAATGGATGTAGATTGGATAAAATGGATGTAGAGTTAATAAAAGTGGATGTAGAGTGGATAAAATGGATGTAGAGTTGATAAAAATGGATGTAGAGTGGATAAAAATGGATGTAGATTGGATAAAATGGATGTAGAGTGGATAAAAATGGATGTAGATTATATAAATTGGATGTAGAGTATATAAAATGGATGTAGAGTGGATAAAAATGGATGTCGAGTGGATAAAATGGATGTAGAGTGGATAAAAATGGATGTAGATTGGATAAAATGGATGTAGAGTTAATAAAAATGGATGTAGAGTGGATAAAATGGATGTATAGTGGATAAAAATGGATGTAGAGTAGATAAAATAGATGTAGAGTGGATAAAAATGGATGTAAAGTGGATAAAAATGGATGTAGATTGGATAAAATGGATGTAGAGTTAAAAAAGTGGATGTAGAGTGGATAAAATGGATGTAGAGTTGATAAAAATGGATGTGGAGTGGATAAAAATGGATGTAGATTGGATAAAATGGATGTAGAGTGGATAAAAATGGATGTAGATTATATAAATTGGATGTAGATTATATAAAATGGATGTAGAGTGGATAAAAATGGATGTCGAGTGGATAAAATGGATGTAGAGTGGATAAAAATGGATGTAGATTGGACAAAATGGATGTAGAGTTAATAAAAATGGATGTAGAGTGGATAAAATGGATGTATAGTGGATAAAAATGGATGTAGAGTAGATAAAATAGATGTAGAGTGGATAAAAATGGATGTAGAGTGGATAAAATGGATGTCGAGTGGATAAAATGGATGTAGAGTGGATAAAAATAGATGTAGAGTGGATAAAAATGGATGTAGAGTGGATACAATGGATGTAGAGTGGATAAAAATGGATGTAGAGTGGATAAAATGGATGTAGAGTGGATAAAAATGGATGTAGATTGGATAAAATGGATGTAGAGTGGATAAAAATGGATGTAGATTATATAAATTGGATGTAGAGTATATAAAATGGATGTAGAGTGGATAAAAATGGATGTCGAGTGGATAAAATGGATGTAGAGTGGATAAAATGGATGTAGATTGGATAAAATGGATGTAGAGTTAATAAAAATGGATGTAGAGTGGATAAAATGGATGTATAGTGGATAAAAATGGATGTAGAGTAGATAAAATAGATGTAGAGTGGATAAAAATGGATGTAGAGTGGATAAAATGGATGTCGAGTGGATAAAATGGATGTAGAGTGGATAAAAATAGATGTAGAGTGGATAAAAATGGATGTGGAGTGGATACAATGGATGTAGAGTGGATAAAAATGGATGTAGAGTGGATAAAATGGATGTAGAGTGGATAAAAATGGATGTAGAGTGGATAAAATGGATGTACATTTAATAAAAATGGATGTAGAGTGGATAAAAATGGATGTAGAGTGGATAAAAATGGATGTAGATTGGATAAAATGGATGTAGAGTTAATAAAAGTGGATGTAGAGTGGATAAAATGGATGTAGAGTGGATAAAAATGGATGTAGATTGGATAAAATGGATGTAGAGTGCATAAAAATGGATGTAGAGTATATAAATTGGATGTACAGTATATAAAATGGATGTAGAGTGGATAAAAATGGATGTCGAGTGGATAAAATGGATGTAGAGTGGATAAAAATGGATGTAGATTGGATAAAATGGATGTAGAGTGGATGAAAATGGATGTAGAGTATATAAATTGGATGTAGAGTATATAAAATGGATGTAGAGTGGATAAAAATGGATGTCGAGTGGATAAAATGGATGTAGAGTGGATAAAAATGGATGTAGAGTGGATAAAATGGATGTAGAGTTGATAAAAATGGATGTAGAGTGGATAAAATGGATGTAGAGTAGATAAAATGGATGTAGAGTGGATAAAATGGATGTAGAGTTGATAAAATGGATGTAGAGTGGATAAAAATGGATGTCGAGTGGATAAAATGGATGTAGAGTGGATAAAAATGGATGTAGACTGGATAAAATGGATGTAGAGTTGATAAAAATGGATGTAGAGTGGATAAAAATGGATGTAGATTGGATAAAATGGATGTAGAGTGGATAAAAATGGATGTAGATTATATAAATTGGATGTAGAGTATATAAAATGGATGTAGAGTGGATAAAAATGGATGTCGAGTGGATAAAATGGATGTAGAGTGGATAAAAATGGATGTAGATTGGATAAAATGGATGTAGAGTTAATAAAAATGGATGTAGAGTGGATAAAATGGATGTATAGTGGATAAAAATGGATGTAGAGTAGATAAAATAGATGTAGAGTGGATAAAAATGGATGTAAAGTGGATAAAAATGGATGTAGATTGGATAAAATGGATGTAGAGTTAAAAAAGTGGATGTAGAGTGGATAAAATGGATGTAGAGTTGATAAAAATGGATGTGGAGTGGATAAAAATGGATGTAGATTGGATAAAATGGATGTAGAGTGGATAAAAATGGATGTAGATTATATAAATTGGATGTAGAGTATATAAAATGGATGTAGAGTGGATAAAAATGGATGTCGATTGGATAAAATGGATGTAGAGTGGATAAAAATGGATGTAGATTGGACAAAATGGATGTAGAGTTAATAAAAATGGATGTAGAGTGGATAAAATGGATGTATAGTGGATAAAAATGGATGTAGAGTAGATAAAATAGATGTAGAGTGGATAAAAATGGATGTAGAGTGGATAAAATGGATGTCGAGTGGATAAAATGGATGTAGAGTGGATAAAAATAGATGTAGAGTGGATAAAAATGGATGTAGAGTGGATACAATGGATGTAGAGTGGATAAAAATGGATGTAGAGTGGATAAAATGGATGTAGAGTGGATAAAAATGGATGTAGATTGGATAAAATGGATGTAGAGTGGATAAAAATGGATGTAGATTATATAAATTGGATGTAGAGTATATAAAATGGATGTAGAGTGGATAAAAATGGATGTCGAGTGGATAAAATGGATGTAGAGTGGATAAAATGGATGTAGATTGGATAAAATGGATGTAGAGTTAATAAAAATGGATGTAGAGTGGATAAAATGGATGTATAGTGGATAAAAATGGATGTAGAGTAGATAAAATAGATGTAGAGTGGATAAAAATGGATGTAGAGTGGATAAAATGGATGTGGAGTGGATACAATGGATGTAGAGTGGATAAAAATGGATGTAGAGTGGATAAAATGGATGTAGAGTGGATAAAAATGGATGTAGAGTGGATAAAATGGATGTAGAGTGCATAAATATGGATGTTGAGTGGATAAAATGGATGTAGAGTGGATAAAATGGATGTACATTTAATAAAAATGGATGTAGAGTGGATAAAAATGGATGTAGAGTGGATAAAAATGGATGTAGATTGGATAAAATGGATGTAGAGTTAATAAAAGTGGATGTAGAGTGGATAAAATGGATGTAGAGTGGATAAAAATGGATGTAGATTGGATAAAATGGATGTAGAGTGCATAAAAATGGATGTAGAGTATATAAATTGGATGTACAGTATATAAAATGGATGTAGAGTGGATAAAAATGGATGTCGAGTGGATAAAATGGATGTAGAGTGGATAAAAATGGATGTAGATTGGATAAAATGGATGTAGAGTGGATGAAAATGGATGTAGAGTATATAAATTGGATGTAGAGTATATAAAATGGATGTAGAGTGGATAAAAATGGATGTCGAGTGGATAAAATGGATGTATAGTGGATAAAAATGGATGTAGAGTAGATAAAATGGATGTAGAGTTGATAAAAATGGATGTAGAGTGGATAAAATGGATGTAGAGTAGATAAAATGGATGTAGAGTGGATAAAATGGATGTAGAGTTGATAAAATGGATGTAAAGTGGATAAAATGGATGTAGAGTTAATAAAAATGGATGTAGAGTGGAAATAATGGATGTAGAGAGGATAAAATGGATGTAGAGTGGATAAAATGGATGTAGAGTTCATAAAAATGGATGTAGAGTGGATAAAAATGGATGTAGATTGGATAAAATGGATGTAGAGTGGATAAAAATGGATGTAGAGTGGATAAAATGGATGTAGAGTGGATAAAAATGGATGTAGAGTGGATAAAATGGATGTAGAGTGGATAAAAATGGATGTAGAGTGGATAAAATGGATGTAGAGTGCATAAAAATGGATGTAGAGTGGATACAAATGGATGTAGATTGGATAAAATGGATGTAGAGTTAATAAAAATGGATGTAGAGTGGGTATAATGGATGTAGAGAGGATAAAAAGGATGTGGAGTGGATAACAATGGATGTAGAGTGGATAAAATGGATGTAGAGTGGATAAAATGGATGAAGAGTGGATAAAATGGTTGTAGAGTGGATAAAATGGATGTAGAGTAGATAAAAATGGATGTAGAGTGGACAAAATGGATGTAGAGTGGATAAAAATGGATGTAGAGTGGATAAAATGGATGTAGAGTGCATAAAAATGGATGTTGAGTGGATAAAATGGATGTAGAGTGGATAAAATTGATGTACATTTGATAAAAATGGATGTAGAGTGGATAAAAATGGATGTAGATTGGATAAAATGGTTGTAGAGTTAATAAAAGTGGATGTAGAGTGGATAAAATGGATGTAGAGTTGATAAAAATGGATGTAGAGTGGATAAAAATGGATGTAGATTGGATAAAATGGATGTAGAGTGGATAAAAATGGATGTAGAGTATATAAATTGGATGTAGAGTATATAAAATGGATGTAGAGTGGATAAAAATGGATGTCGAGTGGATAAAATGGATGTAGAGTGGATAAAAATGGATGTAGATTGGATAAAATGGATGTAGAGTATATAAATTGGATGTAGAGTATATAAAATGGATGTAGAGTGGATAAAAATGGATGTCGAGTGGATAAAATGGATGTAGAGTGGATAAAAATGGATGTAGAGTGGATAAAATGGATGTAGAGTTGATAAAAATGGATGTAGAGTGGATAAAATGGATGTAGAGTAGATAAAATGGATGTAGAGTGGATAAAATGGATGTAGAGTTGATAAAATGGATGTAAAGTGGATAAAATGGATGTAGAGTTAATAAAAATGGATGTAGAGTGGAAATAATGGATGTAGAGAGGATAAAATGGATGTAGAGTGGATAAAATGGATGTAGAGTTCATAAAAATGGATGTAGAGTGGTTAAAAATGGATGTAGATTGGATAAAATGGATGTAGAGTGGATAAAAATGGATGTAGAGTGGATAAAATGGATGTAGAGTTAATAAAAATGGATGTAGAGTGGATAAAATGGATGTAGAGTGGATAAAATGATTGTAGAGTGGATAAAATGATTGTAGAGTGGATAAAATGGATGTAGAGTGGATAAAAATGGATGTAGAGTGGATAAAATGGTTGTAGAGTGGATAAAATGGATGTAGAGTGGATAAAAATGGATGTAGAGTGGATAAAATGGATGTAGAGTGGATAAAAATGGATGTAGAGTGGATAAAATGGATGTAGAGTGCATAAAAATGGATGTTGAGTGGATAAAGTGGATGTAGAGTGGATAAAATGGATGTACATTTAATAAAAATGGATGTAGAGTGGATAAAAATGGATGTAGAGTGGATAAAAATGGATGTAGATTGGATAAAATGGATGTAGAGTTAATAAAAGTTGATGTAGAGTGGATAAAATGGATGTAGAGTTGATAAAAATGGATGTAGAGTGGATAAAAATGGATGTAGATTGGATAAAATGGATGTAGAGTGGATAAAAATGGATGTAGATTATATAAATTGGATGTAGAGTATATAAAATGGATGTAGAGTGGATAAAAATGGATGTCGAGTGGATAAAATGGATGTAGAGTGGATAAAAATGGATGTAGATTGGATAAAATGGATGTAGAGTTAATAAAAATGGATGTAGAGTGGATAAAATGGATGTATAGTGGATAAAAATGGATGTAGAGTAGATAAAATAGATGTAGAGTGGATAAAAATGGATGTAAAGTGGATAAAAATGGATGTAGATTGGATAAAATGGATGTAGAGTTAATAAAAGTGGATGTAGAGTGGATAAAATGGATGTAGAGTTGACAAAAATGGATGTGGAGTGGATAAAAATGGATGTAGATTGGATAAAATGGATGTAGAGTGGATAAAAATGGATGTAGATTATATAAATTGGATGTAGAGTATATAAAATGGATGTAGAGTGGATAAAAATGGATGTCGAGTGGATAAAATGGATGTAGAGTGGATAAAAATGGATGTAGATTGGACAAAATGGATGTAGAGTTAATAAAAATGGATGTAGAGTGGATAAAATGGATGTATAGTGGATAAAAATGGATGTAGAGTGGATAAAAATAGATGTTGAGTGGAAAAAAATGGATGTAGAGTGGATAAAATGGATGTCGAGTGGATAAAATGGATGTAGAGTGGATACAAATGGATGTAGATTGGATAAAATGGATGTAGAGTTAATAAAAATGGATGTAGAGTGGAAATAATGGATGTAGAGAGGATAAAATGGATGTAGAGTGGATAAAATGGATGTAGAGTTCATAAAAATGGATGTAGAGTGGATAAAATGGATGTAGAGTGGATAAAATGATTGTAGAGTGGATAAAATGGATGTAGAGTGGATAAAAATGGATGTTGAGTGGATAAAATGGATGTAGAGTGGATAAAATGGTTGTAGAGTGGATAAAAATGGATGTAGAGTGGATAAAATGGATGTAGAATGGATAAAATGGATGTAGATTGGATAAAATGGATGTAGAGTGGATAAAAATGGATGTAGATTATATAAATTGGATGTAGAGTATATAAAATGGATGTAGAGTGGATAAAAATGGATGTCGAGTGGATAAAATGGATGTAGAGTGGATAAAATGGATGTAGATTGGATAAAATGGATGTAGAGTTAATAAAAATGGATGTAGAGTGGATAAAATGGATGTATAGTGGATAAAAATGGATGTAGAGTAGATAAAATAGATGTAGAGTGGATAAAAATGGATGTAGAGTGGATAAAATGGATGTCGAGTGGATAAAATGGATGTAGAGTGGATAAAATGGATGTAGAGTGGATAAAAATGGATGTAGAGTGGATAAAATGGATGTAGAGTGCATAAAAATGGATGTTGAGTGGATAAAATGGATGTAGAGTGGATAAAATTAATGTACATTTAATAAAAATGGATGTAGAGTGGATAAAAATGGATGTAGAGTGGATAAAAATGGATGTAGATTGGATAAAATGGTTGTAGAGTTAATAAAAGTGGATGTAGAGTGGATAAAATGGATGTAGAGTTGATAAAAATGGATGTATAGAGTGGATAAAAATGGATGTAGAGTATATAAATTGGATGTAGAGTATATAAAATGGATGTAGAGTGGATAAAAATGGATGTCGAGTGGATAAAATGGATGTAGAGTGGATAAAAATGGATGTAGATTGGATAAAATGGATGTAGAGTGGATGAAAATGGATGTAGAGTATATAAATTGGATGTAGAGTATATAAAATGGATGTAGAGTGGATAAAAATGGATGTCGAGTGGATAAAATGGATGTAGAGTGGATAAAAATGGATGTAGAGTGGATAAAATGGATGTAGAGTTGATAAAAATGGATGTAGAGTGGATAAAATGGATGTAGAGTAGATAAAATGGATGTAGAGTGGATAAAATGGATGTAGAGTTGATAAAATGGATGTAAAGTGGATAAAATGGATGTAGAGTTAATAAAAATGGATGTAGAGTGGAAATAATGGATGTAGAGAGGATAAAATGGATGTAGAGTGGATAAAATGGATGTAGAGTGGATAAAAATGGATGTAGAGTGGATAAAATGGATGTAGAGTTAATAAAAATGGATGTAGAGTGGATAAAATGGATGTAGAGTGGATAAAATGATTGTAGAGTGGATAAAATGATTGTAGAGTGGATAAAATGGATGTAGAGTGGATAAAAATGGATGTAGAGTGGATAAAATGGTTGTAGAGTGGATAAAATGGATGTAGAGTAGATAAAAATGGATGTAGAGTGGATAAAATGGATGTAGAGTGGATAAAAATGGATGTAGAGTGGATAAAATGGATGTAGAGTGCATAAAAATGGATGTTGAGTGGATAAAGTGGATGTAGAGTGGATAAAATGGATGTACATTTAATAAAAATGGATGTAGAGTGGATAAAAATGGATGTAGAGTGGATAAAAATGGATGTAGATTGGATAAAATGGATGTAGAGTTAATAAAAGTGGATGTAGAGTGGATAAAATGGATGTAGAGTTGATAAAAATGGATGTAGAGTGGATAAAAATGGATGTAGATTGGATAAAATGGATGTAGAGTGGATAAAAATGGATGTAGATTATATAAATTGGATGTAGAGTATATAAAATGGATGTAGAGTGGATAAAAATGGATGTCGAGTGGATAAAATGGATGTAGAGTGGATAAAAATGGATGTAGATTGGATAAAATGGATGTAGAGTTAATAAAAATGGATGTAGAGTGGATAAAATGGATGTATAGTGGATAAAAATGGATGTAGAGTAGATAAAATAGATGTAGAGTGGATAAAAATGGATGTAAAGTGGATAAAAATGGATGTAGATTGGATAAAATGGATGTAGAGTTAATAAAAGTGGATGTAGAGTGGATAAAATGGATGTAGAGTTGATAAAAATGGATGTGGAGTGGATAAAAATGGATGTAGATTGGATAAAATGGATGTAGAGTGGATAAAAATGGATGTAGATTATATAAATTGGATGTAGAGTATATAAAATGGATGTAGAGTGGATAAAAATGGATGTCGAGTGGATAAAATGGATGTAGAGTGGATAAAAATGGATGTAGATTGGACAAAATGGATGTAGAGTTAATAAAAATGGATGTAGAGTGGATAAAATGGATGTATAGTGGATAAAAATGGATGTAGAGTAGATAAAATAGATGTAGAGTGGATAAAAATGGATGTAGAGTGGATAAAATGGATGTCGAGTGGATAAAATGGATGTAGAGTGGATAAAAATAGATGTAGAGTGGATAAAAATGGATGTAGAGTGGATACAATGGATGTAGAGTGGATAAAAATGGATGTAGAGTGGATAAAATGGATGTAGAGTGGATAAAAATGGATGTAGAGTGGATAAAATGGATGTAGAGTGCATAAAAATGGATGTAGAGTGGATAAAAATGGATGTAGATTGGATAAAATGGATGTAGAGTTAATAAAAGTGGATGTAGAGTGGATAAAATGGATGTAGAGTTGATAAAAATGGATGTAGAGTGGATAAAAATGGATGTAGATTGGATAAAATGGATGTAGAGTGGATAAAAATGGATGTAGATTATATAAATTGGATGTAGAGTATATAAAATGGATGTAGAGTGGATAAAAATGGATGTCGAGTGGATAAAATGGATGTAGAGTCGATAAAAATGGATGTAGATTGGATAAAATGGATGTAGAGTTAATAAAAATGGATGTAGAGTGGATAAAATGGATGTATAGTGGATAAAAATGGATGTAGAGTAGATAAAATAGATGTAGAGTGGATAAAAATGGATGTAAAGTGGATAAAAATGGATGTAGATTGGATAAAATGGATGTAGAGTTAATAAAAGTGGATGTAGAGTGGATAAAATGGATGTAGAGTTGATAAAAATGGATGTGGAGTGGATAAAAATGGATGTAGATTGGATAAAATGGATGTAGAGTGGATAAAAATGGATGTAGATTATATAAATTGGATGTAGAGTATATAAAATGGATGTAGAGTGGATAAAAATGGATGTCGAGTGGATAAAATGGATGTAGAGTGGATAAAAATGGATGTAGATTGGACAAAATGGATGTAGAGTTAATAAAAATGGATGTAGAGTGGATAAAATGGATGTATAGTGGATAAAAATGGATGTAGAGTAGATAAAATAGATGTAGAGTGGATAAAAATGGATGTAGAGTGGATAAAATGGATGTCGAGTGGATAAAATGGATGTAGAGTGGATAAAAATAGATGTAGAGTGGATAAAAATGGATGTAGAGTGGATACAATGGATGTAGAGTGGATAAAAATGGATGTAGAGTGGATAAAATGGATGTAGAGTGGATAAAAATGGATGTAGAGTGGATAAAATGGATGTAGAGTGCATAAAAATGGATGTAGAGTGGATAAAAATGGATGTAGATTGGATAAAATGGATGTAGAGTGGATAAAAATGGATGTAGATTATATAAATTGGATGTAGAGTATATAAAATGGATGTAGAGTGGATAAAAATGGATGTCGAGTGGATAAAATGGATGTAGAGTGGATAAAATGGATGTACAGTTAATAAAAATGGATGTAGAGTGGAAATAATGGATGTAGAGAGGATAAAATGGATGTAGAATGGATAAAATGGATTTAGAGTTCATAAAAATGGATGTAGAGTGGATAAAAATGGATGTAGATTGGATAAAATGGATGTAGAGTTGATAAAATGGATGTAAAGTGGATAAAATGGATGTAGAGTTAATAAAAATGGATGTGGAGTGGATAAAAATGGATGTAGATTGGATAAAATGGATGTAGAGTGGATAAAAATGGATGTCGAGTGGATAAAATGGATGTAGAGTGGATAAAAATGGATGTCGAGTGGATAAAATGGATGTAGAGTGGATAAAAATGGATGTAGATTGGACAAAATGGATGTAGAGTTAATAAAAATGGATGTAGAGTGGATAAAATGGATGTATAGTGGATAAAAATGGATGTAGAGTAGATAAAATAGATGTAGAGTGGATAAAAATGGATGTAGAGTGGATAAAATAGATGTCGAGTGGATAAAATGGATGTAGAGTGGATAAAAATGGATGTAGAGTGGATAAAAATGGATGTAGAGTGGATACAATGGATGTAGAGTGGATAAAAATGGATGTAGAGTGGATAAAATGGATGTAGAGTGGATAAAAATGGATGTAGAGTGGATAAAATGGATGTAGAGTGCATAAAAATGGATGTAGAGTGGATAAAAATGGATGTAGATTGGATAAAATGGATGTAGAGTGGATAAAAATGGATGTAGATTATATAAATTGGATGTAGAGTATATAAAATGGATGTAGAGTGGATAAAAATGGATGTCGAGTGGATAAAATGGATGTAGAGTGGATAAAAATGGATGTAGAGTGGATAAAATGGATGTAGAGTGCATAAAAATGGATGTAGAGTGGATAAAAATGGATGTAGATTGGATAAAATGGATGTAGAGTGGATAAAAATGGATGTAGATTATATAAATTGGATGTAGAGTATATAAAATGGATGTAGAGTGGATAAAAATGGATGTCGAGTGGATAAAATGGATGTAGAGTGGATAAAATGGATGTAGATTGGATAAAATGGATGTAGAGTTAATAAAAATGGATGTAGAGTGGATAAAATGGATGTATAGTGGATAAAAATGGATGTAGAGTAGATAAAATAGATGTAGAGTGGATAAAAATGGATGTAGAGTGGATAAAATGGATGTAGAGTTAATAAAAATGGATGTGGAGTGGATAAAAATGGATGTAGATTGGATAAAATGGATGTAGAGTGGATAAAAATGGATGTCGAGTGGATAAAATGGATGTAGAGTGGATAAAAATGGATGTCGAGTGGATAAAATGGATGTAGAGTGGATAAAAATGGATGTAGATTGGACAAAATGGATGTAGAGTTAATAAAAATGGATGTAGAGTGGATAAAATGGATGTATAGTGGATAAAAATGGATGTAGAGTAGATAAAATAGATGTAGAGTGGATAAAAATGGATGTAGAGTGGATAAAATAGATGTCGAGTGGATAAAATGGATGTAGAGTGGATAAAAATAGATGTAGAGTGGATAAAAATGGATGTAGAGTGGATAAAATGGATGTAGAGTGGATAAAAATGGATGTAGAGTGGATAAAATGGATGTAGAGTGGATAAAAATGGATGTAGAGTGGATAAAATGGATGTAGAGTGCATAAAAATGGATGTAGAGTGGATAAAAATGGATGTAGATTGGATAAAATGGATGTAGAGTGGATAAAAATGGATGTAGATTATATAAATTGGATGTAGAGTATATAAAATGGATGTAGAGTGGATAAAAATGGATGTCGAGTGGATAAAATGGATGTAGAGTGGATAAAAATGGATGTAGAGTGGATAAAATGGATGTAGAGTGCATAAAAATGGATGTAGAGTGGATAAAAATGGATGTAGATTGGATAAAATGGATGTAGAGTGGATAAAAATGGATGTAGATTATATAAATTGGATGTAGAGTATATAAAATGGATGTAGAGTGGATAAAAATGGATGTCGAGTGGATAAAATGGATGTAGAGTGGATAAAATGGATGTAGATTGGATAAAATGGATGTAGAGTTAATAAAAATGGATGTAGAGTGGATAAAATGGATGTATAGTGGATAAAAATGGATGTAGAGTAGATAAAATAGATGTAGAGTGGATAAAAATGGATGTAGAGTGGATAAAATGGATGTCGAGTGGATAAAATGGATGTAGAGTGGATAAAAATGGATGTAGATTGGATAAAATGGATGTAGAGTTAATAAAAATGGATGTAGAGTGGAAATAATGGATGTAGAGAGGATAAAATGGATGTAGAGTGGATAAAATGGATGTAGAGTTCATAAAAATGGATGTAGAGTGGATAAAATGGATGTAGAGTGGATAAAATGATTGTAGAGTGGATAAAATGGATGTAGAGTGGATAAAAATGGATGTTGAGTGGATAAAATGGATGTAGAGTGGATAAAATGGTTGTAGAGTGGATAAAAATGGATGTAGAGTGGATAAAATGGATGTAGAATGGATAAAATGGATGTAGAGTGGATAAAAATGGATGTAGAGAGGATAAAATGGATGTAGAGTGGATAAAATGGATGTACAGTTAATAAAAATGGATGTATAGTGGAAATAATGGATGTAGAGAGGATAAAATGGATGTAGAATGGATAAAATGGATTTAGAGTTCATAAAAATGGATGTAGAGTGGATAAAAATGGATGTAGATTGGATAAAATGGATGTAGAGTTGATAAAATGGATGTAAAGTGGATAAAATGGATGTAGAGTTAATAAAAATGGATGTAGAGTGGAAATAATGGATGTAGAGAGGATAAAATGGATGTAGAGTGGATAAAATGGATGTAGAGTTCATAAAAATGGATGTAGAGTGGATAAAAATGGATGTAGATTGGATAAAATGGATGTGGAGTGGATAACAATGGATGTAGAGTGGATAAAATGGATGTAGAGTGGATAAAATGGATGAAGAGTGGATAAAATGGTTGTAGAGTGGATAAAATGGATGTAGAGTAGATAAAAATGGATGTAGAGTGGATAAAATGGATGTAGAGTGGATAAAATGGTTGTAGAGTGCATAAAAATGGATGTTGTGTTACGGACCGGGCGAGTTTCTTAAACGCGTTCTTCGATAGTTCAATAATTATGAAAAGTATGCACGCCACTGCGTGGAAAAATACGGTAATGAGTTTGAGAGTGACTACCCTATGCGACAAGGCCTAGGTCCTATCAAACTGTTACCGCTTAGTATCGACTTTACAAGGTGTGATAATAACCTGAGAGCTACTACCCTAGGCGACCAGGCCTAGGTCCTATCAGGATACTATCGAAATGACTCTAAAGAGAGGCAAAGAGGGATAATAATTTGGAAGCGACTACCCCAGGCGACCAGGCCTAGGTCCTACCAAATTATTATCGAAAGTGAGTTTAAACGCGATTACAAAACTGACCAGCGACTACCCTAGGCGACCAGGCCTAGGTCCTGAATCAGTTAAGTAATAAACTATATACCCGTAACTTTAGTATTGTTAATTCACTCCGAGCGGTTAGAGTGAATTGTTTGTGGGACGTTACTCAGCACTTCTATTCTTATATATATTCGCAAGGAAAGGTATTGTTCTAAACTTCGAATAAAGTTAACTTCAAATTTAGTCACAAATATTCTCTGGTGTATTCTTGAATAAAGAATAAGTTTACAATTTGAAAGTATTGAATTAGTTACAATGTCTGTTCAGTGTTTCGTGTGTTAAAAGGGAAAAGAAATTGGTAAAGTGAAATATAACCGTACTTATAGAGTCGAGGTGTACCCGTGGGCAGTGACGATTTACGATCTCTCCTTTGTACGTTTTCGTTGACAAAGCCTAAGCTTTTAGTTGACTCTAACGCCTGAGTATTGCGGGGGAAAATCAAGACTAAACGAGTTATACTGCCGTAAGAAAACGCGTACGCTTCTAGGTTTAGATTTGCTCAAGAGGGATTTTACCCAATATCGCTCTTAACTGCTCGAAAGTCAAACTAGGATGAGCCCCACAGGTCCTGAAAACCTTGGCTTATATAGGTCACTTGGAGTGGAGGGGATCAGGATTTTGGGGAAAACTCTAGTGGAGGTGGCAGGATGCTGCGATCCTGTGGGAAGAGTTTTGGGAAAAAGGTGGCGCGAGTGCAGCGGAAAACGTTAGATTTCGGCGGGAATGTGTTGACCATGATGCAAGAATGCGTACGAGATTTCCGGGTAGAGTGAGAGAGAGAGAAACTACCGTGGGCCTGGCGCCAGGCGGCCGCGCTAACCTGAATGGAAAAGGGCTGTTAAAGGCACCTCGCGGTTGTAAAACAAGGACGGGCTATTACCTATTCCTAGAGAGAGAAAGTGAAAAGGCGCCTTCTTGTCGCCAAGTGCAATTCGAGAGTCGAAAATATTCGGCTCGACGGATGCATCCGTAACAGTTGAGTGGATAAAATGGATGTAGAGTGGATAAAATGGATGTACATTTAATAAAAATGGATGTAGAGTGGATAAAAATGGATGTAGAGTGGATAAAATGGATGTAAAGTGGATAAAAATGGATGTCGAGTGGATAAAATGGATGTAGAGTGGAGAAAAATAGATGTAGAGAGGATAAAATGGAAGTAGAGTGGATAAAAATGGATGTAGAGTGGATAAAAATGGATGTAGAGTGGATAAAATGGATGTAGAGTGGATAAAAATGGATGTAGATTGGATAAAATGGATGTGGAGTGGATAACAATGGATGTAGAGAGGATAAAAATGGATATAGGGTAGATAAAATGGATGTAGAGTTAATAAAAATGGATGTAGAGTGGATATAATGGATGTAGAGAGGATAAAATGGATGTGGAGTGGATAACAATGGATGTAGAGTGAATAAAATGGATGTAGAGTGGATAAAATGGATGAAGAGTGGATAAAATGGTTGTAGAGTGGATAAAATGTATGTAGAGTGGATAAAAATGGATGTAGAGTGGATAAAATGGATGTAGAGTGCATAAAAATGGATGTTGAGTGGATAAAGTGGATGTAGAGTGGATAAAATGGATGTACATTTAATAAAAATGGATGTAGAGTGGATAAAAATGGATGTAGAGTGGATAAAAATGGATGTAGATTGGATAAAATGGATGTAGAGTTAATAAAAGTGGATGTAGAGTGGATAAAATGGATGTAGAGTTGATAAAAATGGATGTAGAGTGGATAAAAATGGATGTAGATTGGATAAAATGGATGTAGAGTGGATAAAAATGGATGTAGATTATATAAATTGGATGTAGAGTATATAAAATGGATGTAGAGTGGATAAAAATGGATGTAGATTGGATAAAATGGATGTAGAGTGGATAAAAATGGATGTAGATTATATAAATTGGATGTAGAGTATATAAAATGGATGTAGAGTGGATAAAAATGGATGTCGAGTGGATAAAATGGATGTATAGTGGATAAAAATGGATGTAGAGTAGATAAAATAGATGTAGAGTGGATAAAAATGGATGTAGAGTGGATAAAAATGGATGTAGATTGGATAAAATGGATGTAGAGTGGATAAAAATGGATGTAGATTATATAAATTGGATGTAGAGTATATAAAATGGATGTAGAGTGGATAAAAATGGATGTCGAGTGGATAAAATGGATGTAGAGTGGATAAAAATGGATGTAGATTGGACAAAATGGATGTAGAGTTAATAAAAATGGATGTAGAGTGGATAAAATGGATGTACAGTGGATAAAAATGGATGTAGAGTAGATAAAATAGATGTAGAGTGGATAAAAATGGATGTAGAGTGGATAAAATGGATGTCGAGTGGATAAAATGGATGTAGAGTGGATAAAAATAGATGTAGAGTGGATAAAAATGGATGTAGAGTGGATACAATGGATGTAGAGAGGATAAAAATGGATGTAGAGTGGATAAAATGGATGTAGAGTGGATAAAAATGGATGTAGAGTGGATACAATGGATGTAGAGTGGATAAAAATGGATGTAGATTGGATAAAATGGATGTAGAGTTGATAAAATGGATGTAAAGTGGATAAAATGGATGTAGAGTTAATAAAAATGGATGTAGAGTGGAAATAATGGATGTAGAGAGGATAAAATGGATGTAGAGCGGATAAAATGGATGTAGAGTTCATAAAAATGGATGTAGAGTGGATAAAAATGGATGTAGATTGGATAAAATGGATGTGGAGTGGATAACAATGGATGTAGAGAGGATAAAAATGGATATAGGGTAGATAAAATGGATGTAGAGTTAATAAAAATGGATGTAGAGTGGATATAATGGATGTAGAGAAGATAAAATGGATGTGGAGTGGATAACAATGGATGTAGAGTGGATAAAATGGATGTAGAGTGGATAAAATGGATGAAGAGTGGATAAAATGGTTGTAGAGTGGATAAAATGGATGTAGAGTAGATAAAAATGGATGTAGAGTGGATAAAATGGATGTAGAGTGGATAAAATGGATGTAGAGTGGATAAAAATGGATGTAGAGTGGATAAAATGGATGTAGAGTGCATAAAAATGGATGTTGAGTGGATAAAGTGGATGTAGAGTGGATAAAATGGATGTACATTTAATAAAAATGGATGTAGAGTGGATAAAAATGGATGTAGAGTGGATAAAAATGGATGTAGATTGGATAAAATGGATGTAGAGTTAATAAAAGTGGATGTAGAGTGGATAAAATGGATGTAGAGTTGATAAAAATGGATGTAGAGTGGATAAAAATGGATGTAGATTGGATAAAATGGATGTAGAGTGGATAAAAATGGATGTAGATTATATAAATTGGATGTAGAGTATATAAAATGGATGTAGAGTGGATAAAAATGGATGTAGATTGGATAAAATGGATGTAGAGTGGATAAAAATGGATGTAGATTATATAAATTGGATGTAGAGTATATAAAATGGATGTAGAGTGGATAAAAATGGATGTCGAGTGGATAAAATGGATGTATAGTGGATAAAAATGGATGTATAGTAGATAAAATAGATGTAGAGTGGATAAAAATGGATGTAGAGTGGATAAAAATGGATGTAGATTGGATAAAATGGATGTAGAGTTAATAAAAGTGGATGTAGAGTGGATAAAATGGATGTAGAGTTGATAAAAATGGATGTAGAGTGGATAAAAATGGATGTAGATTGGATAAAATGGATGTAGAGTGGATAAAAATTGATGTAGATTATATAAATTGGATGTAGAGTGGATAAAAATGGATGTCGAGTGGATAAAATGGATGTAGAGTGGATAAAAATGGATGTAGATTGGACAAAATGGATGTAGAGTTAATAAAAATGGATGTAGAGTGGATAAAATGGATGTATAGTGGATAAAAATGGATGTAGCGTAGATAAAATAGATGTAGAGTGGATAAAAATGGATGTAGAGTGGATAAAATGGATGTCGAGTGGATAAAATGGATGTAGAGTGGATAAAAATAGATGTAGAGTGGATAAAAATGGATGTAGAGTGGATACAATGGATGTAGAGTGGATAAAAATGGATGTAGAGTGGATAAAATGGATGTAGAGTGGATAAAAATGGATGTAGAGTGGATAAAATGGATGTAGAGTGCATAAAAATGGATGTTGAGTGGATAAAATGGATGTAGAGTGGATAAAATGGATGTACATTTAATAAAAATGGATGTAGAGTGGATAAAAATGGATGTAGAGTGGATAAAAATGGATGTAGATTGGATAAAATGGATGTAGAGTTAATAAAAGTGGATGTAGAGTGGATAAAATGGATGTAGAGTTGATAAAAATGGATGTAGAGTGGATAAAATGGATGTAGAGTGGATAAAAATAGATGTAGAGTGGATAAAAATGGATGTAGAGTGGATACAATGGATGTAGAGTGGATAAAAATGGATGTAGAGTGGATAAAATGGATGTATAGTGGATAAAACGGATGTAGAGTGGATAAAAATGGATGTAGAGTGGATACAATGGTTGTAGAGTGGATAAAATGGATGTAGAGTTGATAAAAATGGATGTAGAGTGGATAAAACGGATGTAGAGTGGATAAAATGGATGTAGAGTTGATAAAAATGGATGTAGAGTGGATAAAACGGATGTAGAGTGGATAAAAATGGATGTAGAGTGGATACAATGGTTGTAGAGTGGATAAAATGGATGTAGAGTTGATAAAAATGGATGTAGAGTGGATAAAACGGATGTAGAGTGGATAAAAATGGATGTAGAGTGGATAAAATGGATGTAGAGTGCATAAAAATGGATGTTCAGTGGATAAAATGGATGTAGAGTGGATAAAATTAATGTACATTTAATAAAAATGGATGTAGAGTGGATAAAAATGAATGTAGATTGGATAAAATGGATGTAGAGTTAATAGAAGTGGATGTAGAGTGGATAAAATGGATGTAGAGTTGATAAAAATGGATGTAGAGTGGATAAAAATGGATGTAGATTGGATAAAATGGATGTAAAGTGGATAAAAATGGATGTAGATTATATAAATTGGATGTAGAGTATATAAAATGGATGTAGAGTGGATAAAAATGGATGTCGAGTGGATAAAATGGATGTAGAGTGGATAAAATGGATGTAGATTGGATAAAATGGATGTAGAGTTAATAAAAATGGATGTAGAGTGGATAAAATGGATGTATAGTGGATAAAAATGGATGTAGAGTAGATAAAATAGATGTAGAGAGGATAAAAATGGATGTAGAGTGGATAAAATGGATGTAGAGTGGATGAAAATGGATGTAGAGTGGATAAAATGGATGTAGAGTAGATAAAATGGATGTAGAGTGGATAAAATGGATGTAGAGTTGATAAAATGGATGTAAAGTGGATAAAATGGATGTAGAGTTAATAAAAATGGATGTAGAGTGGAAATAATGGATGTAGAGAGGATAAAATGGATGTAGAGTGGATAAAATGGATGTAGAGTTCATAAAAATGGATGTAGAGTGAATAAAAATGGATGTAGATTGGATAAAATGGATGTAGAGTGGATAAAAATGGATGTAGAGTGGATAAAATGGATGTAGAGTTAATAAAAATGGATGTAGAGTGGAAATAATGGATGTAGAGAGGATAAAATGGATGTAGAGTGGATAAAATGGATGTAGAGTTCATAAAAATGGATGTAGAGTGGATAAAATGGATGTAGAGTGGATAAAATGATTGTAGAGTGGATAAAATGGATGTAGAGTGGATAAAAATGGATGTAGAGTGGATAAAATGGATGTAGAGTGGATAAAATGGTTGTAGAGTGGATAAAAATGGATGTAGAGTGGATAAAATGGATGTAGAATGGATAAAATGGATGTAAAGTGGATAAAAATGGATGTCGAGTGGATAAAATGGATGTAGAGTGGATAAAAATAGATGTAGAGAGGATAAAATGGAAGTAGAGTGAATAAAAATGGATGTAGAGTGGATAAAAATGGATGTAGAGTGGATAAAATGGATGTAGAGTGGATAAAAATGGATGTAGAGAGGATAAAATGGATGTAGAGTGGATAAAATGGATGTACAGTTGATAAAAATGGATGTAGAGTGGAAATAATGGATGTAGAGAGGATAAAATGGATGTAGAATGGATAAAATGGATTTAGAGTTCATAAAAATGGATGTAGAGTGGATAAAAATGGATGTAGATTGGATAAAATGGATGTAGAGTTGATAAAATGGATGTAAAGTGGATAAAATGGATGTAGAGTTAATAAAAATGGATGTAGAGTGGATATAATGGATGTAGAGAGGATAAAATGGATGTGGAGTGGATAACAATGGATGTAGAGTGGATAAAATGGATGTAGAGTGGATAAAATGGATGAAGAGTGGATAAAATGGTTGTAGAGTGGATAAAATGGATGTAGAGTGGATAAAAATGGATGTAGAGTGGATAAAATGGATGTAGAGTGGATAAAAATGGATGTAGAGTGGATAAAATGGATGTAGAGTGGATAAAATGGATGTACATTTAATAAAAATGGATGTAGAGTGGATAAAAATGGATGTAGAGTGGATAAAAATGGATGTAGATTGGATAAAATGGATGTAGAGTGGATAAAATGGTTGTAGAGTGGATAAAAATGGATGTAGAGTGGATAAAATGGATGTAGAGTTGATAAAATGGATGTAAAGTGGATAAAATGGATGTAGAGTTAATAAAAATGGATGTGGAGTGGAAATAATGGATGTAGAGAGGATAAAATGGAAGTAGAGTGGATAAAAATGGATGTAGAGTGGATAAAAATGGATGTAGAGTGGATAAAATGGATGTAGAATGGATAAAAATGGATGTAGAGAGGATAAAATGGATGTAGAGTGGATAAAATGGATGTACAGTTAATAAAAATGGATGTAGAGTGGAAATAATGGATGTAGAGAGGATAAAATGGATGTAGAGTGGATAAAATGGATGTAGAGTTCATAAAAATGGATGTAGAGTGGATAAAAATGGATGTAGATTGGATAAAATGGATGTGGAGTGGATAAAATGGATGTAGAGTGCATAAAAATGGATGTTGAGTGGATAAAATGGATGTAGAGTGGATAAAATTAATGTACATTTAATAAAAATGGATGTAGAGTGGATAAAAATGGATGTAGAATGGATAAAATGGATGTAGAGTTAATAGAAGTGGATGTAGAGTGGATAAAATGGATGTAGAGTTGATAAAAATGGATGTAGAGTGGATAAAAATGGATGTAGATTGGATAAAATGGATGTAGAGTGGATAAAAATGGATGTAGATTATATAAATTGGATGTAGAGTATATAAAATGGATGTAGAGTGGATAAAAATGGATGTAGAGTGGATACAATGGATGTAGAGTGGATAAAAATGGATGTAGAGTGGATAAAATGGATGTAGAGTGGATAAAAATGGATGTAGAGTGGATAAAATGGATGTACATTTAATAAAAATGGATGTAGAGTGGATAAAAATGGATGTAGAGTGGATAAAAATGGATGTAGATTGGATAAAATGGATGTAGAGTTAATAAAAGTGGATGTAGAGTGGATAAAATGGATGTAGAGTGGATAAAAATGGATGTAGATTGGATAAAATGGATGTAGAGTGCATAAAAATGGATGTAGAGTATATAAATTGGATGTACAGTATATAAAATGGATGTAGAGTGGATAAAAATGGATGTCGAGTGGATAAAATGGATGTAGAGTGGATAAAAATGGATGTAGATTGGATAAAATGGATGTAGAGTGGATGAAAATGGATGTAGAGTATATAAATTGGATGTAGAGTATATAAAATGGATGTAGAGTGGATAAAAATGGATGTCGAGTGGATAAAATGGATGTAGAGTGGATAAAAATGGATGTAGAGTGGATAAAATGGATGTAGAGTGGATAAAAATGGATGTAGAGTGGATAAAATGGATGTAGAGTGCATAAAAATGGATGTTGAGTGGATAAAGTGGATGTAGAGTGGATAAAATGGATGTACATTTAATAAAAATGGATGTAGAGTGGATAAAAATGGATGTAGAGTGGATAAAAATGGATGTAGATTGGATAAAATGGATGTAGAGTTAATAAAAGTGGATGTAGAGTGGATAAAATGGATGTAGAGTTGATAAAAATGGATGTAGAGTGGATAAAAATGGATGTAGATTGGATAAAATGGATGTAGAGTGGATAAAAATGGATGTAGATTATATAAATTGGATGTAGAGTATATAAAATGGATGTAGAGTGGATAAAAATGGATGTAGATTGGATAAAATGGATGTAGAGTGGATAAAAATGGATGTAGATTATATAAATTGGATGTAGAGTATATAAAATGGATGTAGAGTGGATAAAAATGGATGTCGAGTGGATAAAATGGATGTATAGTGGATAAAAATGGATGTAGAGTAGATAAAATAGATGTAGAGTGGATAAAAATGGATGTAGAGTGGATAAAAATGGATGTAGATTGGATAAAATGGATGTAGAGTTAATAAAAGTGGATGTAGAGTGGATAAAATGGATGTAGAGTTGATAAAAATGGATGTAGAGTGGATAAAAATGGATGTAGATTGGATAAAATGGATGTAGAGTGGATAAAAATGGATGTAGATTATATAAATTGGATGTAGAGTATATAAAATGGATGTAGAGTGGATAAAAATGGATGTCGAGTGGATAAAATGGATGTAGAGTGGATAAAAATGGATGTAGATTGGACAAAATGGATGTAGAGTTAATAAAAATGGATGTAGAGTGGATAAAATGGATGTACAGTGGATAAAAATGGATGTAGAGTAGATAAAATAGATGTAGAGTGGATAAAAATGGATGTAGAGTGGATAAAATGGATGTCGAGTGGATAAAATGGATGTAGAGTGGATAAAAATAGATGTAGAGTGGATAAAAATGGATGTAGAGTGGATACAATGGATGTAGAGTGGATAAAAATGGATGTAGAGTGGATAAAATGGATGTAGAGTGGATAAAAATGGATGTAGAGTGGATACAATGGATGTAGAGTGGATAAAAATGGATGTAGATTGGATAAAATGGATGTAGAGTTGATAAAATGGATGTAAAGTGGATAAAATGGATGTAGAGTTAATAAAAATGGATGTAGAGTGGAAATAATGGATGTAGAGAGGATAAAATGGATGTAGAGCGGATAAAATGGATGTAGAGTTCATAAAAATGGATGTAGAGTGGATAAAAATGGATGTAGATTGGATAAAATGGATGTGGAGTGGATAACAATGGATGTAGAGAGGATAAAAATGGATATAGGGTAGATAAAATGGATGTAGAGTTAATAAAAATGGATGTAGAGTGGATATATTGGATGTAGAGAAGATAAAATGGATGTGGAGTGGATAAAATGGATGTAGAGTGGATAAAATGGATGTAGAGTGGATAAAATGGATGAAGAGTGGATAAAATGGTTGTAGAGTGGATAAAATGGATGTAGAGTAGATAAAAATGGATGTAGAGTGGATAAAATGGATGTAGAGTGGATAAAATGGATGTAGAGTGGATAAAAATGGATGTAGAGTGGATAAAATGGATGTAGAGTGCATAAAAATGGATGTTGAGTGGATAAAGTGGATGTAGAGTGGATAAAATGGATGTACATTTAATAAAAATGGATGTAGAGTGGATAAAAATGGATGTAGAGTGGATAAAAATGGATGTAGATTGGATAAAATGGATGTAGAGTTAATAAAAGTGGATGTAGAGTGGATAAATTGGATGTAGAGTTGATAAAAATGGATGTAGAGTGGATAAAAATGGATGTAGATTGGATAAAATGGATGTAGAGTGGATAAAAATGGATGTAGATTATATAAATTGGATGTAGAGTATATAAAATGGATGTAGAGTGGATAAAAATGGATGTAGATTGGATAAAATGGATGTAGAGTGGATAAAAATGGATGTAGATTATATAAATTGGATGTAGAGTATATAAAATGGATGTAGAGTGGATAAAAATGGATGTCGAGTGGATAAAATGGATGTATAGTGGATAAAAATGGATGTATAGTAGATAAAATAGATGTAGAGTGGATAAAAATGGATGTAGAGTGGATAAAAATGGATGTAGATTGGATAAAATGGATGTAGAGTTAATAAAAGTGGATGTAGAGTGGATAAAATGGATGTAGAGTTGATAAAAATGGATGTAGAGTGGATAAAAATGGATGTAGATTGGATAAAATGGATGTAGAGTGGATAAAAATTGATGTAGATTATATAAATTGGATGTAGAGTGGATAAAAATGGATGTCGAGTGGATAAAATGGATGTAGAGTGGATAAAAATGGATGTAGATTGGACAAAATGGATGTAGAGTTAATAAAAATGGATGTAGAGTGGATAAAATGGATGTATAGTGGATAAAAATGGATGTAGCGTAGATAAAATAGATGTAGAGTGGATAAAAATGGATGTAGAGTGGATAAAATGGATGTCGAGTGGATAAAATGGATGTAGAGTGGATAAAAATAGATGTAGAGTGGATAAAAATGGATGTAGAGTGGATACAATGGATGTAGAGTGGATAAAAATGGATGTAGAGTGGATAAAATGGATGTAGAGTGGATAAAAATGGATGTAGAGTGGATAAAATGGATGTAGAGTGCATAAAAATGGATGTTGAGTGGATAAAATGGATGTAGAGTGGATAAAATGGATGTACATTTAATAAAAATGGATGTAGAGTGGATAAAAATGGATGTAGAGTGGATAAAAATGGATGTAGATTGGATAAAATGGATGTAGAGTTAATAAAAGTGGATGTAGAGTGGATAAAATGGATGTAGAGTTGATAAAAATGGATGTAGAGTGGATAAAATGGATGTAGAGTGGATAAAAATAGATGTAGAGTGGATAAAAATGGATGTAGAGTGGATACAATGGATGTAGAGTGGATAAAAATGGATGTAGAGTGGATAAAATGGATGTAGAGTGGATAAAAATGGATGTAGAGTGGATAAAATGGATGTAGAGTGCATAAAAATGGATGTTGAGTGGATAAAATGGATGTAGAGTGGATAAAATGGATGTACATTTAATAAAAATGGATGTAGAGTGGATAAAAATGGATGTAGAGTGGATAAAAATGGATGTAGATTGGATAAAATGGATGTAGAGTTAATAAAAGTGGATGTAGAGTGGATAAAATGGATGTAGAGTTGATAAAAATGGATGTAGAGTGGATAAAAATGGATGTAGATTGGATAAAATGGATGTAGAGTGGATAAAAATGGATGTAGATTATATAAATTGGATGTAGAGTATATAAAATGGATGTAGAGTGGATAAAAATGGATGTTGAGTGGATAAAATGGATGTAGAGTGGATAAAATGGATGTGGAGTGGATAACAATGGATGTAGAGAGGATAAAAATGGATATAGGGTAGATAAAATGGATGTAGAGTTAATAAAAATGGATGTAGAGTGGATATAATGGATGTAGAGAGGATAAAATGGATGTGGAGTGGATAACAATGGATGTAGAGTGGATAAAATGGATGTAGAGTGGATAAAATGGATGAAGAGTGGATAAAATGGTTGTAGAGTGGATAAAATGGATGTAGAGTGGATAAAATGGATGTAGAGTGCATAAAAATGGATGTTGAGTGGATAAAATGGATGTAGAGTGGATAAAATGGATGTACATTTAATAAAAATGGATGTAGAGTGGATAAAAATGGATGTAGAGTGGATAAAAATGGATGTAGATTGGATAAAATGGATGTAGAGTTAATAAAAGTGGATGTAGAGTGGATAAAATGGATGTAGAGTTGATAAAAATGGATGTAGAGTGGATAAAAATGGATGTAGATTGGATAAAATGGATGTAGAGTTAATAAAAGTGGATGTAGAGTGGATAAAATGGATGTAGAGTTGATAAAAATGGATGTAGAGTGGATAAAAATGGATGTAGATTGGATAAAATGGATGTAGAGTGGATAAAAATGGATGTAGATTATATAAATTGGATGTAGAGTATATAAAATGGATGTAGAGTGGATAAAAATGGATGTCGAGTGGATAAAATGGATGTAGAGTGGATAAAAATGGATGTAGATTGGACAAAATGGATGTAGAGTTAATAAAAATGGATGTAGAGTGGATAAAATGGATGTACAGTGGATAAAAATGGATGTAGAGTAGGTAAAATAGATGTAGAGTGGATAAAAATGGATGTAGAGTGGATAAAATGGATGTCGAGTGGATAAAATGGATGTAGAGTGGATAAAAATAGATGTAGAGTGGATAAAAATGGATGTAGAGTGGATACAATGGATGTAGAGTGGATAAAAATGGATGTAGAATGGATAAAATGGATGTAGAGTGGATAAAAATGGATGTAGAGTGGATAAAATGGATGTAGAGTGCATAAAAATGGATGTTGAGTGGATAAAATGGATGTAGAGTGGATAAAATGGATGTACATTTAATAAAAATGGATGTAGAGTGGATAAAAAAGGATGTAGAGTGGATAAAAATGGATGTAGATTGGATAAAATGGATGTAGAGTTAATAAAAGTGGATGTAGAGTGGATAAAATGGATGTAGAGTTGATAAAAATGGATGTAGAGTGGATAAAAATGGATGTAGATTGGATAAAATGGATGTAGAGTGGATAAAAATGGATGTAGATTATATAAATTGGATGTAGAGTATATAAAATGGATGTAGAGTGGATAAAAATGGATGTCGAGTGGATAAAATGGATGTAGAGTGGATAAAATGGATGTAGATTGGATAAAATGGATGTAGAGTTAATAAAAATGGATGTAGAGTGGATAAAATGGATGTATAGTGGATAAAAATGGATGTAGAGTAGATAAAATAGATGTAGAGTGGATAAAAATGGATGTAGAGTGGATAAAATGGATGTCGAGTGGATAAAATGGATGTAGAGTGGATAAAAATAGATGTAGAGTGGATAAAAATGGATGTAGAGTGGATACAATGGATGTAGAGTGGATAAAAATGGATGTAGAGTGGATAAAATGGATGTAGAGTGGATAAAAATGGATGTAGAGTGGATAAAATGGATGTAGAGTGCATAAAAATGGATGTTGAGTGGATAAAATGGATGTAGAGTGGATAAAATGGATGTAGAGTGCATAAAAATGGATGTTGAGTGGATAAAATGGATGTAGAGTGGATAAAATGGATGTACATTTAATAAAAATGGATGTAGAGTGGATAAAAATGGATGTAGAGTGGATGAAATGGATGTAGAGTGGATAAAATGGATGTAGAGTGGATAAAAATGGATGTAGAGTGGATAAAAATGGATATAGGGTAGATAAAATGGATGTAGAGTTAATAAAAATGGATGTAGAGTGGGTATAATGGATGTAGAGAGGATAAAATGGATGTGGAGTGGATAACAATGGATGTAGAGTGGATAAAATGGATGTAGAGTGGATAAAATGGATGAAGAGTGGATAAAATGGTTGTAGAGTGGATAAAATGGATGTAGAGTAGATAAAAATGGATGTAGAGTGGATAAAATGGATGTAGAGTGGATAAAAATGGATGTAGAGTGGATAAAATGGATGTAGAGTGCATAAAAATGGATGTTGAGTGGATAAAATGGATGTAGAGTGGATAAAATTAATGTACATTTAATAAAAATGGATGTAGAGTGGATAAAAATGGATGTAGAGTGGATAAAAATGGATGTAGAGTGGATAAAAATGGATGTAGATTGGATAAAATGGATGTAGAGTGGATAAAAATGGATGTAGATTATATAAATTGGATGTAGAGTATATAAAATGGATGTAGAGTGGATAAAAATGGATGTCGAGTGGATAAAATGGATGTAGAGTGGATAAAATGGATGTAGATTGGATAAAATGGATGTAGAGTTAATAAAAATGGATGTAGAGTGGATAAAATGGATGTATAGTGGATAAAAATGGATGTAGAGTAGATAAAATAGATGTAGAGTGGATAAAAATGGATTTAGAGTGGATAAAATGGATGTGGAGTGGATACAATGGATGTAGAGTGGATAAAAATGGATGTAGAGTGGATAAAATGGATGTAGAGTGGATAAAAATGGATGTAGAGTGGATAAAATGGATGTAGAGTGCATAAATATGGATGTTGAGTGGATAAAATGGATGTAGAGTGGATAAAATGGATGTACATTTAATAAAAATGGATGTAGAGTGGATAAAAATGGATGTAGAGTGGATAAAAATGGATGTAGATTGGATAAAATGGATGTAGAGTTAATAAAAGTGGATGTAGAGTGGATAAAATGGATGTAGAGTGGATAAAAATGGATGTAGATTGGATAAAATGGATGTAGAGTGCATAAAAATGGATGTAGAGTATATAAATTGGATGTACAGTATATAAAATGGATGTAGAGTGGATAAAAATGGATGTCGAGTGGATAAAATGGATGTAGAGTGGATAAAAATGGATGTAGATTGGATAAAATGGATGTAGAGTGGATGAAAATGGATGTAGAGTATATAAATTGGATGTAGAGTATATAAAATGGATGTAGAGTGGATAAAAATGGATGTCGAGTGGATAAAATGGATGTAGAGTGGATAAAAATGGATGTAGAGTGGATAAAATGGATGTAGAGTTGATAAAAATGGATGTAGAGTGGATAAAATGGATGTAGAGTAGATAAAATGGATGTAGAGTGGATAAAATGGATGTAGAGTTGATAAAATGGATGTAAAGTGGATAAAATGGATGTAGAGTTAATAAAAATGGATGTAGAGTGGAAATAATGGATGTAGAGAGGATAAAATGGATGTAGAGTGGATAAAATGGATGTAGAGTTCATAAAAATGGATGTAGAGTGGATAAAAATGGATGTAGATTGGATAAAATGGATGTAGAGTGGATAAAAATGGATGTAGAGTGGATAAAATGGATGTAGAGTGGATAAAAATGGATGTAGAGTGGATAAAATGGATGTAGAGTGGATAAAAATGGATGTAGAGTGGATAAAATGGATGTAGAGTGCATAAAAATGGATGTAGAGTGGATACAAATGGATGTAGATTGGATAAAATGGATGTAGAGTTAATAAAAATGGATGTAGAGTGGGTATAATGGATGTAGAGAGGATAAAAAGGATGTGGAGTGGATAACAATGGATGTAGAGTGGATAAAATGGATGTAGAGTGGATAAAATGGATGTAGAGTGGATAAAATGGTTGTAGAGTGGATAAAATGGATGTAGAGTAGATAAAAATGGATGTAGAGTGGACAAAATGGATGTAGAGTGGATAAAAATGGATGTAGAGTGGATAAAATGGATGTAGAGTGGATAAAAATGGATGTAGAGTGGATAAAATGGATGTAGAGTGGATAAAATTAATGTACATTTGATAAAAATGGATGTAGAGTGGATAAAAATGGATGTAGATTGGATAAAATGGTTGTAGAGTTAATAAAAGTGGATGTAGAGTGGATAAAATGGATGTAGAGTTGATAAAAATGGATGTAGAGTGGATAAAAATGGATGTAGATTGGATAAAATGGATGTAGAGTGGATAAAAATGGATGTAGAGTATATAAATTGGATGTAGAGTATATAAAATGGATGTAGAGTGGATAAAAATGGATGTCGAGTGGATAAAATGGATGTAGAGTGGATAAAAATGGATGTAGATTGGATAAAATGGATGTAGAGTATATAAATTGGATGTAGAGTATATAAAATGGATGTAGAGTGGATAAAAATGGATGTCGAGTGGATAAAATGGATGTAGAGTGGATAAAAATGGATGTAGAGTGGATAAAATGGATGTAGAGTTGATAAAAATGGATGTAGAGTGGATAAAATGGATGTAGAGTAGATAAAATGGATGTAGAGTGGATAAAATGGATGTAGAGTTGATAAAATGGATGTAAAGTGGATAAAATGGATGTAGAGTTAATAAAAATGGATGTAGAGTGGAAATAATGGATGTAGAGAGGATAAAATGGATGTAGAGTGGATAAAATGGATGTAGAGTTCATAAAAATGGATGTAGAGTGGTTAAAAATGGATGTAGATTGGATAAAATGGATGTAGAGTGGATAAAAATGGATGTAGAGTGGATAAAATGGATGTAGAGTTAATAAAAATGGATGTAGAGTGGATAAAATGGATGTAGAGTGGATAAAATGATTGTAGAGTGGATAAAATGATTGTAGAGTGGATAAAATGGATGTAGAGTGGATAAAAATGGATGTAGAGTGGATAAAATGGATGTAGAGTGGATAAAATGGATGTAGAGTAGATAAAAATGGATGTAGAGTGGATAAAATGGATGTAGAGTGGATAAAAATGGATGTAGAGTGGATAAAATGGATGTAGAGTGCATAAAAATGGATGTTGAGTGGATAAAGTGGATGTAGAGTGGATAAAATGGATGTACATTTAATAAAAATGGATGTAGAGTGGATAAAAATGGATGTAGAGTGGATAAAAATGGATGTAGATTGGATAAAATGGATGTAGAGTTAATAAAAGTTGATGTAGAGTGGATAAAATGGATGTAGAGTTGATAAAAATGGATGTAGAGTGGATAAAAATGGATGTAGATTGGATAAAATGGATGTAGAGTGGATAAAAATGGATGTAGATTATATAAATTGGATGTAGAGTATATAAAATGGATGTAGAGTGGATAAAAATGGATGTCGAGTGGATAAAATGGATGTAGAGTGGATAAAAATGGATGTAGATTGGATAAAATGGATGTAGAGTTAATAAAAATGGATGTAGAGTGGATAAAATGGATGTATAGTGGATAAAAATGGATGTAGAGTAGATAAAATAGATGTAGAGTGGATAAAAATGGATGTAAAGTGGATAAAAATGGATGTAGATTGGATAAAATGGATGTAGAGTTAATAAAAGTGGATGTAGAGTGGATAAAATGGATGTAGAGTTGACAAAAATGGATGTGGAGTGGATAAAAATGGATGTAGATTGGATAAAATGGATGTAGAGTGGATAAAAATGGATGTAGATTATATAAATTGGATGTAGAGTATATAAAATGGATGTAGAGTGGATAAAAATGGATGTCGAGTGGATAAAATGGATGTAGAGTGGATAAAAATGGATGTAGATTGGACAAAATGGATGTAGAGTTAATAAAAATGGATGTAGAGTGGATAAAATGGATGTATAGTGGATAAAAATGGATGTAGAGTGGATAAAAATAGATGTTGAGTGGAAAAAAATGGATGTAGAGTGGATAAAATGGATGTCGAGTGGATAAAATGGATGTAGAGTGGATACAAATGGATGTAGATTGGATAAAATGGATGTAGAGTTAATAAAAATGGATGTAGAGTGGAAATAATGGATGTAGAGAGGATAAAATGGATGTAGAGTGGATAAAATGGATGTAGAGTTCATAAAAATGGATGTAGAGTGGATAAAATGGATGTAGAGTGGATAAAATGATTGTAGAGTGGATAAAATGGATGTAGAGTGGATAAAAATGGATGTTGAGTGGATAAAATGGATGTAGAGTGGATAAAATGGTTGTAGAGTGGATAAAAATGGATGTAGAGTGGATAAAATGGATGTAGAATGGATAAAATGGATGTAGATTGGATAAAATGGATGTAGAGTGGATAAAAATGGATGTAGATTATATAAATTGGATGTAGAGTATATAAAATGGATGTAGAGTGGATAAAAATGGATGTCGAGTGGATAAAATGGATGTAGAGTGGATAAAATGGATGTAGATTGGATAAAATGGATGTAGAGTTAATAAAAATGGATGTAGAGTGGATAAAATGGATGTATAGTGGATAAAAATGGATGTAGAGTAGATAAAATAGATGTAGAGTGGATAAAAATGGATGTAGAGTGGATAAAATGGATGTCGAGTGGATAAAATGGATGTAGAGTGGATAAAATGGATGTAGAGTGGATAAAAATGGATGTAGAGTGGATAAAATGGATGTAGAGTGCATAAAAATGGATGTTGAGTGGATAAAATGGATGTAGAGTGGATAAAATTAATGTACATTTAATAAAAATGGATGTAGAGTGGATAAAAATGGATGTAGAGTGGATAAAAATGGATGTAGATTGGATAAAATGGTTGTAGAGTTAATAAAAGTGGATGTAGAGTGGATAAAATGGATGTAGAGTTGATAAAAATGGATGTATAGAGTGGATAAAAATGGATGTAGAGTATATAAATTGGATGTAGAGTATATAAAATGGATGTAGAGTGGATAAAAATGGATGTCGAGTGGATAAAATGGATGTAGAGTGGATAAAAATGGATGTAGATTGGATAAAATGGATGTAGAGTGGATGAAAATGGATGTAGAGTATATAAATTGGATGTAGAGTATATAAAATGGATGTAGAGTGGATAAAAATGGATGTCGAGTGGATAAAATGGATGTAGAGTGGATAAAAATGGATGTAGAGTGGATAAAATGGATGTAGAGTTGATAAAAATGGATGTAGAGTGGATAAAATGGATGTAGAGTAGATAAAATGGATGTAGAGTGGATAAAATGGATGTAGAGTTGATAAAATGGATGTAAAGTGGATAAAATGGATGTAGAGTTAATAAAAATGGATGTAGAGTGGAAATAATGGATGTAGAGAGGATAAAATGGATGTAGAGTGGATAAAATGGATGTAGAGTGGATAAAAATGGATGTAGAGTGGATAAAATGGATGTAGAGTTAATAAAAATGGATGTAGAGTGGATAAAATGGATGTAGAGTGGATAAAATGATTGTAGAGTGGATAAAATGATTGTAGAGTGGATAAAATGGATGTAGAGTGGATAAAAATGGATGTAGAGTGGATAAAATGGTTGTAGAGTGGATAAAATGGATGTAGAGTAGATAAAAATGGATGTAGAGTGGATAAAATGGATGTAGAGTGGATAAAAATGGATGTAGAGTGGATAAAATGGATGTAGAGTGCATAAAAATGGATGTTGAGTGGATAAAGTGGATGTAGAGTGGATAAAATGGATGTACATTTAATAAAAATGGATGTAGAGTGGATAAAAATGGATGTAGAGTGGATAAAAATGGATGTAGATTGGATAAAATGGATGTAGAGTTAATAAAAGTGGATGTAGAGTGGATAAAATGGATGTAGAGTTGATAAAAATGGATGTAGAGTGGATAAAAATGGATGTAGATTGGATAAAATGGATGTAGAGTGGATAAAAATGGATGTAGATTATATAAATTGGATGTAGAGTATATAAAATGGATGTAGAGTGGATAAAAATGGATGTCGAGTGGATAAAATGGATGTAGAGTGGATAAAAATGGATGTAGATTGGATAAAATGGATGTAGAGTTAATAAAAATGGATGTAGAGTGGATAAAATGGATGTATAGTGGATAAAAATGGATGTAGAGTAGATAAAATAGATGTAGAGTGGATAAAAATGGATGTAAAGTGGATAAAAATGGATGTAGATTGGATAAAATGGATGTAGAGTTAATAAAAGTGGATGTAGAGTGGATAAAATGGATGTAGAGTTGATAAAAATGGATGTGGAGTGGATAAAAATGGATGTAGATTGGATAAAATGGATGTAGAGTGGATAAAAATGGATGTAGATTATATAAATTGGATGTAGAGTATATAAAATGGATGTAGAGTGGATAAAAATGGATGTCGAGTGGATAAAATGGATGTAGAGTGGATAAAAATGGATGTAGATTGGACAAAATGGATGTAGAGTTAATAAAAATGGATGTAGAGTGGATAAAATGGATGTATAGTGGATAAAAATGGATGTAGAGTAGATAAAATAGATGTAGAGTGGATAAAAATGGATGTAGAGTGGATAAAATGGATGTCGAGTGGATAAAATGGATGTAGAGTGGATAAAAATAGATGTAGAGTGGATAAAAATGGATGTAGAGTGGATAAAATGGATGTAGAGTGGATAAAAATGGATGTAGAGTGGATAAAATGGATGTAGAGTGGATAAAAATGGATGTAGAGTGGATAAAATGGATGTAGAGTGCATAAAAATGGATGTAGAGTGGATAAAAATGGATGTAGATTGGATAAAATGGATGTAGAGTTAATAAAAGTGGATGTAGAGTGGATAAAATGGATGTAGAGTTGATAAAAATGGATGTAGAGTGGATAAAAATGGATGTAGATTGGATAAAATGGATGTAGAGTGGATAAAAATGGATGTAGATTATATAAATTGGATGTAGAGTATATAAAATGGATGTAGAGTGGATAAAAATGGATGTCGAGTGGATAAAATGGATGTAGAGTCGATAAAAATGGATGTAGATTGGATAAAATGGATGTAGAGTTAATAAAAATGGATGTAGAGTGGATAAAATGGATGTATAGTGGATAAAAATGGATGTAGAGTAGATAAAATAGATGTAGAGTGGATAAAAATGGATGTAAAGTGGATAAAAATGGATGTAGATTGGATAAAATGGATGTAGAGTTAATAAAAGTGGATGTAGAGTGGATAAAATGGATGTAGAGTTGATAAAAATGGATGTGGAGTGGATAAAAATGGATGTAGATTGGATAAAATGGATGTAGAGTGGATAAAAATGGATGTAGATTATATAAATTGGATGTAGAGTATATAAAATGGATGTAGAGTGGATAAAAATGGATGTCGAGTGGATAAAATGGATGTAGAGTGGATAAAAATGGATGTAGATTGGACAAAATGGATGTAGAGTTAATAAAAATGGATGTAGAGTGGATAAAATGGATGTATAGTGGATAAAAATGGATGTAGAGTAGATAAAATAGATGTAGAGTGGATAAAAATGGATGTAGAGTGGATAAAATGGATGTCGAGTGGATAAAATGGATGTAGAGTGGATAAAAATAGATGTAGAGTGGATAAAAATGGATGTAGAGTGGATACAATGGATGTAGAGTGGATAAAAATGGATGTAGAGTGGATAAAATGGATGTAGAGTGGATAAAAATGGATGTAGAGTGGATAAAATGGATGTAGAGTGCATAAAAATGGATGTAGAGTGGATAAAAATGGATGTAGATTGGATAAAATGGATGTAGAGTGGATAAAAATGGATGTAGATTATATAAATTGGATGTAGAGTATATAAAATGGATGTAGAGTGGATAAAAATGGATGTCGAGTGGATAAAATGGATGTAGAGTGGATAAAATGGATGTACAGTTAATAAAAATGGATGTAGAGTGGAAATAATGGATGTAGAGAGGATAAAATGGATGTAGAATGGATAAAATGGATTTAGAGTTCATAAAAATGGATGTAGAGTGGATAAAAATGGATGTAGATTGGATAAAATGGATGTAGAGTTGATAAAATGGATGTAAAGTGGATAAAATGGATGTAGAGTTAATAAAAATGGATGTGGAGTGGATAAAAATGGATGTAGATTGGATAAAATGGATGTAGAGTGGATAAAAATGGATGTCGAGTGGATAAAATGGATGTAGAGTGGATAAAAATGGATGTCGAGTGGATAAAATGGATGTAGAGTGGATAAAAATGGATGTAGATTGGACAAAATGGATGTAGAGTTAATAAAAATGGATGTAGAGTGGATAAAATGGATGTATAGTGGATAAAAATGGATGTAGAGTAGATAAAATAGATGTAGAGTGGATAAAAATGGATGTAGAGTGGATAAAATAGATGTCGAGTGGATAAAATGGATGTAGAGTGGATAAAAATAGATGTAGAGTGGATAAAAATGGATGTAGAGTGGATAAAATGGATGTAGAGTGGATAAAAATGGATGTAGAGTGGATAAAATGGATGTAGAGTGGATAAAAATGGATGTAGAGTGGATAAAATGGATGTAGAGTGCATAAAAATGGATGTAGAGTGGATAAAAATGGATGTAGATTGGATAAAATGGATGTAGAGTGGATAAAAATGGATGTAGATTATATAAATTGGATGTAGAGTATATAAAATGGATGTAGAGTGGATAAAAATGGATGTCGAGTGGATAAAATGGATGTAGAGTGGATAAAAATGGATGTAGAGTGGATAAAATGGATGTAGAGTGCATAAAAATGGATGTAGAGTGGATAAAAATGGATGTAGATTGGATAAAATGGATGTAGAGTGGATAAAAATGGATGTAGATTATATAAATTGGATGTAGAGTATATAAAATGGATGTAGAGTGGATAAAAATGGATGTCGAGTGGATAAAATGGATGTAGAGTGGATAAAATGGATGTAGATTGGATAAAATGGATGTAGAGTTAATAAAAATGGATGTAGAGTGTATAAAATGGATGTATAGTGGATAAAAATGGATGTAGAGTAGATAAAATAGATGTAGAGTGGATAAAAATGGATGTAGAGTGGATAAAATGGATGTCGAGTGGATAAAATGGATGTAGAGTGGATAAAAATGGATGTAGATTGGATAAAATGGATGTAGAGTTAATAAAAATGGATGTAGAGTGGAAATAATGGATGTAGAGAGGATAAAATGGATGTAGAGTGGATAAAATGGATGTAGAGTTCATAAAAATGGATGTAGAGTGGATAAAATGGATGTAGAGTGGATAAAATGGATGTAGAGTGGATAAAATGGATGTAGAGTGGATAAAAATGGATGTTGAGTGGATAAAATGGATGTAGAGTGGATAAAATGGTTGTAGAGTGGATAAAAATGGATGTAGAGTGGATAAAATGGATGTAGAATGGATAAAATGGATGTAGAGTGGATAAAAATGGATGTAGAGAGGATAAAATGGATGTAGAGTGGATAAAATGGATGTACAGTTAATAAAAATGGATGTATAGTGGAAATAATGGATGTAGAGAGGATAAAATGGATGTAGAATGGATAAAATGGATTTAGAGTTCATAAAAATGGATGTAGAGTGGATAAAAATGGATGTAGATTGGATAAAATGGATGTAGAGTTGATAAAATGGATGTAAAGTGGATAAAATGGATGTAGAGTTAATAAAAATGGATGTAGAGTGGAAATAATGGATGTAGAGAGGATAAAATGGATGTAGAGTGGATAAAATGGATGTAGAGTTCATAAAAATGGATGTAGAGTGGATAAAAATGGATGTAGATTGGATAAAATGGATGTGGAGTGGATAACAATGGATGTAGAGTGGATAAAATGGATGTAGAGTGGATAAAATGGATGAAGAGTGGATAAAATGGTTGTAGAGTGGATAAAATGGATGTAGAGTAGATAAAAATGGATGTAGAGTGGATAAAATGGATGTAGAGTGGATAAAATGGTTGTAGAGTGCATAAAAATGGATGTTGTGTTACGGACCGGGCGAGTTTCTTAAACGCGTTCTTCGATAGTTCAATAATTATGAAAAGTATGCACGCCACTGCGTGGAAAAATACGGTAATGAGTTTGAGAGTGACTACCCTATGCGACAAGGCCTAGGTCCTATCAAACTGTTACCGCTTAGTATCGACTTTACAAGGTGTGATAATAACCTGAGAGCTACTACCCTAGGCGACCAGGCCTAGGTCCTATCAGGATACTATCGAAATGACTCTAAAGAGAGGCAAAGAGGGATAATAATTTGGAAGCGACTACCCCAGGCGACCAGGCCTAGGTCCTACCAAATTATTATCGAAAGTGAGTTTAAACGCGATTACAAAACTGACCAGCGACTACCCTAGGCGACCAGGCCTAGGTCCTGAATCAGTTAAGTAATAAACTATATACCCGTAACTTTAGTATTGTTAATTCACTCCGAGCGGTTAGAGTGAATTGTTTGTGGGACGTTACTCAGCACTTCTATTCTTATATATATTCGCAAGGAAAGGTATTGTTCTAAACTTCGAATAAAGTTAACTTCAAATTTAGTCACAAATATTCTCTGGTGTATTCTTGAATAAAGAATAAGTTTACAATTTGAAAGTATTGAATTAGTTACAATGTCTGTTCAGTGTTTCGTGTGTTAAAAGGGAAAAGAAATTGGTAAAGTGAAATATAACCGTACTTATAGAGTCGAGGTGTACCCGTGGGCAGTGACGATTTACGATCTCTCCTTTGTACGTTTTCGTTGACAAAGCCTAAGCTTTTAGTTGACTCTAACGCCTGAGTATTGCGGGGGAAAATCAAGACTAAACGAGTTATACTGCCGTAAGAAAACGCGTACGCTTCTAGGTTTAGATTTGCTCAAGAGGGATTTTACCCAATATCGCTATTAACTGCTCGAAAGTCAAACTAGGATGAGCCCCACAGGTCCTGAAAACCTTGGCTTATATAGGTCACTTGGAGTGGAGGGGATCAGGATTTTGGGGAAAACTCTAGTGGAGGTGGCAGGATGCTGCGATCCTGTGGGAAGAGTTTTGGGAAAAAGGTGGCGCGAGTGCAGCGGAAAACGTTAGATTTCGGCGGGAATGTGTTGACCATGATGCAAGAATGCGTACGAGATTTCCGGGTAGAGTGAGAGAGAGAGAAACTACCGTGGGCCTGGCGCCAGGCGGCCGCGCTAACCTGAATGGAAAAGGGCTGTTAAAGGCACCTCGCGGTTGTAAAACAAGGACGGGCTATTACCTATTCCTAGAGAGAGAAAGTGAAAAGGCGCCTTCTTGTCGCCAAGTGCAATTCGAGAGTCGAAAATATTCGGCTCGACGGATGCATCCGTAACATCTCCCCCCTTAAATGAAACATCATATTTCTATGATGCTTTCGCCTACTAGGCGATAAGAAGGTGTCTTATTTATTCAAAAAGATGTGAAATTAAAACCCAAAAACGGTGGAAATGTATCTGTAGTGTCGTGAGAGTACTTATTTCTATGATACCCTTGGTAGTATGGATGGTACAGTGGTTCAGTGGTTCAGTGGTTCAGTGGTCGTGTCGGTTCGGCACCCCGCTGGAGTCGTCAGGTATTGCAGGTGGTCGGAAGGTGTGGAGAACAAGTGGTGTAGTTGAGGTAATTGCTCTGGCGTTTGTATTGTTCATGCTCAGATTACGAACTCAACCACTTGTCCCTTGTTGAGGAGTCCACGTTGCAGATTGTACAGTCTTTAAAGAAATGCTCGATTTCCTGTTGCATTCCTGGCCAGTGGTAGAAGGTTCGGAGGTGGTTGTAAGTTTCAGGATGGTCCTCGTTCTGTTGTTATTCATAGTACTAAGCTCTGGTTTCGGCAAATATCTTCTATGTATTCCAGTGCGTGTTTTAATAATCGGTTTGTCTCTGAGAAAACTCTTAATTTCTAATGAAGTTGCGAGTTTCCGTTGCGTGTGGAAGAGCCGGGTTTGGTCCATTTTTCATAATACATCCACGGATTATGTTTTAAACGGAATAATGCTAAAACTATCTTCAGCATTACTAAGGATGTATTCGTTAATCACCAATAGAAGAAGTAGTACTTTCGTCGGTCTCATATTCCAGTCCATCGTCCCCGTTTATAACGTTGCCAGGATTTTCTTGCAAGTATGCGTGTTTCAGTTTGTCCTGGTGTTTCATAAGTATTTTGTTGTTTGGGGTTTGTAAAACTACGTTGTGTAGATCTGTGGTGTCTATTATTTTATATGGCCCTACGTAGTGTGGATCGAATTTGCTGAGTCGCGGTTCTAATTGCACGTAGACGTTATCGCCGACCTTAAAACTTACTGGTCGCGCCTTTCTATCGTAATATTGCTTAGAACGCGATTTTGCGTTTTTTAAATTATCAGAAGCTAAATTCTGGATACTGGTTAGATTTGATATTAATTCTGCGAGGTAAGTTCCGCAGGTTTCCAAGGTTCTTCCTTCGGGAAAAGAAGTGGGTATCCGTGCCAATTTTCCAAATACTAGTTCGTGCGGAGTGAAGTTCGTGGCTTCGTGAACGGATGTGTTATATGAGAACATAGCAAAAGGAATGAGAAGGTCCCAATCTTCGTATTTATCCATATAGTGTTTTAAATATTCCGTCAACACTATATGACTTCTTTCCAATGATCCGTTGGTCTGTGGTCTATATCCAGAGGTAGTAATTTGTTTTATCTTGAAGATTTCCGAAAGCTGCGTCATTAGTTTCCCAATGAAACTGGTTCCTCTGTCCGTCAGGATGGCTCGTGGGGTCCCATAAATGGCGATAAAATGTCTTGCGAATGCATCTGCTATTGTGGTGGCTCTAATATTCGGGATTGCAACGGCAAGACAATACTTCGTTAAATTGTCTTGCATCGTAAGGATATAACGATTGCCGCTTGGAGTCACAGGTAAAGGTCCCACTGTATCTAGAGATATTTTATCAAAAGGTTCTGCGGGTGTATCGGTGATTATCATCGGTTGACGAGTTTTAGCGCGCACAAGCTTTTGTTCCTGACAGCTTGGGCATTTCCTAATGAAATCCTGTATATCATTCCTCATTTCGGGCCAATAGTAGCGGTTTCTCAAACGATTATAGGTCTTTGTAATACCTTTATGACCTCCAATTAGGCTACTGTGGGACTCCTCGATGAGTTCTTGCTTGATTTCGTTTGATGGAGTTTTTATTATGGAATCGCATAATGTTACTTGAATGTTCGTATTCTTGAAAACCGTTTGTAGTAACTCGTAAAAATGATCGGGCGGAATGTCATCATGACCATCTCCTAAAATTGACATTCTAATGGTCGTGATTCTTGATTGAATTAGAGCAGATTTCAGGCCCTTTAGTCCAGCGAATAATTCCTGTTCACTCATTTTCTTATAATAATGGTCGGTATTGATAATGCTAAAAATCTTGTGTTGCCCCTTCGATGAAATTAAAACTTTTCCTTTTGAGGGTTTGCCTTTAAGAAGATTTTGTCTACTTATTATTCCAGTGTCTGCTAAAAGTTTACTAATTTGTTGATGCATGGTGCAATCAGCAGGTAGGAAATGTGCAAGATGTCCCTTTTCTGTAGTTAAAGTGCTAGGTGAGACGCGGATAGTTTTAATTACCGGCGTGTTTATGAGAGGGATACTTTCTTCGTTACTCGGTGGGTCATAAATCGATGGGTCGGACTCAGGTATATCGAAAACTATGTCCGTCAATGTAACTCCACCTTGGCTAGGTCCGATCGGCGTATGCGATATCGGGGCGGTCGGAGAAAGGGTTGTAAATCCTCCTGTGTTTGCGTGGTTACTTTTTACAGCGGTTGGTTGTAAGCACGGAATTTCCAAACGCGGTATAGGTTGCGAAAGTATGCTATCGTTACTGATTTGTTTATTCGAGAAATTTAACGTTCCTTTTCTTTCCTCTTCATTGTCTGAGGAACTATCCGAAGGCATTGGCGGTAGTTCGATGGAAGTTGGAAGAATTTTTTCCAACACGGTTGATTCCAAATTTGAATTATTTATAGAGTGGTCTAAACTTATTAAATTTCTCGGTGCAAATGGGCTTGCGTTAAAAGAATTGTTTCCAAGCGACATTCTGTTTTCGAGTTGAGTGGAATGTCCGATAGGTGTTGGATTTGTGGACGTAATTTCATCACCCAATGATTTTTCAATTTCTAAGCTAGGTAGTACTCGTCTTGGTGGTATTGGAGTTCTTAGAAGTTTAGGCCGTCGTTGTGGTGGCTTAGAATCGTCGGAACTTGAATCCGCTTCTTTATAATACGGTTGTTGTCGCTGGTTTCTTCTCGTTTCGCGTACTCTTCTTGCAATGGTGCTTGTGTCATTATTTGTTGGTTGATTATAAATTTTTATAGTTGGATCGTCTTCGTACCGTGGTGTCACTACAAGACATGGGGATGAGGGATTTCTTGACAAAGCATCCGCGTTCTTGTTTATTTTACCAGCTTTATGTACGACGACATATTCGTATTCCAACAATTTAAGCTTCCATTTCACTAAGCGTGAAGTAGGATCCTTGACTGAATGTAACCATACCAAAGGTCGGTGGTCGTTTACAAGGGTAAATTTCTGACCATAAATATAGGGTCGAAAATAATTCGTCGCATAAACCATAGCAAGACACTCTTTTTCGGTGGCAGAGTAATTACGTTCTGCTGCGTTTAAAACTCGAGATGCGTATGCGATTGGGAGATCTTTGCCAATTTCTCCTTGACTAAGTACTGCTCCAATTGCGTAATCTGATGCATCGGTTGTTACAACGAACGGTCTGCTGAAGTCTGGAAATTGTAATATTGGTGCTTGACAGAGTTCGTCACGTAATTGTTCGAAACTCCGTTGTTGTTCCTCCGTCCAGTTGAACTTCAAACCTTTCTTGAGTAAATTTGCCAGTGGTTTTGCTTTTCTAGAGAAGTCTTGAATGAAACGTCTGTAATATCCGGCAAGTCCTAGGAACTGCTGGATATTTTTCCGATTTTTTGGTACTGGAAAATTTTTAACTGCGATTAATTTCTTTGGATCGGGTTTTACACCGTCCTCCGAAATTATATGTCCCAAATATCCAACTTCCTTGCGTAAGAATTCGCATTTGTTGGTTTGCAGGGTGAGTCCGTGTTCTCTAAGACGATTTAATAATTTTTTAACCTTTATACCATGTTCTTGAAGCGATGAAGAGAAAATTACTATATCATCCAGGTATACAAATAATTCAGTTCCCTGAAGTCCAGTTAAAACTTGATCCATGAGTCGTTGAAAAGTGGGTGGTGCATTTTTCAGACCAAATGGCATTCTTGAGTATTCGTAATGACCATTTGGTGTAGTGAATGCTGTTTTCTGACGATCCTTGGGATCCATTTCGATCTGATGAAACCCGTTCGCTAGGTCGAAAACCGAGAAGTATTTGGCGCCGCCTAAGTGGTCCAATATTTCGGTTATCTGAGGGAGTGGATACCTGTCGCCAACCGTTTTTTCGTTGAGCGCCCTAAAGTCAATCACCATGCGCCAACGTTTATTACCCTTGGCGTCGGGCTTCTTCGGCACGATCCCCAATGGGGAATTGTACGGCGAGGTCGAAGGTGTAATTATCCCTTCGGAAAGCATCGCGCTGACTTGACGTTGTATTTCCTTTTGGTGAATGACGGGGTATCGGTATTGCCTGGTATTAATTGGGATGTCGTCAGTTGTATGAATAGAATGTTTAAAATTAGAGACTTTTCCGAGTTTGTCCCCAGGTAAAAAGAATCTATCCGAGAAGTTCTCTATTATACCCCTCACATGCTTCTTTTCCTCACTGTTTAAGTGCGAGGTATTCAACACGTTCTGGATTTGAGTAACTCTTTCTTGGGTATTAGAAATTGGTGGTTTTCTTTGGAGATAGTACTCTTCGTCCGATGAATCGCTGACATCGTAGGCTGTGAGAAATTGTGGTTCAATTTCAAATTCTGCATCCTCGGTGTGGGTATTACATGCCAATACCTGGCATAATCCATCGTTGTTACTTACTGCTGCTTCTCCGATGAAAACATGCTTCGGTGTTTTTATTCGTGGCAAATAACCTTCCTTAACATTGCTATTCGCAACGCGCACTGCAATTTGTTGAACTGTGCGTGCTGGGATGCAATGTTTGGTTTTCGTTGCGGTTGCTTGAACTTTATCGTATTCCTCAAAATTAGAGAATCCAATCGGTCGGGTAGGCTTATCGCGCAGAACAAGGGTTCTGTGGAAATAGGAAATTTCTGCCTCCTCTTGTAGTAAAAAGGGGCTGCCAATTAGTCCGTCCGCTGGTATTGGAAAGTTCTTTACAACGTAAAAAAGGGCTGGAGTGTCATTGATGTGAAGTATGGTGGTCCCCAGTGTGAAAATGGACACTGCTGCGACTCCAGTTACCTCGATCTTATCTTCCGAGAGGGTCGGCGCCTTTTCTCCCAAAACGTGAAGACCTACCAAATTCACAGATGCTCCGCCATCAATTATAAATTCTCCTGCTCCGATCTTCAGTTCCGGTACTCTCGCTCGGATCCTCGGGCTTGGAATTTCCTTGATGAGTCTTCTTTTCGGCTCTGTTTTGCGAACCTGACTGTCCTTTGACGAGGTTGGATGCGTGCGCTCACCGCCTCGTCTTCGCGATGAGCGTCGTTGTAGTTTAAAGCCCCGGTGGACTTTGCTGCGGAAACGTATGGTGAAGGAGATCTATTCCTGCAGAATTTTGCATCGTGACCCTTCTTTCCACAATAGCAACAATATAGTCTACTAGGACTACGAACTCTAGTATTTTCTTGCCTTCGTGGTAATATTGCTTTTGGCGAAGGCATTCGTGCAATTTCCTTCGTCTGCACTGGGTATACGGGGGTCCGTGTAGTTCGCTCGCGACTTTCATGGTCCGATCCGGAGTTACTTCTTCCTCTGTATCGATGGTAGTTAACCGGGCTCGGAGATTGCGGGTACGCGACGGTCCTATCTTCACGAGGTGCCGGCGAAGTCCTACCGTCCCAACGATTGTATCGGGAAGTTCTCGCAGGTGCAGATCGATAATTAACGTAGCTTCGATCGTTTACGCGCCGTTCAATTTTCAACACGGCGTCGTATGCATCTGCCAGTTTAGTGAAAGTATGGTTCATCGGTAAAACCCTCCATGCGATTTTTTCCGGTAAGCCATCGATGAAGCTCTCCAAAGCGTCTTCCTCGATTTGTTCGAGGGTTTGTGCCGCGTTCGCGCCGTACCTTTCTTTTGCGGCCGTTCGTGCGCAGTGCACAAGATTACAAGTGCGGTCGATATATCTTGTGAGACTTTCATCTTCAAAGATACTTAATCGCGCAATTTTATTACGGTAGTAAGACAAATTCCTACCGGGAGCGTAACGTTTTTTAAGATGTTTTAAAAGTTCTTCTACATTATTAAAAGGTACGTCTCGTATGCTATCCCTAGCAGGACCAGTAAGTTTTGATAATACAATAGCAAGGTACTGTTTCTCGGACCCGTCGGGAATCAAAGGCATAGAGTTTTGTACGAACTCAGCAAATTCTGAGAGCGGAGGTTTTTCTCCGTTGAATGTAGGTATATTATGTGCGATGTCTCTCACACAATTCTGTGTGGTGAGGAGACTCAAATTACGAGCCATGCTCACATTAAGATCATCTACGTTGTTAATTTGACTTGCGCTAACGTTAGTCATTTTAAAATATTTTAATTTTTCAGTTTCCTTTCTGAACGAATATTTTAATAGAATTATAAAACTGAGTATCCCACCGCTGTCACCAGTTTTGTTACGGACCGGGCGAGTTTCTTAAACGCGTTCTTCGATAGTTCAATAATTATGAAAAGTATGCACGCCACTGCGTGGAAAAATACGGTAATGAGTTTGAGAGTGACTACCCTATGCGACAAGGCCTAGGTCCTATCAAACTGTTACCGCTTAGTATCGACTTTACAAGGTGTGATAATAACCTGAGAGCTACTACCCTAGGCGACCAGGCCTAGGTCCTATCAGGATACTATCGAAATGACTCTAAAGAGAGGCAAAGAGGGATAATAATTTGGAAGCGACTACCCCAGGCGACCAGGCCTAGGTCCTACCAAATTATTATCGAAAGTGAGTTTAAACGCGATTACAAAACTGACCAGCGACTACCCTAGGCGACCAGGCCTAGGTCCTGAATCAGTTAAGTAATAAACTATATACCCGTAACTTTAGTATTGTTAATTCACTCCGAGCGGTTAGAGTGAATTGTTTGTGGGACGTTACTCAGCACTTCTATTCTTATATATATTCGCAAGGAAAGGTATTGTTCTAAACTTCGAATAAAGTTAACTTCAAATTTAGTCACAAATATTCTCTGGTGTATTCTTGAATAAAGAATAAGTTTACAATTTGAAAGTATTGAATTAGTTACAATGTCTGTTCAGTGTTTCGTGTGTTAAAAGGGAAAAGAAATTGGTAAAGTGAAATATAACCGTACTTATAGAGTCGAGGTGTACCCGTGGGCAGTGACGATTTACGATCTCTCCTTTGTACGTTTTCGTTGACAAAGCCTAAGCTTTTAGTTGACTCTAACGCCTGAGTATTGCGGGGGAAAATCAAGACTAAACGAGTTATACTGCCGTAAGAAAACGCGTACGCTTCTAGGTTTAGATTTGCTCAAGAGGGATTTTACCCAATATCGCTATTAACTGCTCGAAAGTCAAACTAGGATGAGCCCCACAGGTCCTGAAAACCTTGGCTTATATAGGTCACTTGGAGTGGAGGGGATCAGGATTTTGGGGAAAACTCTAGTGGAGGTGGCAGGATGCTGCGATCCTGTGGGAAGAGTTTTGGGAAAAAGGTGGCGCGAGTGCAGCGGAAAACGTTAGATTTCGGCGGGAATGTGTTGACCATGATGCAAGAATGCGTACGAGATTTCCGGGTAGAGTGAGAGAGAGAGAAACTACCGTGGGCCTGGCGCCAGGCGGCCGCGCTAACCTGAATGGAAAAGGGCTGTTAAAGGCACCTCGCGGTTGTAAAACAAGGACGGGCTATTACCTATTCCTAGAGAGAGAAAGTGAAAAGGCGCCTTCTTGTCGCCAAGTGCAATTCGAGAGTCGAAAATATTCGGCTCGACGGATGCATCCGTAACAGTTGAGTGGATAAAATGGATGTAGAGTGGATAAAATGGATGTACATTTAATAAAAATGGATGTAGAGTGGATAAAAATGGATGTAGAGTGGATAAAATGGATGTAAAGTGGATAAAAATGGATGTCGAGTGGATAAAATGGATGTAGAGTGGAGAAAAATAGATGTAGAGAGGATAAAATGGAAGTAGAGTGGATAAAAATGGATGTAGAGTGGATAAAAATGGATGTAGAGTGGATAAAATGGATGTAGAGTGGATAAAAATGGATGTAGATTGGATAAAATGGATGTGGAGTGGATAACAATGGATGTAGAGAGGATAAAAATGGATATAGGGTAGATAAAATGGATGTAGAGTTAATAAAAATGGATGTAGAGTGGATATAATGGATGTAGAGAGGATAAAATGGATGTGGAGTGGATAACAATGGATGTAGAGTGGATAAAATGTATGTAGAGTGGATAAAAATGGATGTAGAGTGGATAAAATGGATGTAGAGTGCATAAAAATGGATGTTGAGTGGATAAAGTGGATGTAGAGTGGATAAAATGGATGTACATTTAATAAAAATGGATGTAGAGTGGATAAAAATGGATGTAGAGTGGATAAAAATGGATGTAGATTGGATAAAATGGATGTAGAGTTAATAAAAGTGGATGTAGAGTGGATAAAATGGATGTAGAGTTGATAAAAATGGATGTAGAGTGGATAAAAATGGATGTAGATTGGATAAAATGGATGTAGAGTGGATAAAAATGGATGTAGATTATATAAATTGGATGTAGAGTATATAAAATGGATGTAGAGTGGATAAAAATGGATGTAGATTGGATAAAATGGATGTAGAGTGGATAAAAATGGATGTAGATTATATAAATTGGATGTAGAGTATATAAAATGGATGTAGAGTGGATAAAAATGGATGTCGAGTGGATAAAATGGATGTATAGTGGATAAAAATGGATGTAGAGTAGATAAAATAGATGTAGAGTGGATAAAAATGGATGTAGAGTGGATAAAAATGGATGTAGATTGGATAAAATGGATGTAGAGTTAATAAAAGTGGATGTAGAGTGGATAAAATGGTTGTAGAGTTGATAAAAATGGATGTAGAGTGGATAAAAATGGATGTAGATTGGATAAAATGGATGTAGAGTGGATAAAAATGGATGTAGATTATATAAATTGGATGTAGAGTATATAAAATGGATGTAGAGTGGATAAAAATGGATGTCGAGTGGATAAAATGGATGTAGAGTGGATAAAAATGGATGTAGATTGGATAAAATGGATGTAGAGTTAATAAAAATGGATGTAGAGTGGATAAAATGGATGTACAGTGGATAAAAATGGATGTAGAGTAGATAAAATAGATGTAGAGTGGATAAAAATGGATGTAGAGTGGATAAAATGGATGTCGAGTGGATAAAATGGATGTAGAGTGGATAAAAATAGATGTAGAGTGGATAAAAATGGATGTAGAGTGGATACAATGGATGTAGAGTGGATAAAAATGGATGTAGAGTGGATAAAATGGATGTAGAGTGGATAAAAATGGATGTAGAGTGGATAAAATGGATGTAGAGTGCATAAAAATGGATGATGAGTGGATAAAATGGATGTAGAGTGGATAAAATGGATGTACATTTAATAAAAATGGATGTAGAGTGGATAAAAATGGATGTAGAGTGGATAAAAATGGATGTAGATTGGATAAAATGGATGTAGAGTTAATAAAAGTGGATGTAGAGTGGATAAAATGGATGTAGAGTTGATAAAAATGGATGTAGAGTGGATAAAAATGGATGTAGATTGGATAAAATGGATGTAGAGTGGATAAAAATGGATGTAGATTATATAAATTGGATGTAGAGTATATAAAATGGATGTAGAGTGGATAAAAATGGATGTCGAGTGGATAAAATGGATGTAGAGTGGATAAAATGGATGTAGATTGGATAAAATGGATGTAGAGTTAATAAAAATGGATGTAGAGTGGATAAAATGGATGTATAGTGGATAAAAATGGATGAAGAGTAGATAAAATAGATGTAGAGTGGATAAAAATGGATGTAGAGTGGATAAAATGGATGTCGAGTGGATAAAATGGATGTAGAGTGGATAAAAATAGATGTAGAGTGGATAAAAATGGATGTAGAGTGGATACAATGGATGTAGAGTGGATAAAAATGGATGTAGAGTGGATAAAATGGATGTAGAGTGGATAAAAATGGATGTAGAGTGGATAAAATGGATGTAGAGTGCATAAAAATGGATGTTGAGTGGATAAAATGGATGTAGAGTGGATAAAATGGATGTAGAGTGCATAAAAATGGATGTTGAGTGGATAAAATGGATGTAGAGTGGATAAAATGGATGTACATTTAATAAAAATGGATGTAGAGTGGATAAAAATGGATGTAGAGTGGATAAAATGGATGTAGAGTGGATAAAATGGATGTAGAGTGGATAAAAATGGATGTAGAGTGGATAAAAATGGATATAGGGTAGATAAAATGGATGTAGAGTTAATAAAAATGGATGTAGAGTGGGTATAATGGATGTAGAGAGGATAAAATGGATGTGGAGTGGATAACAATGGATGTAGAGTGGATAAAATGGATGTAGAGTGGATAAAATGGATGAAGAGTGGATAAAATGGTTGTAGAGTGGATAAAATGGATGTAGAGTAGATAAAAATGGATGTAGAGTGGATAAAATGGATGTAGAGTGGATAAAAATGGATGTAGAGTGGATAAAATGGATGTAGAGTGCATAAAAATGGATGTTGAGTGGATAAAATGGATGTAGAGTGGATAAAATTAATGTACATTTAATAAAAATGGATGTAGAGTGGATAAAAATGGATGTAGAGTGGATAAAAATGGATGTAGATTGGATAAAATGGTTGTAGAGTTAATAAAAGTGGATGTAGAGTGGATAAAATGGATGTAGAGTTGATAAAAATGGATGTCGAGTGGATAAAAATGGATGTAGATTGGATAAAATGGATGTAGAGTGGATAAAAATGGATGTAGAGTATATAAATTGGATGTAGAGTATATAAAATGGATGTAGAGTGGATAAAAATGGATGTCGAGTGGATAAAATGGATGTAGAGTGGATAAAAATGGATGTAGATTGGATAAAATGGATGTAGAGTGGATAAAAATGGATGTAGAGTATATAAATTGGATGTAGAGTATATAAAATGGATGTAGAGTGGATAAAAATGGATGTCGAGTCGATAAAATGGATGTAGAGTGGATAAAAATGGATGTAGAGTGGATAAAATGGATGTAGAGTTGATAAAAATGGATGTAGAGTGGATAAAATGGATGTAGAGTAGATAAAATGGATGTAGAGTGGATAAAATGGATGTAGAGTGGATAAAATGGATGTAAAGTGGATAAAATGGATGTAGAGTTAATAAAAATGGATGTAGAGTGGAAATAATGGATGTAGAGAGGATAAAATGGATGTAGAGTGGATAAAATGGATGTAGAGTTCATAAAAATGGATGTAGAGTGGATAAAAATGGATGTAGATTGGATAAAATGGATGTAGAGTGGATAAAAATGGATGTAGAGTGGATAAAATGGATGTAGAGTTAATAAAAATGGATGTAGAGTGGAAATAATGGATGTAGAGAGGATAAAATGGATGTAGAGTGGATAAAATGGATGTAGAGTTCATAAAAATGGATGTAGAGTGGATAAAATGATTGTAGAGTGGATAAAATGGATGTAGAGTGGATAAAAATGGATGTAGAGTGGATAAAATGGTTGTAGAGTGGATAAAATGGATGTAGAGTAGATAAAAATGGATGTAGAGTGGATAAAATGTATGTCGAGTGGATAAAATGGATGTAGAGTGGATAAAAATAGATGTAGAGTGGATAAAAATGGATGTAGAGTGGATACAATGGATGTAGAGTGGATAAAAATGGATGTAGATTGGATAAAATGGATGTAGAGTTGATAAAATGGATGTAAAGTGGATAAAATGGATGTAGAGTTAATAAAAATGGATGTAGAGTGGAAATAATGGATGTAGAGAGGATAAAATGGATGTAGAGCGGATAAAATGGATGTAGAGTTCATAAAAATGGATGTAGAGTGGATAAAAATGGATGTAGATTGGATAAAATGGATGTGGAGTGGATAACAATGGATGTAGAGAGGATAAAAATGGATATAGGGTAGATAAAATGGATGTAGAGTTAATAAAAATGGATGTAGAGTGGATATAATGGATGTAGAGAAGATAAAATGGATGTGGAGTGGATAACAATGGATGTAGAGTGGATAAAATGGATGTAGAGTGGATAAAATGGATGAAGAGTGGATAAAATGGTTGTAGAGTGGATAAAATGGATGTAGAGAAGATAAAAATGGATGTAGAGTGGATAAAATGGATGTAGAGTGGATAAAATGGATGTAGAGTGGATAAAAATGGATGTAGAGTGGATAAAATGGATGTAGAGTGCATAAAAATGGATGTTGAGTGGATAAAGTGGATGTAGAGTGGATAAAATGGATGTACATTTAATAAAAATGGATGTAGAGTGGATAAAAATGGATGTAGAGTGGATAAAAATGGATGTAGATTGGATAAAATGGATGTAGAGTTAATAAAAGTGGATGTAGAGTGGATAAAATGGATGTAGAGTTGATAAAAATGGATGTAGAGTGGATAAAAATGGATGTAGATTGGATAAAATGGATGTAGAGTGGATAAAAATGGATGTAGATTATATAAATTGGATGTAGAGTATATAAAATGGATGTAGAGTTAATAAAAGTGGATGTAGAGTGGATAAAATGGATGTAGAGTTGATAAAAATGGATGTAGAGTGGATAAAAATGGATGTAGATTGGATAAAATGGATGTAGAGTGGATAAAAATGGATGTAGATTATATAAATTGGATGTAGAGTATATAAAATGGATGTAGAGTGGATAAAAATGGATGTAGATTGGATAAAATGGATGTAGAGTGGATAAAAATGGATGTAGATTATATAAATTGGATGTAGAGTATATAAAATGGATGTAGAGTGGATAAAAATGGATGTCGAGTGGATAAAAATGGATGTAGAGTGGATAAAAATGGATGTAGATTGGATAAAATGGATGTAGAGTTAATAAAAGTGGATGTAGAGTGGATAAAATGGATGTAGAGTTGATAAAAATGGATGTAGAGTGGATAAAAATGGATGTAGATTGGATAAAATGGATGTAGAGTGGATAAAAATGGATGTAGATTATATAAATTGGATGTAGAGTATATAAAATGGATGTAGAGTGGATAAAAATGGATGTAGATTGGATAAAATGGATGTAGAGTGGATAAAAATGGATGTAGATTATATAAATTGGATGTAGAGTATATAAAATGGATGTAGAGTGGATAAAAATGGATGTCGAGTGGATAAAATGGATGTAGAGTGGATAAAAATGGATGTAGATTGGACAAAATGGATGTAGAGTTAATAAAAATGGATGTAGAGTGGATAAAATGGATGTACAGTGGATAAAAATGGATGTAGAGTAGATAAAATAGATGTAGAGTGGATAAAAATGGATGTAGAGTGGATAAAATGGATGTAGAGTGGATAAAATGGATGTAGAGTGGATAAAAATAGATGTAGAGTGGATAAAAATGGATGTAGAGTGGATACAATGGATGTAGAGTGGATAAAAATGGATGTAGAGTGGATAAAATGGATGTAGAGTGGATAAAAATGGATGTAGAGTGGATAAAATGGATGTAGAGTGCATAAAAATGGATGTTGAGTGGATAAAATGGATGTAGAGTGGATAAAATGGATGTACATTTAATAAAAATGGATGTAGAGTGGATAAAAATGGATGTAGAGTGGATAAAAATGGATGTAGATTGGATAAAATGGATGTAGAGTTAATAAAAGTGGATGTAGAGTGGATAAAATGGATGTAGAGTTGATAAAAATGGATGTAGAGTGGATAAAAATGGATGTAGATTGGATAAAATGGATGTAGAGTGGATAAAAATGGATGTAGATTATATAAATTGGATGTAGAGTATATAAAATGGATGTAGAGTGGATAAAAATGGATGTCGAGTGGATAAAATGGATGTAGAGTGGATAAAATGGATGTAGATTGGATAAAATGGATGTAGAGTTAATAAAAATGGATGTAGAGTGGATAAAATGGATGTATAGTGGATAAAAATGGATGTAGAGTAGATAAAATAGATGTAGAGTGGATAAAAATGGATGTAGAGTGGATAAAATGGATGTCGAGTGGATAAAATGGATGTAGAGTGGATAAAAATAGATGTAGAGTGGATAAAAATGGATGTAGAGTGGATACAATGGATGTAGAGTGGATAAAAATGGATGTAGAGTGGATAAAATGGATGTAGAGTGGATAAAAATGGATGTAGAGTGGATAAAATGGATGTAGAGTGCATAAAAATGGATGTTGAGTGGATAAAATGGATGTAGAGTGGATAAAATGGATGTAGAGTGCATAAAAATGGATGTTGAGTGGATAAAATGGATGTAGAGTGGATAAAATGGATGTACATTTAATAAAAATGGATGTAGAGTGGATAAAAATGGATGTAGAGTGGATGAAATGGATGTAGAGTGGATAAAATGGATGTAGAGTGGATAAAAATGGATGTAGAGTGGATAAAAATGGATATAGGGTAGATAAAATGGATGTAGAGTTAATAAAAATGGATGTAGAGTGGGTATAATGGATGTAGAGAGGATAAAATGGATGTGGAGTGGATAACAATGGATGTAGAGTGGATAAAATGGATGTAGAGTGGATAAAATGGATGAAGAGTGGATAAAATGGTTGTAGAGTGGATAAAATGGATGTAGAGTAGATAAAAATGGATGTAGAGTGGATAAAATGGATGTAGAGTGGATAAAAATGGATGTAGAGTGGATAAAATGGATGTAGAGTGCATAAAAATGGATGTTGAGTGGATAAAATGGATGTAGAGTGGATAAAATTAATGTACATTTAATAAAAATGGATGTAGAGTGGATAAAAATGGATGTAGAGTGGATAAAAATGGATGTAGAGTGGATAAAAATGGATGTAGAGTGGATAAAAATGGATGTAGATTGGATAAAATGGTTGTAGAGTTAATAAAAGTGGATGTAGAGTGGATAAAATGGATGTAGAGTTGATAAAAATGGATGTAGAGTGGATAAAAATGGATGTAGATTGGATAAAATGGATGTAGAGTGGATAAAAATGGATGTAGAGTATATAAATTGGATGTAGAGTATATAAAATGGATGGGGAGTGGATAAAAATGGATGTCGAGTGGATAAAATGGATGTAGAGTGGATAAAAATGGATGTAGATTGGATAAAATGGATGTAGAGTGGATGAAAATGGATGTAGAGTATATAAATTGGATGTAGAGTATATAAAATGGATGTAGAGTGGATAAAAATGGATGTCGAGTCGATAAAATGGATGTAGAGTGGATAAAAATGGATGTAGAGTGGATAAAATGGATGTAGAGTTGATAAAAATGGATGTAGAGTGGATAAAATGGATGTAGAGTAGATAAAATGGATGTAGAGTGGATAAAATGGATGTAGAGTTGATAAAATGGATGTAAAGTGGATAAAATGGATGTAGAGTTAATAAAAATGGATGTAGAGTGGAAATAATGGATGTAGAGAGGATAAAATGGATGTAGAGTGGATAAAATGGATGTAGAGTTCATAAAAATGGATGTAGAGTGGATAAAAATGGATGTAGATTGGATAAAATGGATGTAGAGTGGATAAAAATGGATGTAGAGTGGATAAAATGGATGTAGAGTTAATAAAAATGGATGTAGAGTGGAAATAATGGATGTAGAGAGGATAAAATGGATGTAGAGTGGATAAAATGGATGTAGAGTTCATAAAAATGGATGTAGAGTGGATAAAATGATTGTAGAGTGGATAAAATGGATGTAGAGTGGATAAAAATGGATGTAGAGTGGATAAAATGGTTGTAGAGTGGATAAAATGGATGTAGAGTAGATAAAAATGGATGTAGAGTGGATAAAATGTATGTCGAGTGGATAAAATGGATGTAGAGTGGATAAAAATAGATGTAGAGTGGATAAAAATGGATGTAGAGTGGATACAATGGATGTAGAGTGGATAAAAATGGATGTAGATTGGATAAAATGGATGTAGAGTTGATAAAATGGATGTAAAGTGGATAAAATGGATGTAGAGTTAATAAAAATGGATGTAGAGTGGAAATAATGGATGTAGAGAGGATAAAATGGATGTAGAGCGGATAAAATGGATGTAGAGTTCATAAAAATGGATGTAGAGTGGATAAAAATGGATGTAGATTGGATAAAATGGATGTGGAGTGGATAACAATGGATGTAGAGAGGATAAAAATGGATATAGGGTAGATAAAATGGATGTAGAGTTAATAAAAATGGATGTAGAGTGGATATAATGGATGTAGAGAAGATAAAATGGATGTGGAGTGGATAACAATGGATGTAGAGTGGATAAAATGGATGTAGAGTGGATAAAATGGATGAAGAGTGGATAAAATGGTTGTAGAGTGGATAAAATGGATGTAGAGTAGATAAAAATGGATGTAGAGTGGATAAAATGGATGTAGAGTGGATAAAATGGATGTAGAGTGGATAAAAATGGATGTAGAGTGGATAAAATGGATGTAGAGTGCATAAAAATGGATGTTGAGTGGATAAAGTGGATGTAGAGTGGATAAAATGGATGTACATTTAATAAAAATGGATGTAGAGTGGATAAAAATGGATGTAGAGTGGATAAAAATGGATGTAGATTGGATAAAATGGATGTAGAGTTAATAAAAGTGGATGTAGAGTGGATAAAATGGATGTAGAGTTGATAAAAATGGATGTAGAGTGGATAAAAATGGATGTAGATTGGATAAAATGGATGTAGAGTGGATAAAAATGGATGTCGAGTGGATAAAATGGATGTAGAGTGGATAAAAATGGATGTAGATTGGACAAAATGGATGTAGAGTTAATAAAAATGGATGTAGAGTGGATAAAATGGATGTACAGTGGATAAAAATGGATGTAGAGTAGATAAAATAGATGTAGAGTGGATAAAAATGGATGTAGAGTGGATAAAATGGATGTCGAGTGGATAAAATGGATGTAGAGTGGATAAAAATAGATGTAGAGTGGATAAAAATGGATGTAGAGTGGATACAATGGATGTAGAGTGGATAAAAATGGATGTAGAGTGGATAAAATGGATGTAGAGTGGATAAAAATGGATGTAGAGTGGATAAAATGGATGTAGAGTGCATAAAAATGGATGTTGAGTGGATAAAATGGATGTAGAGTGGATAAAATGGATGTACATTTAATAAAAATGGATGTAGAGTGGATAAAAATGGATGTAGAGTGGATAAAAATGGATGTAGATTGGATAAAATGGATGTAGAGTTAATAAAAGTGGATGTAGAGTGGATAAAATGGATGTAGAGTTGATAAAAATGGATGTAGAGTGGATAAAAATGGATGTAGATTGGATAAAATGGATGTAGAGTGGATAAAAATGGATGTAGATTATATAAATTGGATGTAGAGTATATAAAATGGATGTAGAGTGGATAAAAATGGATGTCGAGTGGATAAAATGGATGTAGAGTGGATAAAATGGATGTAGATTGGATAAAATGGATGTAGAGTTAATAAAAATGGATGTAGAGTGGATAAAATGGATGTATAGTGGATAAAAATGGATGTAGAGTAGATAAAATAGATGTAGAGTGGATAAAAATGGATGTAGAGTGGATAAAATGGATGTCGAGTGGATAAAATGGATGTAGAGTGGATAAAAATAGATGTAGAGTGGATAAAAATGGATGTAGAGTGGATAAAATGGATGTAGAGTGGATAAAAATGGATGTAGAGTGGATAAAATGGATGTAGAGTGGATAAAAATGGATGTAGAGTGGATAAAATGGATGTAGAGTGCATAAAAATGGATGTTGAGTGGATAAAATGGATGTAGAGTGGATAAAATGGATGTAGAGTGCATAAAAATGGATGTTGAGTGGATAAAATGGATGTAGAGTGGATAAAATGGATGTACATTTAATAAAAATGGATGTAGAGTGGATAAAAATGGATGTAGAGTGGATAAAATGGATGTAGAGTGGATAAAATGGATGTAGAGTGGATAAAAATGGATGTAGAGTGGATAAAAATGGATATAGGGTAGATAAAATGGATGTAGAGTTAATAAAAATGGATGTAGAGTGGGTATAATGGATGTAGAGAGGATAAAATGGATGTGGAGTGGATAACAATGGATGTAGAGTGGATAAAATGGATGTAGAGTGGATAAAATGGATGAAGAGTGGATAAAATGGTTGTAGAGTGGATAAAATGGATGTAGAGTAGATAAAAATGGATGTAGAGTGGATAAAATGGATGTAGAGTGGATAAAAATGGATGTAGAGTGGATAAAATGGATGTAGAGTGCATAAAAATGGATGTTGAGTGGATAAAATGGATGTAGAGTGGATAAAATTAATGTACATTTAATAAAAATGGATGTAGAGTGGATAAAAATGGATGTAGAGTGGATAAAAATGGATGTAGAGTGGATAAAAATGGATGTAGATTGGATAAAATGGTTGTAGAGTTAATAAAAGTGGATGTAGAGAGGATAAAATGGATGTAGAGTTGATAAAAATGGATGTAGAGTGGATAAAAATGGATGTAGATTGGATAAAATGGATGTAGAGTGGATAAAAATGGATGTAGAGTATATAAATTGGATGTAGAGTATATAAAATGGATGTAGAGTGGATAAAAATGGATGTCGAGTGGATAAAATGGATGTAGAGTGGATAAAAATGGATGTAGATTGGATAAAATGGATGTAGAGTGGATGAAAATGGATGTAGAGTATATAAATTGGATGTAGAGTATATAAAATGGATGTAGAGTGGATAAAAATGGATGTCGAGTCGATAAAATGGATGTAGAGTGGATAAAAATGGATGTAGAGTGGATAAAATGGATGTAGAGTTGATAAAAATGGATGTAGAGTGGATAAAATGGATGTAGAGTAGATAAAATGGATGTAGAGTGGATAAAATGGATGTAGAGTTGATAAAATGGATGTAAAGTGGATAAAATGGATGTAGAGTTAATAAAAATGGATGTAGAGTGGAAATAATGGATGTAGAGAGGATAAAATGGATGTAGAGTGGATAAAATGGATGTAGAGTTCATAAAAATGGATGTAGAGTGGATAAAAATGGATGTAGATTGGATAAAATGGATGTAGAGTGGATAAAAATGGATGTAGAGTGGATAAAATGGATGTAGAGTTAATAAAAATGGATGTAGAGTGGAAATAATGGATGTAGAGAGGATAAAATGGATGTAGAGTGGATAAAATGGATGTAGAGTTCATAAAAATGGATGTAGAGTGGATAAAATGATTGTAGAGTGGATAAAATGGATGTAGAGTGGATAAAAATGGATGTAGAGTGGATAAAATGGTTGTAGAGTGGATAAAATGGATGTAGAGTAGATAAAAATGGATGTAGAGTGGATAAAATGTATGTCGAGTGGATAAAATGGATGTAGAGTGGATAAAAATAGATGTAGAGTGGATAAAAATGGATGTAGAGTGGATACAATGGATGTAGAGTGGATAAAAATGGATGTAGATTGGATAAAATGGATGTAGAGTTGATAAAATGGATGTAAAGTGGATAAAATGGATGTAGAGTTAATAAAAATGGATGTAGAGTGGAAATAATGGATGTAGAGAGGATAAAATGGATGTAGAGCGGATAAAATGGATGTAGAGTTCATAAAAATGGATGTAGAGTGGATAAAAATGGATGTAGATTGGATAAAATGGATGTGGAGTGGATAACAATGGATGTAGAGAGGATAAAAATGGATATAGGGTAGATAAAATGGATGTAGAGTTAATAAAAATGGATGTAGAGTGGATATAATGGATGTAGAGAAGATAAAATGGATGTGGAGTGGATAACAATGGATGTAGAGTGGATAAAATGGATGTAGAGTGGATAAAATGGATATAGAGTGGATAAAATGGTTGTAGAGTGGATAAAATGGATGTAGAGTAGATAAAAATGGATGTAGAGTGGATAAAATGGATGTAGAGTGGATAAAATGGATGTAGAGTGGATAAAAATGGATGTAGAGTGGATAAAATGGATGTAGAGTGCATAAAAATGGATGTTGAGTGGATAAAGTGGATGTAGAGTGGATAAAATGGATGTACATTTAATAAAAATGGATGTAGAGTGGATAAAAATGGATGTAGAGTGGATAAAAATGGATGTAGATTGGATAAAATGGATGTAGAGTTAATAAAAGTGGATGTAGAGTGGATAAAATGGATGTAGAGTTGATAAAAATGGATGTAGAGTGGATAAAAATGGATGTAGATTGGATAAAATGGATGTAGAGTGGATAAAAATGGATGTAGATTATATAAATTGGATGTAGAGTATATAAAATGGATGTAGAGTTAATAAAAGTGGATGTAGAGTGGATAAAATGGATGTAGAGTTGATAAAAATGGATGTAGAGTGGATAAAAATGGATGTAGATTGGATAAAATGGATGTAGAGTGGATAAAAATGGATGTAGATTATATAAATTGGATGTAGAGTATATAAAATGGATGTAGAGTGGATAAAAATGGATGTAGATTGGATAAAATGGATGTAGAGTGGATAAAAATGGATGTAGATTATATAAATTGGATGTAGAGTATATAAAATGGATGTAGAGTGGATAAAAATGGATGTCGAGTGGATAAAAATGGATGTAGAGTGGATAAAAATGGATGTAGATTGGATAAAATGGATGTAGAGTTAATAAAAGTGGATGTAGAGTGGATAAAATGGATGTAGAGTTGATAAAAATGGATGTAGAGTGGATAAAAATGGATGTAGATTGGATAAAATGGATGTAGAGTGGATAAAAATGGATGTAGATTATATAAATTGGATGTAGAGTATATAAAATGGATGTAGAGTGGATAAAAATGGATGTAGATTGGATAAAATGGATGTAGAGTGGATAAAAATGGATGTAGATTATATAAATTGGATGTAGAGTATATAAAATGGATGTAGAGTGGATAAAAATGGATGTCGAGTGGATAAAATGGATGTAGAGTGGATAAAAATGGATGTAGATTGGACAAAATGGATGTAGAGTTAATAAAAATGGATGTAGAGTGGATAAAATGGATGTACAGTGGATAAAAATGGATGTAGAGTAGATAAAATAGATGTAGAGTGGATAAAAATGGATGTAGAGTGGATAAAATGGATGTCGAGTGGATAAAATGGATGTAGAGTGGATAAAAATAGATGTAGAGTGGATAAAAATGGATGTAGAGTGGATACAATGGATGTAGAGTGGATAAAAATGGATGTAGAGTGGATAAAATGGATGTAGAGTGGATAAAAATGGATGTAGAGTGGATAAAATGGATGTAGAGTGCATAAAAATGGATGTTGAGTGGATAAAATGGATGTAGAGTGGATAAAATGGATGTACATTTAATAAAAATGGATGTAGAGTGGATAAAAATGGATGTAGAGTGGATAAAAATGGATGTAGATTGGATAAAATGGATGTAGAGTGGATAAAAATGGATGTAGAGTATATAAATTGGATGTAGAGTATATAAAATGGATGTAGAGTGGATAAAAATGGATGTCGAGTGGATAAAATGGATGTAGAGTGGATAAAAATGGATGTAGATTGGATAAAATGGATGTAGAGTGGATGAAAATGGATGTAGAGTATATAAATTGGATGTAGAGTATATAAAATGGATGTAGAGTGGATAAAAATGGATGTCGAGTCGATAAAATGGATGTAGAGTGGATAAAAATGGATGTAGAGTGGATAAAATGGATGTAGAGTTGATAAAAATGGATGTAGAGTGGATAAAATGGATGTAGAGTAGATAAAATGGATGTAGAGTGGATAAAATGGATGTAGAGTTGATAAAATGGATGTAAAGTGGATAAAATGGATGTAGAGTTAATAAAAATGGATGTAGAGTGGAAATAATGGATGTAGAGAGGATAAAATGGATGTAGAGTGGATAAAATGGATGTAGAGTTCATAAAAATGGATGTAGAGTGGATAAAAATGGATGTAGATTGGATAAAATGGATGTAGAGTGGATAAAAATGGATGTAGAGTGGATAAAATGGATGTAGAGTTAATAAAAATGGATGTAGAGTGGAAATAATGGATGTAGAGAGGATAAAATGGATGTAGAGTGGATAAAATGGATGTAGAGTTCATAAAAATGGATGTAGAGTGGATAAAATGATTGTAGAGTGGATAAAATGGATGTAGAGTGGATAAAAATGGATGTAGAGTGGATAAAATGGTTGTAGAGTGGATAAAATGGATGTAGAGTAGATAAAAATGGATGTAGAGTGGATAAAATGTATGTCGAGTGGATAAAATGGATGTAGAGTGGATAAAAATAGATGTAGAGTGGATAAAAATGGATGTAGAGTGGATACAATGGATGTAGAGTGGATAAAAATGGATGTAGATTGGATAAAATGGATGTAGAGTTGATAAAATGGATGTAAAGTGGATAAAATGGATGTAGAGTTAATAAAAATGGATGTAGAGTGGAAATAATGGATGTAGAGAGGATAAAATGGATGTAGAGCGGATAAAATGGATGTAGAGTTCATAAAAATGGATGTAGAGTGGATAAAAATGGATGTAGATTGGATAAAATGGATGTGGAGTGGATAACAATGGATGTAGAGAGGATAAAAATGTATATAGGGTAGATAAAATGGATGTAGAGTTAATAAAAATGGATGTAGAGTGGATATAATGGATGTAGAGAAGATAAAATGGATGTGGAGTGGATAACAATGGATGTAGAGTGGATAAAATGGATGTAGAGTGGATAAAATGGATGAAGAGTGGATAAAATGGTTGTAGAGTGGATAAAATGGATGTAGAGTAGATAAAAATGGATGTAGAGTGGATAAAATGGATGTAGAGTGGATAAAATGGATGTAGAGTGGATAAAAATGGATGTAGAGTGGATAAAATGGATGTAGAGTGCATAAAAATGGATGTTGAGTGGATAAAGTGGATGTAGAGTGGATAAAATGGATGTACATTTAATAAAAATGGATGTAGAGTGGATAAAAATGGATGTAGAGTGGATAAAAATGGATGTAGATTGGATAAAATGGATGTAGAGTTAATAAAAGTGGATGTAGAGTGGATAAAATGGATGTAGAGTTGATAAAAATGGATGTAGAGTGGATAAAAATGGATGTAGATTGGATAAAATGGATGTAGAGTGGATAAAAATGGATGTAGATTATATAAATTGGATGTAGAGTATATAAAATGGATGTAGAGTTAATAAAAGTGGATGTAGAGTGGATAAAATGGATGTAGAGTTGATAAAAATGGATGTAGAGTGGATAAAAATGGATGTAGATTGGATAAAATGGATGTAGAGTGGATAAAAATGGATGTAGATTATATAAATTGGATGTAGAGTATATAAAATGGATGTAGAGTGGATAAAAATGGATGTAGATTGGATAAAATGGATGTAGAGTGGATAAAAATGGATGTAGATTATATAAATTGGATGTAGAGTATATAAAATGGATGTAGAGTGGATAAAAATGGATGTCGAGTGGATAAAAATGGATGTAGAGTGGATAAAAATGGATGTAGATTGGATAAAATGGATGTAGAGTTAATAAAAGTGGATGTAGAGTGGATAAAATGGATGTAGAGTTGATAAAAATGGATGTAGAGTGGATAAAAATGGATGTAGATTGGATAAAATGGATGTAGAGTGGATAAAAATGGATGTAGATTATATAAATTGGATGTAGAGTATATAAAATGGATGTAGAGTGGATAAAAATGGATGTAGATTGGATAAAATGGATGTAGAGTGGATAAAAATGGATGTAGATTATATAAATTGGATGTAGAGTATATAAAATGGATGTAGAGTGGATAAAAATGGATGTCGAGTGGATAAAATGGATGTAGAGTGGATAAAAATGGATGTAGATTGGACAAAATGGATGTAGAGTTAATAAAAATGGATGTAGAGTGGATAAAATGGATGTACAGTGGATAAAAATGGATGTAGAGTAGATAAAATTGATGTAGAGTGGATAAAAATGGATGTAGAGTGGATAAAATGGATGTCGAGTGGATAAAATGGATGTAGAGTGGATAAAAATAGATGTAGAGTGGATAAAAATGGATGTAGAGTGGATACAATGGATGTAGAGTGGATAAAAATGGATGTAGAGTGGATAAAATGGATGTAGAGTGGATAAAAATGGATGTAGAGTGGATAAAATGGATGTAGAGTGCATAAAAATGGATGTTGAGTGGATAAAATGGATGTAGAGTGGATAAAATGGATGTACATTTAATAAAAATGGATGTAGAGTGGATAAAAATGGATGTAGAGTGGATAAAAATGGATGTAGATTGGATAAAATGGATGTAGAGTTAATAAAAGTGGATGTAGAGTGGATAAAATGGATGTAGAGTTGATAAAAATGGATGTAGAGTGGATAAAAATGGATGTAGATTGGATAAAATGGATGTAGAGTGGATAAAAATGGATGTAGATTATATAAATTGGATGTAGAGTATATAAAATGGATGTAGAGTGGATAAAAATGGATGTCGAGTGGATAAAATGGATGTAGAGTGGATAAAATGGATGTAGATTGGATAAAATGGATGTAGAGTTAATAAAAATGGATGTAGAGTGGATAAAATGGATGTATAGTGGATAAAAATGGATGTAGAGTAGATAAAATGGATGTAGAGTGGATAAAAATGGATGTAGAGTGGATAAAATGGATGTCGAGTGGATAAAATGGATGTAGAGTGGATAAAAATAGATGTAGAGTGGATAAAAATGGATGTAGAGTGGATACAATGGATGTAGAGTGGATAAAAATGGATGTAGAGTGGATAAAATGGATGTAGAGTGGATAAAAATGGATGTAGAGTGGATAAAATGGATGTAGAGTGCATAAAAATGGATGTTGAGTGGATAAAATGGATGTAGAGTGGATAAAATGGATGTACATTTAATAAAAATGGATGTAGAGTGGATAAAAATGGATGTAGAGTGGATGAAATGGATGTAGAGTGGATAAAATGGATGTAGAGTGGATAAAAATGGATGTAGAGTGGATAAAAATGGATATAGGGTAGATAAAATGGATGTAGAGTTAATAAAAATGGATGTAGAGTGGGTATAATGGATGTAGAGAGGATAAAATGGATGTGGAGTGGATAACAATGGATGTAGAGTGGATAAAATGGATGTAGAGTGGATAAAATGGATGAAGAGTGGATAAAATGGTTGTAGAGTGGATAAAATGGATGTAGAGTAGATAAAAATGGATGTAGAGTGGATAAAATGGATGTAGAGTGGATAAAAATGGATGTAGAGTGGATAAAATGGATGTAGAGTGCATAAAAATGGATGTTGAGTGTATAAAATGGATGTAGAGTGGATAAAATTAATGTACATTTAATAAAAATGGATGTAGAGTGGATAAAAATGGATGTAGAGTGGATAAAAATGGATGTAGAGTGGATAAAAATGGATGTAGATTGGATAAAATGGTTGTAGAGTTAATAAAAGTGGATGTAGAGTGCATAAAATGGATGTAGAGTTGATAAAAATGGATGTAGAGTGGATAAAAATGGATGTAGATTGGATAAAATGGATGTAGAGTGGATAAAAATGGATGTAGAGTATATAAATTGGATGTAGAGTATATAAAATGGATGTAGAGTGGATAAAAATGGATGTCGAGTGGATAAAATGGATGTAGAGTGGATAAAAATGGATGTAGATTGGATAAAATGGATGTAGAGTGGATGAAAATGGATGTAGAGTATATAAATTGGATGTAGAGTATATAAAATGGATGTAGAGTGGATAAAAAATGGATGTCGAGTGGATAAAATGGATGTAGAGTGGATAAAAATGGATGTAGAGTGGATAAAATGGATGTAGAGTTGATAAAAATGGATGTAGAGTGGATAAAATGGATGTAGAGTAGATAAAATGGATGTAGAGTGGATAAAATGGATGTAGAGTTGATAAAATGGATGTAAAGTGGATAAAATGGATGTAGAGTTAATAAAAATGGATGTAGAGTGGAAATAATGGATGTAGAGAGGATAAAATGGATGTAGAGGGGATAAAATGGATGTAGAGTTCATAAAAATGGATGTAGAGTGGATAAAAATGGATGTAGATTGGATAAAATGGATGTAGAGTGGATAAAAATGGATGTAGAGTGGATAAAATGGATGTAGAGTTAATAAAAATGGATGTAGAGTGGAAATAATGGATGTAGAGAGGATAAAATGGATGTAGAGTGGATAAAATGGATGTAGAGTTCATAAAAATGGATGTAGAGTGGATAAAATGGATGTAGAGTGGATAAAATGATTGTAGAGTGGATAAAATGGATGTAGAGTGGATAAAATGATTGTAGAGTGGATAAAATGGATGTAGAGTGGATAAAAATGGATGTAGAGTGGATAAAATGGTTGTAGAGTGGATAAAATGGATGTAGAGTAGATAAAAATGGATGTAGAGTGGATAAAATGGATGTAGAGTGGATAAAAATGGATGTAGAGTGGATAAAATGGATGTAGAGTAGATAAAATAGATGTAGAGTGGATAAAAATGGATGTAGAGTGGATAAAATGGATGTCGAGTGGATAAAATGGATGTAGAGTGGATAAAAATAGATGTAGAGTGGATAAAAATGGATGTAGAGTGGATACAATGGATGTAGAGTGGATAAAAATGGATGTAGATTGGATAAAATGGATGTAGAGTTGATAAAATGGATGTAAAGTGGATAAAATGGATGTAGAGTTAATAAAAATGGATGTAGAGTGGAAATAATGGATGTAGAGAGGATAAAATGGATGTAGAGCGGATAAAATGGATGTAGAGTTCATAAAAATGGATGTAGAGTGGATAAAAATGGATGTAGATTGGATAAAATGGATGTAGAGTGGATAAAAATGGATGTAGAGTGGATAAAATGGATGTAGAGTTAATAAAAATGGATGTAGAGTGGAAATAATGGATGTAGAGAGGATAAAATGGATGTAGAGTGGATAAAATGGATGTAGAGTTCATAAAAATGGATGTAGAGTGGATAAAATGATTGTAGAGTGGATAAAATGGATGTAGAGTGGATAAAAATGGATGTAGAGTGGATAAAATGGTTGTAGAGTGGATAAAATGGATGTAGAGTAGATAAAAATGGATGTAGAGTGGATAAAATGTATGTCGAGTGGATAAAATGGATGTAGAGTGGATAAAAATAGATGTAGAGTGGATAAAAATGGATGTAGAGTGGATACAATGGATGTAGAGTGGATAAAAATGGATGTAGATTGGATAAAATGGATGTAGAGTTGATAAAATGGATGTAAAGTGGATAAAATGGATGTAGAGTTAATAAAAATGGATGTAGAGTGGAAATAATGGATGTAGAGAGGATAAAATGGATGTAGAGCGGATAAAATGGATGTAGAGTTCATAAAAATGGATGTAGAGTGGATAAAAATGGATGTAGATTGGATAAAATGGATGTGGAGTGGATAACAATGGATGTAGAGAGGATAAAAATGTATATAGGGTAGATAAAATGGATGTAGAGTTAATAAAAATGGATGTAGAGTGGATATAATGGATGTAGAGAAGATAAAATGGATGTGGAGTGGATAACAATGGATGTAGAGTGGATAAAATGGATGTAGAGTGGATAAAATGGATGAAGAGTGGATAAAATGGTTGTAGAGTGGATAAAATGGATGTAGAGTAGATAAAAATGGATGTAGAGTGGATAAAATGGATGTAGAGTGGATAAAATGGATGTAGAGTGGATAAAAATGGATGTAGAGTGGATAAAATGGATGTAGAGTGCATAAAAATGGATGTTGAGTGGATAAAGTGGATGTAGAGTGGATAAAATGGATGTACATTTAATAAAAATGGATGTAGAGTGGATAAAAATGGATGTAGAGTGGATAAAAATGGATGTAGATTGGATAAAATGGATGTAGAGTTAATAAAAGTGGATGTAGAGTGGATAAAATGGATGTAGAGTTGATAAAAATGGATGTAGAGTGGATAAAAATGGATGTAGATTGGATAAAATGGATGTAGAGTGGATAAAAATGGATGTAGATTATATAAATTGGATGTAGAGTATATAAAATGGATGTAGAGTTAATAAAAGTGGATGTAGAGTGGATAAAATGGATGTAGAGTTGATAAAAATGGATGTAGAGTGGATAAAAATGGATGTAGATTGGATAAAATGGATGTAGAGTGGATAAAAATGGATGTAGATTATATAAATTGGATGTAGAGTATATAAAATGGATGTAGAGTGGATAAAAATGGATGTAGATTGGATAAAATGGATGTAGAGTGGATAAAAATGGATGTAGATTATATAAATTGGATGTAGAGTATATAAAATGGATGTAGAGTGGATAAAAATGGATGTCGAGTGGATAAAAATGGATGTAGAGTGGATAAAAATGGATGTAGATTGGATAAAATGGATGTAGAGTTAATAAAAGTGGATGTAGAGTGGATAAAATGGATGTAGAGTTGATAAAAATGGATGTAGAGTGGATAAAAATGGATGTAGATTGGATAAAATGGATGTAGAGTGGATAAAAATGGATGTAGAGTATATAAATTGGATGTAGAGTATATAAAATGGATGTAGAGTGGATAAAAATGGATGTAGATTGGATAAAATGGATGTAGAGTGGATAAAAATGGATGTAGATTATATAAATTGGATGTAGAGTATATAAAATGGATGTAGAGTGGATAAAAATGGATGTCGAGTGGATAAAATGGATGTAGAGTGGATAAAAATGGATGTAGATTGGACAAAATGGATGTAGAGTTAATAAAAATGGATGTAGAGTGGATAAAATGGATGTACAGTGGATAAAAATGGATGTAGAGTAGATAAAATAGATGTAGAGTGGATAAAAATGGATGTAGAGTGGATAAAATGGATGTCGAGTGGATAAAATGGATGTAGAGTGGATAAAAATAGATGTAGAGTGGATAAAAATGGATGTAGAGTGGATACAATGGATGTAGAGTGGATAAAAATGGATGTAGAGTGGATAAAATGGATGTAGAGTGGATAAAAATGGATGTAGAGTGGATAAAATGGATGTAGAGTGCATAAAAATGGATGTTGAGTGGATAAAATGGATGTAGAGTGGATAAAATGGATGTACATTTAATAAAAATGGATGTAGAGTGGATAAAAATGGATGTAGAGTGGATAAAAATGGATGTAGATTGGATAAAATGGATGTAGAGTTAATAAAAGTGGATGTAGAGTGGATAAAATGGATGTAGAGTTGATAAAAATGGATGTAGAGTGGATAAAAATGGATGTAGATTGGATAAAATGGATGTAGAGTGGATAAAAATGGATGTAGATTATATAAATTGGATGTAGAGTATATAAAATGGATGTAGAGTGGATAAAAATGGATGTCGAGTGGATAAAATGGATGTAGAGTGGATAAAATGGATGTAGATTGGATAAAATGGATGTAGAGTTAATAAAAATGGATGTAGAGTGGATAAAATGGATGTATAGTGGATAAAAATGGATGTAGAGTAGATAAAATAGATGTAGAGTGGATAAAAATGGATGTAGAGTGGATAAAATGGATGTCGAGTGGATAAAATGGATGTAGAGTGGATAAAAATAGATGTAGAGTGGATAAAAATGGATGTAGAGTGGATACAATGGATGTAGAGTGGATAAAAATGGATGTAGAGTGGATAAAATGGATGTAGAGTGGATAAAAATGGATGTAGAGTGGATAAAATGGATGTAGAGTGCATAAAAATGGATGTTGAGTGGATAAAATGGATGTAGAGTGGATAAAATGGATGTACATTTAATAAAAATGGATGTAGAGTGGATAAAAATGGATGTAGAGTGGATGAAATGGATGTAGAGTGGATAAAATGGATGTAGAGTGGATAAAAATGGATGTAGAGTGGATAAAAATGGATATAGGGTAGATAAAATGGATGTAGAGTTAATAAAAATGGATGTAGAGTGGGTATAATGGATGTAGAGAGGATAAAATGGATGTGGAGTGGATAACAATGGATGTAGAGTGGATAAAATGGATGTAGAGTGGATAAAATGGATGAAGAGTGGATAAAATGGTTGTAGAGTGGATAAAATGGATGTAGAGTAGATAAAAATGGATGTAGAGTGGATAAAATGGATGTAGAGTGGATAAAAATGGATGTAGAGTGGATAAAATGGATGTAGAGTGCATAAAAATGGATGTTGAGTGGATAAAATGGATGTAGAGTGGATAAAATTAATGTACATTTAATAAAAATGGATGTAGAGTGGATAAAAATGGATGTAGAGTGGATAAAAATGGATGTAGAGTGGATAAAAATGGATGTAGATTGGATAAAATGGTTGTAGAGTTAATAAAAGTGGATGTAGAGTGCATAAAATGGATGTAGAGTTGATAAAAATGGATGTAGAGTGGATAAAAATGGATGTAGATTGGATAAAATGGATGTAGAGTGGATAAAAATGGATGTAGAGTATATAAATTGGATGTAGAGTATATAAAATGGATGTAGAGTGGATAAAAATGGATGTCGAGTGGATAAAATGGATGTAGAGTGGATAAAAATGGATGTAGATTGGATAAAATGGATGTAGAGTGGATGAAAATGGATGTAGAGTATATAAATTGGATGTAGAGTATATAAAATGGATGTAGAGTGGATAAAAATGGATGTCGAGTGGATAAAATGGATGTAGAGTGGATAAAAATGGATGTAGAGTGGATAAAATGGATGTAGAGTTGATAAAAATGGATGTAGAGTGGATAAAATGGATGTAGAGTAGATAAAATGGATGTAGAGTGGATAAAATGGATGTAGAGTTGATAAAATGGATGTAAAGTGGATAAAATGGATGTAGAGTTAATAAAAATGGATGTAGAGTGGAAATAATGGATGTAGAGAGGATAAAATGGATGTAGAGGGGATAAAATGGATGTAGAGTTCATAAAAATGGATGTAGAGTGGATAAAAATGGATGTAGATTGGATAAAATGGATGTAGAGTGGATAAAAATGGATGTAGAGTGGATAAAATGGATGTAGAGTTAATAAAAATGGATGTAGAGTGGAAATAATGGATGTAGAGAGGATAAAATGGATGTAGAGTGGATAAAATGGATGTAGAGTTCATAAAAATGGATGTAGAGTGGATAAAATGGATGTAGAGTGGATAAAATGATTGTAGAGTGGATAAAATGGATGTAGAGTGGATAAAATGATTGTAGAGTGGATAAAATGGATGTAGAGTGGATAAAAATGGATGTAGAGTGGATAAAATGGTTGTAGAGTGGATAAAATGGATGTAGAGTAGATAAAAATGGATGTAGAGTGGATAAAATGGATGTAGAGTGGATAAAAATGGATGTAGAGTGGATAAAATGGATGTAGAGTAGATAAAATAGATGTAGAGTGGATAAAAATGGATGTAGAGTGGATAAAATGGATGTCGAGTGGATAAAATGGATGTAGAGTGGATAAAAATAGATGTAGAGTGGATAAAAATGGATGTAGAGTGGATACAATGGATGTAGAGTGGATAAAAATGGATGTAGATTGGATAAAATGGATGTAGAGTTGATAAAATGGATGTAAAGTGGATAAAATGGATGTAGAGTTAATAAAAATGGATGTAGAGTGGAAATAATGGATGTAGAGAGGATAAAATGGATGTAGAGCGGATAAAATGGATGTAGAGTTCATAAAAATGGATGTAGAGTGGATAAAAATGGATGTAGATTGGATAAAATGGATGTGGAGTGGATAACAATGGATGTAGAGAGGATAAAAATGGATATAGGGTAGATAAAATGGATGTAGAGTTAATAAAAATGGATGTAGAGTGGATATAATGGATGTAGAGAAGATAAAATGGATGTGGAGTGGATAACAATGGATGTAGAGTGGATAAAATGGATGTAGAGTGGATAAAATGGATGAAGAGTGGGTAAAATGGTTGTAGAGTGGATAAAATGGATGTAGAGTAGATAAAAATGGATGTAGAGTGGATAAAATGGATGTAGAGTGGATAAAATGGATGTAGAGTGGATAAAAATGGATGTAGAGTGGATAAAATGGATGTAGAGTGCATAAAAATGGATGTTGAGTGGATAAAGTGGATGTAGAGTGGATAAAATGGATGTACATTTAATAAAAATGGATGTAGAGTGGATAAAAATGGATGTAGAGTGGATAAAAATGGATGTAGATTGGATAAAATGGATGTAGAGTTAATAAAAGTGGATGTAGAGTGGATAAAATGGATGTAGAGTTGATAAAAATGGATGTAGAGTGGATAAAAATGGATGTAGATTGGATAAAATGGATGTAGAGTGGATAAAAATGGATGTAGATTATATAAATTGGATGTAGAGTATATAAAATGGATGTAGAGTGGATAAAAATGGATGTAGATTGGATAAAATGGATGTAGAGTGGATAAAAATGGATGTAGATTATATAAATTGGATGTAGAGTATATAAAATGGATGTAGAGTGGATAAAAATGGATGTCGAGTGGATAAAATGGATGTATAGTGGATAAAAATGGATGTATAGTAGATAAAATAGATGTAGAGTGGATAAAAATGGATGTAGAGTGGATAAAAATGGATGTAGATTGGATAAAATGGATGTAGAGTTAATAAAAGTGGATGTAGAGTGGATAAAATGGATGTAGAGTTGATAAAAATGGATGTAGAGTGGATAAAAATGGATGTAGATTGGATAAAATGGATGTAGAGTGGATAAAAATTGATGTAGATTATATAAATTGGATGTAGAGTATATAAAATGGATGTAGAGTGGATAAAAATGGATGTCGAGTGGATAAAATGGATGTAGAGTGGATAAAAATGGATGTAGATTGGACAAAATGGATGTAGAGTTAATAAAAATGGATGTAGAGTGGATAAAATGGATGTATAGTGGATAAAAATGGATGTAGAGTAGATAAAATAGATGTAGAGTGGATAAAAATGGATGTAGAGTGGATAAAATGGATGTCGAGTGGATAAAATGGATGTAGAGTGGATAAAAATAGATGTAGAGTGGATAAAAATGGATGTAGAGTGGATACAATGGATGTAGAGTGGATAAAAATGGATGTAGAGTGGATAAAATGGATGTAGAGTGGATAAAAATGGATGTAGAGTGGATAAAATGGATGTAGAGTGCATAAAAATGGATGTTGAGTGTATAAAATGGATGTAGAGTGGATAAAATGGATGTACATTTAATAAAAATGGATGTAGAGTGGATAAAAATGGATGTAGAGTGGATAAAAATGGATGTAGATTGGATAAAATGGATGTAGAGTTAATAAAAGTGGATGTAGAGTGGATAAAATGGATGTAGAGTTGATAAAAATGGATGTAGAGTGGATAAAATGGATGTAGAGTGGATAAAAATAGATGTAGAGTGGATAAAAATGGATGTAGAGTGGATACAATGGATGTAGAGTGGATAAAAATGGATGTAGAGTGGATAAAATGGATGTAGAGTGGATAAAAATGGATGTAGAGTGGATAAAATGGATGTAGAGTGCATAAAAATGGATGTTGAGTGGATAAAATGGATGTAGAGTGGATAAAATGGATGTACATTTAATAAAAATGGATGTAGAGTGGATAAAAATGGATGTAGAGTGGATAAAAATGGATGTAGATTGGATAAAATGGATGTAGAGTTAATAAAAGTGGATGTAGAGTGGATAAAATGGATGTAGAGTTGATAAAAATGGATGTAGAGTGGATAAAAATGGATGTAGATTGGATAAAATGGATGTAGAGTGGATAAAAATGGATGTAGATTATATAAATTGGATGTAGAGTATATAAAATGGATGTAGAGTGGATAAAAATGGATGTTGAGTGGATAAAATGGATGTAGAGTGGATAAAATGGATGTGGAGTGGATAACAATGGATGTAGAGAGGATAAAAATGGATATAGGGTAGATAAAATGGATGTAGAGTTAATAAAAATGGATGTAGAGTGGATATAATGGATGTAGAGAGGATAAAATGGATGTGGAGTGGATAACAATGGATGTAGAGTGGATAAAATGGATGTAGAGTGGATAAAATGGATGAAGAGTGGATAAAATGGTTGTAGAGTGGATAAAATGGATGTAGAGTAGATAAAAATGGATGTAGAGTGGATAAAATGGATGTAGAGTGGATAAAATGGTTGTAGAGTGCATAAAAATGGATGTTGAGTGGATAAAATGGATGTAGAGTGGATAAAATGGATGTACATTTAATAAAAATGGATGTAGAGTGGATAAAAATGGATGTAGAGTGGATAAAATGGATGTAAAGTGGATAAAAATGGATGTCGAGTGGATAAAATGGATGTAGAGTGGAGAAAAATAGATGTAGAGAGGATAAAATGGAAGTAGAGTGGATAAAAATGGATGTAGAGTGGATAAAAATGGATGTAGAGTGGATAAAATGGATGTAGAGTGGATAAAAATGGATGTAGATTGGATAAAATGGATGTGGAGTGGATAACAATGGATGTAGAGAGGATAAAAATGGATATAGGGTAGATAAAATGGATGTAGAGTTAATAAAAATGGATGTAGAGTGGATATAATGGATGTAGAGAGGATAAAATGGATGTGGAGTGGATAACAATGGATGTAGAGTGAATAAAATGGATGTAGAGTGGATAAAATGGATGAAGAGTGGATAAAATGGTTGTAGAGTGGATAAAATGGATGTAGAGTAGATAAAAATGGATGTAGAGTGGATAAAATGGATGTAGAGTGGATAAAATGGATGTAGAGTGGATAAAAATGGATGTAGAGTGGATAAAATGGATGTAGAGTGCATAAAAATGGATGTTGCGTGGATAAAGTGGATGTAGAGTGGATAAAATGGATGTACATTTAATAAAAATGGATGTAGAGTGGATAAAAATGGATGTAGAGTGGATAAAAATGGATGTAGATTGGATAAAATGGATGTAGAGTTAATAAAAGTGGATGTAGAGTGGATAAAATGGATGTAGAGTTGATACAAATGGATGTAGAGTGGATAAAAATGGATGTAGATTGGATAAAATGGATGTAGAGTGGATAAAAATGGATGTAGATTATATAAATTGGATGTAGAGTATATAAAATGGATGTAGAGTGGATAAAAATGGATGTAGATTGGATAAAATGGATGTAGAGTGGATAAAAATGGATGTAGATTATATAAATTGGATGTAGAGTATATAAAATGGATGTAGAGTGGATAAAAATGGATGTCGAGTGGATAAAATGGATGTATAGTGGATAAAAATGGATGTAGAGTAGATAAAATAGATGTAGAGTGGATAAAAATGGATGTAGAGTGGATAAAAATGGATGTAGATTGGATAAAATGGATGTAGAGTTAATAAAAGTGGATGTAGAGTGGATAAAATGGATGTAGAGTTGATAAAAATGGATGTAGAGTGGATAAAAATGGATGTAGATTGGATAAAATGGATGTAGAGTGGATAAAAATGGATGTAGATTGGACAAAATGGATGTAGAGTTAATAAAAATGGATGTAGAGTGGATAAAATGGATGTATAGTGGATAAAAATGGATGTAGAGTAGATAAAATAGATGTAGAGTGGATAAAAATGGATGTAGAGTGGATAAAATGGATGTCGAGTGGATAAAATGGATGTAGAGTGGATAAAAATAGATGTAGAGTGGATAAAAATGGATGTAGAGTGGATACAATGGATGTAGAGTGGATAAAAATGGATGTAGAGTGGATAAAATGGATGTAGAGTGGATAAAAATGGATGTAGAGTGGATAAAATGGATGTAGAGTGCATAAAAATGGATGTTGAGTGGATAAAATGGATGTAGAGTGGATAAAATGGATGTAGAGTGGATAAAATGGATGTACATTTAATAAAAATGGATGTAGAGTGGATAAAAATGGATGTAGAGTGGATAAAAATGGATGTAGAGTGGATAAAATGGATGAAGAGTGGATAAAATGGTTGTAGAGTGGATAAAATGGATGTAGAGTAGATAAAAATGGATGTAGAGTGGATAAAATGGATGTAGAGTGGATAAAATGGTTGTAGAGTGCATAAAAATGGATGTTGAGTGGATAAAATGGATGTAGAGTGGATAAAATGGATGTACATTTAATAAAAATGGATGTAGAGTGGATAAAAATGGATGTAGAGTGGATAAAATGGATGTAAAGTGGATAAAAATGGATGTCGAGTGGATAAAATGGATGTAGAGTGGAGAAAAATAGATGTAGAGAGGATAAAATGGAAGTAGAGTGGATAAAAATGGATGTAGAGTGGATAAAAATGGATGTAGAGTGGATAAAATGGATGTAGAGTGGATAAAAATGGATGTAGATTGGATAAAATGGATGTGGAGTGGATAACAATGGATGTAGAGAGGATAAAAATGGATATAGGGTAGATAAAATGGATGTAGAGTTAATAAAAATGGATGTAGAGTGGATATAATGGATGTAGAGAGGATAAAATGGATGTGGAGTGGATAACAATGGATGTAGAGTGGATAAAATGGATGTAGAGTGGATAAAATGGATGAAGAGTGGATAAAATGGTTGTAGAGTGGATAAAATGGATGTAGAGTAGATAAAAATGGATGTAGAGTGGATAAAATGGATGTAGAGTGGATAAAATGGATGTAGAGTGGATAAAAATGGATGTAGAGTGGATAAAATGGATGTAGAGTTAATAAAAGTGGATGTAGAGTGGATAAAATGGATGTAGAGTTGATACAAATGGATGTAGAGTGGATAAAAATGGATGTAGATTGGATAAAATGGATGTAGAGTGGATAAAAATGGATGTAGATTATATAAATTGGATGTAGAGTATATAAAATGGATGTAGAGTGGATAAAAATGGATGTAGATTGGATAAAATGGATGTAGAGTGGATAAAAATGGATGTAGATTATATAAATTGGATGTAGAGTATATAAAATGGATGTAGAGTGGATAAAAATGGATGTCGAGTGGATAAAATGGATGTATAGTGGATAAAAATGGATGTAGAGTAGATAAAATAGATGTAGAGTGGATAAAAATGGATGTAGAGTGGATAAAAATGGATGTAGATTGGATAAAATGGATGTAGAGTTAATAAAAGTGGATGTAGAGTGGATAAAATGGATGTAGAGTTGATAAAAATGGATGTAGAGTGGATAAAAATGGATGTAGATTGGATAAAATGGATGTAGAGTGGATAAAAATTGATGTAGATTATATAAATTGGATGTAGAGTATATAAAATGGATGTAGAGTGGATAAAAATGGATGTCGAGTGGATAAAATGGATGTAGAGTGGATAAAAATGGATGTAGATTGGACAAAATGGATGTAGAGTTAATAAAAATGGATGTAGAGTGGATAAAATGGATGTATAGTGGATAAAAATGGATGTAGAGTAGATAAAATAGATGTAGAGTGGATAAAAATGGATGTAGAGTGGATAAAATGGATGTCGAGTGGATAAAATGGATGTAGAGTGGATAAAAATAGATGTAGAGTGGATAAAAATGGATGTAGAGTGGATACAATGGATGTAGAGTGGATAAAAATGGATGTAGAGTGGATAAAATGGATGTAGAGTGGATAAAAATGGATGTAGAGTGGATAAAATGGATGTAGAGTGCATAAAAATGGATGTTGAGTGGATAAAATGGATGTAGAGTGGATAAAATGGATGTACATTTAATAAAAATGGATGTAGAGTGGATAAAAATGGATGTAGAGTGGATAAAAATGGATGTAGATTGGATAAAATGGATGTAGAGTTAATAAAAGTGGATGTAGAGTGGATAAAATGGATGTAGAGTTGATAAAAATGGATGTAGAGTGGATAAAAATGGATGTAGATTGGATAAAATGGATGTAGAGTGGATAAAAATGGATGTAGATTATATAAATTGGATGTAGAGTATATAAAATGGATGTAGAGTGGATAAAAATGGATGTCGAGTGGATAAAATGGATGTAGAGTGGATAAAATGGATGTAGATTGGATAAAATGGATGTAGAGTTAATAAAAATGGATGTAGAGTGGATAAAATGGATGTATAGTGGATAAAAATGGATGGAGAGTAGATAAAATAGATGTAGAGTGGATAAAAATGGATGTAGAGTGGATAAAATGGATGTCGAGTGGATAAAATGGATGTAGAGTGGATAAAAATAGATGTAGAGTGGATAAAAATGGATGTAGAGTGGATACAATGGATGTAGAGTGGATAAAAATGGATGTAGAGTGGATAAAATGGATGTAGAGTGCATAAAAATGGATGTTGAGTGGATAAAATGGATGTAGAGTGGATAAAATTAATGTACATTTAATAAAAATGGATGTAGAGTGGGTATAATGGATGTAGAGAGGATAAAATGGATGTGGAGTGCATAACAATGGATGTAGAGTGGATAAAATGGATGTAGAGTGGATAAAATGGATGAAGAGTGGATAAAATGGTTGTAGAGTGGATAAAATGGATGTAGAGTAGATAAAAATGGATGTAGAGTGGATAAAATGGATGTAGAGTGGATAAAAATGGATGTAGAGTGGATAAAATGGATGTAGAGTGCATAAAAATGGATGTTGAGTGGATAAAATGGATGTAGAGTGGATAAAATTAATGTACATTTAATAAAAATGGATGTAGAGTGGATAAAAATGGATGTAGATTGGATAAAATGGATGTAGAGTGGATAAAATGGATGTAGAGTGCATAAAAATGGATGTTGAGTGGATAAAGTGGATGTAGAGTGGATAAAATGGATGTACATTTAATAAAAATGGATGTAGAGTGGATAAAAATGGATGTAGAGTGGATAAAAATGGATGTAGATTGGATAAAATGGATGTAGAGTTAATAAAAGTGGATGTAGAGTGGATAAAATGGATGTAGAGTTGATAAAAATGGATGTAGAGTGGATAAAAATGGATGTAGAGTGGATAAAAATGGATGTAGAGTGGATAAAAATGGATGTAGATTGGATAAAATGGATGTAGAGTTAATAAAAGTGGATGTAGAGTGGATAAAATGGATGTAGAGTTGATAAAAATGGATGTAGAGTGGATAAAAATGGATGTAGATTGGATAAAATGGATGTAGAGTGGATAAAAATTGATGTAGATTATATAAATTGGATGTAGAGTATATAAAATGGATGTAGAGTGGATAAAAATGGATGTCGAGTGGATAAAATGGATGTAGAGTGGATAAAAATGGATGTAGATTGGACAAAATGGATGTAGAGTTAATAAAAATGGATGTAGAGTGGATAAAATGGATGTATAGTGGATAAAAATGGATGTAGAGTAGATAAAATAGATGTAGAGTGGATAAAAATGGATGTAGAGTGGATAAAATGGATGTCGAGTGGATAAAATGGATGTAGAGTGGATAAAAATAGATGTAGAGTGGATAAAAATGGATGTAGAGTGGATACAATGGATGTAGAGTGGATAAAAATGGATGTAGAGTGGATAAAATGGATGTAGAGTGGATAAAAATGGATGTAGAGTGGATAAAATGGATGTAGAGTGCATAAAAATGGATGTTGAGTGGATAAAATGGATGTAGAGTGGATAAAATGGATGTACATTTAATAAAAATGGATGTAGAGTGGATAAAAATGGATGTAGAGTGGATAAAAATGGATGTAGATTGGATAAAATGGATGTAGAGTTAATAAAAGTGGATGTAGAGTGGATAAAATGGATGTAGAGTTGATAAAAATGGATGTAGAGTGGATAAAAATGGATGTAGATTGGATAAAATGGATGTAGAGTGGATAAAAATGGATGTAGATTATATAAATTGGATGTAGAGTATATAAAATGGATGTAGAGTGGATAAAAATGGATGTCGAGTGGATAAAATGGATGTAGAGTGGATAAAATGGATGTAGATTGGATAAAATGGATGTAGAGTTAATAAAAATGGATGTAGAGTGGATAAAATGGATGTATAGTGGATAAAAATGGATGGAGAGTAGATAAAATAGATGTAGAGTGGATAAAAATGGATGTAGATTGGATAAAATGGATGTCGAGTGGATAAAATGGATGTAGAGTGGATAAAAATAGATGTAGAGTGGATAAAAATGGATGTAGAGTGGATACAATGGATGTAGAGTGGATAAAAATGGATGTAGAGTGGATAAAATGGATGTAGAGTGGATAAAAATGGATGTAGAGTGGATAAAATGGATGTAGAGTGCATAAAAATGGATGTTGAGTGGATAAAATGGATGTAGAGTGGATAAAATGGATGTACATTTAATAAAAATAGATGTAGAGTGGATAAAAATGGATGTAGAGTGGATGAAATGGATGTAGAGTGGATAAAATGGATGTAGAGTGGATAAAAATGGATGTAGAGTGGATAAAAATGGATATAGGGTAGATAAAATGGATGTAGAGTTAATAAAAATGGATGTAGAGTGGGTATAATGGATGTAGAGAGGATAAAATGGATGTGGAGTGCATAACAATGGATGTAGAGTGGATAAAATGGATGTAGAGTGGATAAAATGGATGAAGAGTGGATAAAATGGTTGTAGAGTGGATAAAATGGATGTAGAGTAGATAAAAATGGATGTAGAGTGGATAAAATGGATGTAGAGTGGATAAAAATGGATGTAGAGTGGATAAAATGGATGTAGAGTGCATAAAAATGGATGTTGAGTGGATAAAATGGATGTAGAGTGGATAAAATTAATGTACATTTAATAAAAATGGATGTAGAGTGGATAAAAATGGATGTAGATTGGATAAAATGGATGTAGAGTTAATAAAAGTGGATGTAGAGTGGATAAAATGGATGTAGAGTTGATAAAAATGGATGTAGAGTGGATAAAAATGGATGTAGATTGGATAAAATGGATGTAGAGTGGATAAAATGGATGTAGAGTGGATAAAGTGGATGTAGAGTGGATAAAATGGATGTACATTTAATAAAAATGGATGTAGAGTGGATAAAAATGGATGTAGAGTGGATAAAAATGGATGTAGATTGGATAAAATGGATGTAGAGTTAATAAAAGTGGATGTAGAGTGGATAAAATGGATGTAGAGTTGATAAAAATGGATGTAGAGTGGATAAAAATGGATGTCGAGTGGATAAAATGGATGTAGAGTGGATAAAATGGATGTAGATTGGATAAAATGGATGTAGAGTTAATAAAAATGGATGTAGAGTGGATAAAATGGATGTATAGTGGATAAAAATGGATGGAGAGTAGATAAAATAGATGTAGAGTGGATAAAAATGGATGTAGAGTGGATAAAATGGATGTCGAGTGGATAAAATGGATGTAGAGTGGATAAAAATAGATGTAGAGTGGATAAAAATGGATGTAGAGTGGATACAATGGATGTAGAGTGGATAAAAATGGATGTAGAGTGGATAAAAATGGATGTAGAGTGGATAAAAATGGATGTAGATTGGATAAAATGGATGTAGAGTGGATAAAAATGGATGTAGAGTGGATAAAATGGATGTAGAGTTAATAAAAATGGATGTAGAGTGGAAATAATGGATGTAGAGAGGATAAAATGGATGTAGAGTGGATAAAATGGATGTAGAGTTCATAAAAATGGATGTAGAGTGGATAAAATGGATGTAGAGTGGATAAAATGATTGTAGAGTGGATAAAATGGATGTAGAGTGGATAAAAATGGATGTAGAGTGGATAAAATGGTTGTAGAGTGGATAAAATGGATGTAGAGTAGATAAAAATGGATGTAGAGTGGATAAAATGGATGTAGAGTGGATAAAAATGGATGTAGAGTGGATAAAATGGATGTAGAGTAGATAAAATAGATGTAGAGTGGATAAAAATGGATGTAGAGTGGATAAAATGGATGTCGAGTGGATAAAATGGATGTAGAGTGGATAAAAATAGATTTAGAGTGGATAAAAATGGATGTAGAGTGGATACAATGGATGTAGAGTGGATAAAAATGGATGTAGAGTAGATAAAATGGATGTAGAGTGGATAAAAATGGATGTCGAGTGGATAAAATGGATGTAGAGTGGATAAAAATGGATGTAGAGTGGATAAAATGGATGTAGAGTTGATAAAAATGGATGTAGAGTGGATAAAATGGATGTAGAGTAGATAAAATGGATGTAGAGTGGATAAAATGGATGTAGAGTGGAAATAATGGATGTAGAGAGGATAAAATGGATGTAGAGTGGATAAAATGGATGTAGAGTTCATAAAAATGGATGTAGAGTGGATAAAAATGGATGTAGATTGGATAAAATGGATGTGGAGTGGATAACAATGGATGTAGAGAGGATAAAATGGATGTAGAGTGGATAAAATGGTTGTAGAGTGGATAAAATGGATGTAGAGTAGATAAAAATGGATGTAGAGTGGATAAAATGGATGTAGAGTGGATAAAAATGGATGTAGAGTGGATAAAATGGATGTAGAGTGCATAAAAATGGATGTTGAGTGGATAAAGTGGATGTAGAGTGGATAAAATGGATGTACATTTAATAAAAATGGATGTAGAGTGGATAAAAATGGATGTAGAGTGGATAAAAATGGATGTAGATTGGATAAAATGGATGTAGAGTTAATAAAAGTGGATGTAGAGTGGATAAAATGGATGTAGAGTTGATAAAAATGGATGTAGAGTGGATAAAAATGGATGTAGAGTGGATAAAATGGATGTAGAGTTAATAAAAGTGGATGTAGAGTGGATAAAATGGATGTAGAGTTGATACAAATGGATGTAGAGTGGATAAAAATGGATGTAGATTGGATAAAATGGATGTAGAGTGGATAAAAATGGATGTAGATTATATAAATTGGATGTAGAGTATATAAAATGGATGTAGAGTGGATAAAAATGGATGTAGATTGGATAAAATGGATGTAGAGTGGATAAAAATGGATGTAGATTATATAAATTGGATGTAGAGTATATAAAATGGATGTAGAGTGGATAAAAATGGATGTCGAGTGGATAAAATGGATGTACAGTGGATAAAAATGGATGTAGAGTAGATAAAATAGATGTAGAGTGGATAAAAATGGATGTAGAGTGGATAAAAATGGATGTAGATTGGATAAAATGGATGTAGAGTTAATAAAAGTGGATGTAGAGTGGATAAAATGGATGTAGAGTTGATAAAAATGGATGTAGAGTGGATAAAAATGGATGTAGATTGGATAAAATGGATGTAGAGTGGATAAAAATTGATGTAGATTATATAAATTGGATGTAGAGTATATAAAATGGATGTAGAGTGGATAAAAATGGATGTAGAGTGGATAAAATGGATGTCGAGTGGATAAAATGGATGTAGAGTGGATAAAAATAGATTTAGAGTGGATAAAAATGGATGTAGAGTGGATACAATGGATGTAGAGTGGATAAAAATGGATGTAGAGTAGATAAAATGGATGTAGAGTGGATAAAAATGGATGTCGAGTGGATAAAATGGATGTAGAGTGGATAAAAATGGATGTAGAGTGGATAAAATGGATGTAGAGTTGATAAAAATGGATGTAGAGTGGATAAAATGGATGTAGAGTAGATAAAATGGATGTAGAGTGGATAAAATGGATGTAGAGTTGATAAAATGGATGTAAAGTGGATAAAATGGATGTAGAGTTAATAAAAATGGATGTAGAGTGGAAATAATGGATGTAGAGAGGATAAAATGGATGTAGAGTGGATAAAATGGATGTAGAGTTCATAAAAATGGATGTAGAGTGGATAAAAATGGATGTAGATTGGATAAAATGGATGTGGAGTGGATAACAATGGATGTAGAGAGGATAAAATGGATGTAGAGTGGATAAAATGGTTGTAGAGTGGATAAAATGGATGTAGAGTAGATAAAAATGGATGTAGAGTGGATAAAATGGATGTAGAGTGGATAAAAATGGATGTAGAGTGGATAAAATGGATGTAGAGTGCATAAAAATGGATGTTGAGTGGATAAAGTGGATGTAGAGTGGATAAAATGGATGTACATTTAATAAAAATGGATGTAGAGTGGATAAAAATGGATGTAGAGTAGATAAAATAGATGTAGAGTGGATAAAAATGGATGTAGAGTGGATAAAAATGGATGTAGATTGGATAAAATGGATGTAGAGTTAATAAAAGTGGATGTAGAGTGGATAAAATGGATGTAGAGTTGATAAAAATGGATGTAGAGTGGATAAAAATGGATGTAGATTGGATAAAATGGATGTAGAGTGGATAAAAATTGATGTAGATTATATAAATTGGATGTAGAGTATATAAAATGGATGTAGAGTGGATAAAAATGGATGTAGAGTGGATAAAATGGATGTCGAGTGGATAAAATGGATGTAGAGTGGATAAAAATAGATTTAGAGTGGATAAAAATGGATGTAGAGTGGATACAATGGATGTAGAGTGGATAAAAATGGATGTAGAGTAGATAAAATGGATGTAGAGTGGATAAAAATGGATGTCGAGTGGATAAAATGGATGTAGAGTGGATAAAAATGGATGTAGAGTGGATAAAATGGATGTAGAGTTGATAAAAATGGATGTAGAGTGGATAAAATGGATGTAGAGTAGATAAAATGGATGTAGAGTGGATAAAATGGATGTAGAGTTGATAAAATGGATGTAAAGTGGATAAAATGGATGTAGAGTTAATAAAAATGGATGTAGAGTGGAAATAATGGATGTAGAGAGGATAAAATGGATGTAGAGTGGATAAAATGGATGTAGAGTTCATAAAAATGGATGTAGAGTGGATAAAAATGGATGTAGATTGGATAAAATGGATGTGGAGTGGATAACAATGGATGTAGAGAGGATAAAATGGATGTAGAGTGGATAAAATGGTTGTAGAGTGGATAAAATGGATGTAGAGTTGATAAAAATGGATGTAGAGTGGATAAAATGGATGTAGAGTGGATAAAAATGGATGTAGAGTGGATAAAATGGATGTAGAGTGCATAAAAATGGATGTTGAGTGGATAAAGTGGATGTAGAGTGGATAAAATGGATGTACATTTAATAAAAATGGATGTAGAGTGGATAAAAATGGATGTAGAGTGGATAAAAATGGATGTAGATTGGATAAAATGGATGTAGAGTTAATAAAAGTGGATGTAGAGTGGATAAAATGGATGTAGAGTTGATAAAAATGGATGTAGAGTGGATAAAAATGGATGTAGATTGGATAAAATGGATGTAGAGTTAATAAAAGTGGATGTAGAGTGGATAAAATGGATGTAGAGTTGATACAAATGGATGTAGAGTGGATAAAAATGGATGTAGATTGGATAAAATGGATGTAGAGTGGATAAAAATGGATGTAGATTATATAAATTGGATGTAGAGTATATAAAATGGATGTAGATTATATAAATTGGATGTAGAGTATATAAAATGGATGTAGAGTGGATAAAAATGGATGTCGAGTGGATAAAATGGATGTATAGTGGATAAAAATGGATGTAGAGTAGATAAAATAGATGTAGAGTGGATAAAAATGGATGTAGAGTGGATAAAAATGGATGTAGATTGGATAAAATGGATGTAGAGTTAATAAAAGTGGATGTAGAGTGGATAAAATGGATGTAGAGTTGATAAAAATGGATGTAGAGTGGATAAAAATGGATGTAGAATGGATAAAATGGATGTAGAGTGGATAAAAATTGATGTAGATTATATAAATTGGATGTAGAGTATATAAAATGGATGTAGAGTAGATAAAATGGATGTAGAGTGGATAAAATGGATGTAGAGTTGATAAAATGGATGTAAAGTGGATAAAATGGATGTAGAGTTAATAAAAATGGATGTAGAGTGGAAATAATGGATGTAGAGAGGATAAAATGGATGTAGAGTGGATAAAATGGATGTAGAGTTCATAAAAATGGATGTAGAGTGGATAAAAATGGATGTAGATTGGATAAAATGGATGTGGAGTGGATAACAATGGATGTAGAGAGGATAAAATGGATGTAGAGTGCATAAAAATGGATGTTGAGTTGATACAAATGGATGTAGAGTGGATAAAAATGGATGTAGATTGGATAAAATGGATGTAGAGTGGATAAAAATGGATGTAGATTATATAAATTGGATGTAGAGTATATAAAATGGATGTAGAGTGGATAAAAATGGATGTAGATTGGATAAAATGGATGTGGAGTGGATAACAATGGATGTAGAGAGGATAAAAATGGATATAGGGTAGATAAAATGGATGTAGAGTTAATAAAAATGGATGTAGAGTGGATAAAATGGATGTAGAGTTGATAAAAATGGATGTAGAGTGGATAAAAATGGATGTAGATTGGATAAAATGGATGTAGAGTGGATAAAAATTGATGTAGATTATATAAATTGGATGTAGAGTATATAAAATGGATGTAGAGTGGATAAAAATGGATGTCGAGTGGATAAAATGGATGTAGAGTGGATAAAAATGGATGTAGATTGGACAAAATGGATGTAGAGTTAATAAAAATGGATGTAGAGTGGATAAAATGGATGTATAGTGGATAAAAATGGATGTAGAGTAGATAAAATAGATGTAGAGTGGATAAAAATGGATGTAGAGTGGATAAAATGGATGTCGAGTGGATAAAATGGATGTAGAGTGGATAAAAATAGATGTAGAGTGGATAAAAATGGATGTAGAGTGGATACAATGGATGTAGAGTGGATAAAAATGGATGTAGAGTGGATAAAATGGATGTAGAGTGGATAAAAATGGATGTAGAGTGGATAAAATGGATGTAGAGTGCATAAAAATGGATGTTGAGTGGATAAAATGGATGTAGAGTGGATAAAATGGATGTACATTTAATAAAAATGGATGTAGAGTGGATAAAAATGGATGTAGAGTGGATAAAAATGGATGTAGATTGGATAAAATGGATGTAGAGTTAATAAAAGTGGATGTAGAGTGGATAAAATGGATGTAGAGTGGATACAATGGATGTATAGTAGATAAAAATGGATGTAGAGTGGATAAAATGGATGTAGAGTGGATAAAAATGGATGTAGAGTGGATAAAATGGATGTAGAGTGCATAAAAATGGATGTTGAGTGGATAAAGTGGATGTAGAGTGGATAAAATGGATGTACATTTAATAAAAATGGATGTAGAGTGGATAAAAATGGATGTAGAGTGGATAAAAATGGATGTAGATTGGATAAAATGGATGTAGAGTTGATAAAAATGGATGTAGAGTGGATAAAAATTGATGTAGATTGGACAAAATGGATGTAGAGTTAATAAAAATGGATGTAGAGTGGATAAAAATAGATGTAGAGTGGATAAAAATGGATGTAGAGTGGATACAATGGATGTAGAGTGGATAAAAATGGATGTAGAGTGGATAAAATGGATGTAGAGTGGATAAAAATGGATGTAGAGTGGATAAAATGGATGTAGAGTGCATAAAAATGGATGTTGAGTGGATAAAATGGATGTAGAGTGGATAAAATGGATGTACATTTAATAAAAATGGATGTAGAGTGGATAAAAATGGATGTAGAGTGGATAAAAATGGATGTAGATTGGATAAAATGGATGTAGAGTGGATAAAATGGATGTACATTTAATAAAAATGGATGTAGAGTGGATAAAAATGGATGTAGAGTGGATAAAAATGGATGTAGATTGGATAAAATGGATGTAGAGTTAATAAAAGTGGATGTAGAGTGGATAAAATGGATGTAGAGTTGATAAAAATGGATGTAGAGTGGATAAAAATGGATGTAGATTGGATAAAATGGATGTAGAGTGGATAAAAATGGATGTAGATTATATAAATTGGATGTAGAGTATATAAAATGGATGTAGAGTGGACAAAAATGGATGTCGAGTGGATAAAATGGATGTAGAGTGGATAAAAATGGATGTAGATTGGATAAAATGGATGTAGAGTTAATAAAAATGGATGTAGAGTGGATAAAATGGATGTATAGTGGATAAAAATGGATGTAGAGTAGATAAAATAGATGTAGATTGGATAAAAATGGATGTAAAGTGGATAAAAATGGATGTAGATTGGATAAAATGGATGTAGAGTGGATAAAAATGGATGTAGATTATATAAATTGGATGTAGAGTATATAAAATGGATGTAGAGTGGATAAAAATGGATGTCGAGTGGATAAAATGGATGTAGAGTGGATAAAAATGGATGTAGATTGGACAAAATGGATGTAGAGTTAATAAAAATGGATGTAGAGTGGATAAAATGGATGTATAGTGGATAAAAATGGATGTAGAGTAGATAAAATAGATGTAGAGTGGATAAAAATGGATGTAGAGTGGATAAAATGGATGTCGAGTGGATAAAATGGATGTAGAGTGGATAAAAATAGATGTAGAGTGGATAAAAATGGATGTAGAGTGGATACAATGGATGTAGAGTGGATAAAAATGGATGTAGAGTGGATAAAATGGATGTAGAGTGGATCAAAATGGATGTAGAGTGGATAAAATGGATGTAGAGTGCATAAATATGGATGTTGAGTGGATAAAATGGATGTAGAGTGGATAAAATGGATGTACATTTAATAAAAATGGATGTAGAGTGGATAAAAATGGATGTAGAGTGGATAAAAATGGATGTAGATTGGATAAAATGGATGTAGAGTTAATAAAAGTGGATGTAGAGTGGATAAAATGGATGTAGAGTGCATAAAAATGGATGTTGAGTGGATAAAGTGGATGTAGAGTGGATAAAATGGATGTACATTTAATAAAAATGGATGTAGAGTGGATAAAAATGGATGTAGAGTGGATAAAAATGGATGTAGATTGGATAAAATGGATGTAGAGTTAATAAAAGTGGATGTAGAGTGGATAAAATGGATGTAGAGTTGATAAAAATGGATGTAGAGTGGATAAAAATGGATGTAGATTGGATAAAATGGATGTAGAGTGGATAAAAATGGATGTAGATTATATAAATTGGATGTAGAGTATATAAAATGGATGTAGAGTGGATAAAAATGGATGTCGAGTGGATAAAATGGATGTAGAGTGGATAAAAATGGATGTAGATTGGATAAAATGGATGTAGAGTTAATAAAAATGGATGTAGAGTGGATAAAATGGATGTATAGTGGATAAAAATGGATGTAGAGTAGATAAAATAGATGTAGAGTGGATAAAAATGGATGTAAAGTGGATAAAAATGGATGTAGATTGGATAAAATGGATGTATAGTGGATAAAAATGGATGTAGAGTAGATAAAATAGATGTAGAGTGGATAAAAATGGATGTAGAGTGTATAAAATGGATGTCGAGTGGATAAAATGGATGTAGAGTGGATAAAAATGGATGTAGATTATATAAATTGGATGTAGAGTATATAAAATGGATGTAGAGTGGATAAAAATGGATGTCGAGTGGATAAAATGGATGTAGAGTGGATAAAAATGGATGTAGATTGGACAAAATGGATGTAGAGTTAATAAAAATGGATGTAGAGTGGATAAAATGGATGTATAGTGGATAAAAATGGATGTAGAGTAGATAAAATAGATGTAGAGTGGATAAAAATGGATGTAGAGTGGATAAAATGGATGTAGATTGGACAAAATGGATGTAGAGTGGATAAAATGGATGTATAGTGGATAAAAATGGATGTACATTTAATAAAAATGGATGTAGAGTGGATAAAAATGGATGTAGAGTGGATAAAAATGGATGTAGATTGGATAAAATGGATGTAGAGTTAATAAAAGTGGATGTAGAGTGGATAAAATGGATGTAGAGTTGATAAAAATGGATGTAGAGTGGATAAAAATGGATGTAGATTGGATAAAATGGATGTAGAGTGGATAAAAATGGATGTAGATTATATAAATTGGATGTAGAGTATATAAAATGGATGTAGAGTGGATAAAAATGGATGTAGATTGGATAAAATGGATGTAGAGTGGATAAAAATGGATGTAGATTATATAAATTGGATGTAGAGTATATAAAATGGATGTAGAGTGGATAAAAATGGATGTCGAGTGGATAAAATGGATGTATAGTGGATAAAAATGGATGTAGAGTAGATAAAATAGATGTAGAGTGGATAAAAATGGATGTAGAGTGGATAAAAATGGATGTAGATTATATAAATTGGATGTAGAGTATATAAAATGGATGTAGAGTGGATAAAAATGGATGTCGAGTGGATAAAATGGATGTAGAGTGGATAAAAATGGATGTAGATTGGACAAAATGGATGTAGAGTTAATAAAAATGGATGTAGAGTGGATAAAAATAGATGTAGAGTGGATAAAAATGGATGTAGAGTGGATACAATGGATGTAGAGTGGATAAAAATGGATGTAGAGTGGATAAAATGGATGTAGAGTGGATAAAAATGGATGTAGAGTGGATAAAATGGATGTAGAGTGCATAAAAATGGATGTTGAGTGGATAAAATGGATGTAGAGTGGATAAAATGGATGTACATTTAATAAAAATGGATGTAGAGTGGATAAAAATGGATGTAGAGTGGATAAAAATGGATGTAGATTGGATAAAATGGATGTAGAGTGGATAAAATGGATGTACATTTAATAAAAATGGATGTAGAGTGGATAAAAATGGATGTAGAGTGGATAAAAATGGATGTAGATTGGATAAAATGGATGTAGAGTTAATAAAAGTGGATGTAGAGTGGATAAAATGGATGTAGAGTTGATAAAAATGGATGTAGAGTGGATAAAAATGGATGTAGATTGGATAAAATGGATGTAGAGTGGATAAAAATGGATGTAGATTATATAAATTGGATGTAGAGTATATAAAATGGATGTAGAGTGGATAAAAATGGATGTCGAGTGGATAAAATGGATGTAGAGTGGATAAAAATGGATGTAGATTGGATAAAATGGATGTAGAGTTAATAAAAATGGATGTAGAGTGGATAAAATGGATGTATAGTGGATAAAAATGGATGTAGAGTAGATAAAATAGATGTAGAGTGGATAAAAATGGATGTAAAGTGGATAAAAATGGATGTAGATTGGATAAAATGGATGTAGAGTGGATAAAAATGGATGTAGATTATATAAATTGGATGTAGAGTATATAAAATGGATGTAGAGTGGATAAAAATGGATGTCGAGTGGATAAAATGGATGTAGAGTGGATAAAAATGGATGTAGATTGGACAAAATGGATGTAGAGTTAATAAAAATGGATGTAGAGTGGATAAAATGGATGTATAGTGGATAAAAATGGATGTAGAGTAGATAAAATAGATGTAGAGTGGATAAAAATGGATGTAGAGTGGATAAAATGGATGTCGAGTGGATAAAATGGATGTAGAGTGGATAAAAATAGATGTAGAGTGGATAAAAATGGATGTAGAGTGGATACAATGGATGTAGAGTGGATAAAAATGGATGTAGAGTGGATAAAATGGATGTAGAGTGGATAAAAATGGATGTAGAGTGGATAAAATGGATGTAGAGTGCATAAATATGGATGTTGAGTGGATAAAATGGATGTAGAGTGGATAAAATGGATGTACATTTAATAAAAATGGATGTAGAGTGGATAAAAATGGATGTAGAGTGGATAAAAATGGATGTAGATTGGATAAAATGGATGTAGAGTTAATAAAAGTGGATGTAGAGTGGATAAAATGGATGTAGAGTGCATAAAAATGGATGTTGAGTGGATAAAGTGGATGTAGAGTGGATAAAATGGATGTACATTTAATAAAAATGGATGTAGAGTGGATAAAAATGGATGTAGAGTGGATAAAAATGGATGTAGATTGGATAAAATGGATGTAGAGTTAATAAAAGTGGATGTAGAGTGGATAAAATGGATGTAGAGTTGATAAAAATGGATGTAGAGTGGATAAAAATGGATGTAGATTGGATAAAATGGATGTAGAGTGGATAAAAATGGATGTAGAGTATATAAATTGGATGTAGAGTATATAAAATGGATGTAGAGTGGATAAAAATGGATGTCGAGTGGATAAAATGGATGTAGAGTGGATAAAAATGGATGTAGATTGGATAAAATGGATGTAGAGTTAATAAAAATGGATGTAGAGTGGATAAAATGGATGTATAGTGGATAAAAATGGATGTAGAGTAGATAAAATAGATGTAGAGTGGATAAAAATGGATGTAAAGTGGATAAAAATGGATGTAGATTGGATAAAATGGATGTATAGTGGATAAAAATGGATGTAGAGTAGATAAAATAGATGTAGAGTGGATAAAAATGGATGTAGAGTGTATAAAATGGATGTCGAGTGGATAAAATGGATGTAGAGTGGATAAAAATGGATGTAGATTATATAAATTGGATGTAGAGTATATAAAATGGATGTAGAGTGGATAAAAATGGATGTCGAGTGGATAAAATGGATGTAGAGTGGATAAAAATGGATGTAGATTGGACAAAATGGATGTAGAGTTAATAAAAATGGATGTAGAGTGGATAAAATGGATGTATAGTGGATAAAAATGGATGTAGAGTAGATAAAATAGATGTAGAGTGGATAAAAATGGATGTAGAGTGGATAAAATGGATGTAGATTGGACAAAATGGATGTAGAGTTAATAAAAATGGATGTAGAGTGGATAAAATGGATGTATAGTGGATAAAAATGGATGTAGAGTAGATAAAATAGATGTAGAGTGGATAAAATGGATGTAGAGTGGATAAAAATAGATGTAGAGTGGATAAAAATGGATGTAGAGTGGATAAAATGGATGTAGAGTGGATAAAAATGGATGTAGAGTGGATAAAATGGATGTAGAGTGCATAAAAATGGATGTTGAGTGGATAAAGTGGATGTAGAGTGGATAAAATGGATGTACATTTAATAAAAATGGATGTAGAGTGGATAAAAATGGATGTAGAGTGGATAAAAATGAATGTAGATTGGATAAAATGGATGTAGAGTTAATAAAAGTGGATGTAGAGTGGATAAAATGGATGTATAGTGGATAAAAATGGATGTAGAGTAGATAAAATAGATGTAGAGTGGATAAAAATGGATGTAGAGTGGATAAAATGGATGTAGATTGGACAAAATGGATGTAGAGTGGATAAAATGGATGTATAGTGGATAAAAATGGATGTACATTTAATAAAAATGGATGTAGAGTGGATAAAAATGGATGTAGAGTGGATAAAAATGGATGTAGATTGGATAAAATGGATGTAGAGTTAATAAAAGTGGATGTAGAGTGGATAAAATGGATGTAGAGTTGATAAAAATGGATGTAGAGTGGATAAAAATGGATGTAGATTGGATAAAATGGATGTAGAGTGGATAAAAATGGATGTAGATTATATAAATTGGATGTAGAGTATATAAAATGGATGTAGAGTGGATAAAAATGGATGTAGATTGGATAAAATGGATGTAGAGTGGATAAAAATGGATGTAGATTATATAAATTGGATGTAGAGTATATAAAATGGATGTAGAGTGGATAAAAATGGATGTCGAGTGGATAAAATGGATGTATAGTGGATAAAAATGGATGTAGAGTAGATAAAATAGATGTAGAGTGGATAAAAATGGATGTAGAGTGGATAAAAATGGATGTAGATTGGATAAAATGGATGTAGAGTTAATAAAAGTGGATGTAGAGTGGATAAAATGGATGTAGAGTTGATAAAAATGGATGTAGAGTGGATAAAAATGGATGTAGATTGGATAAAATGGATGTAGAGTGGATAAAAATGGATGTAGATTATATAAATTGGATGTAGAGTATATAAAATGGATGTAGAGTGGATAAAAATGGATGTCGAGTGGATAAAATGGATGTAGAGTGGATAAAAATGGATGTAGATTGGACAAAATGGATGTAGAGTTAATAAAAATGGATGTAGAGTGGATAAAAATAGATGTAGAGTGGATAAAAATGGATGTAGAGTGGATACAATGGATGTAGAGTGGATAAAAATGGATGTAGAGTGGATAAAATGGATGTAGAGTGGATAAAAATGGATGTAGAGTGGATAAAATGGATGTAGAGTGCATAAAAATGGATGTTGAGTGGATAAAATGGATGTAGAGTGGATAAAATGGATGTACATTTAATAAAAATGGATGTAGAGTGGATAAAAATGGATGTAGAGTGGATAAAAATGGATGTAGATTGGATAAAATGGATGTAGAGTGGATAAAATGGATGTACATTTAATAAAAATGGATGTAGAGTGGATAAAAATGGATGTAGAGTGGATAAAAATGGATGTAGATTGGATAAAATGGATGTAGAGTTAATAAAAGTGGATGTAGAGTGGATAAAATGGATGTAGAGTTGATAAAAATGGATGTAGAGTGGATAAAAATGGATGTAGATTGGATAAAATGGATGTAGAGTGGATAAAAATGGATGTAGATTATATAAATTGGATGTAGAGTATATAAAATGGATGTAGAGTGGATAAAAATGGATGTCGAGTGGATAAAATGGATGTAGAGTGGATAAAAATGGATGTAGATTGGATAAAATGGATGTAGAGTTAATAAAAATGGATGTAGAGTGGATAAAATGGATGTATAGTGGATAAAAATGGATGTAGAGTAGATAAAATAGATGTAGAGTGGATAAAAATGGATGTAAAGTGGATAAAAATGGATGTAGATTGGATAAAATGGATGTAGAGTGGATAAAAATGGATGTAGATTATATAAATTGGATGTAGAGTATATAAAATGGATGTAGAGTGGATAAAAATGGATGTCGAGTGGATAAAATGGATGTAGAGTGGATAAAAATGGATGTAGATTGGACAAAATGGATGTAGAGTTAATAAAAATGGATGTAGAGTGGATAAAATGGATGTATAGTGGATAAAAATGGATGTAGAGTAGATAAAATAGATGTAGAGTGGATAAAAATGGATGTAGAGTGGATAAAATGGATGTCGAGTGGATAAAATGGATGTAGAGTGGATAAAAATAGATGTAGAGTGGATAAAAATGGATGTAGAGTGGATACAATGGATGTAGAGTGGATAAAAATGGATGTAGAGTGGATAAAATGGATGTAGAGTGGATAAAAATGGATGTAGAGTGGATAAAATGGATGTAGAGTGCATAAATATGGATGTTGAGTGGATAAAATGGATGTAGAGTGGATAAAATGGATGTACATTTAATAAAAATGGATGTAGATTGGATAAAATGGATGTAGAGTTAATAAAAGTGGATGTAGATTGGATAAAATGGATGTAGAGTTAATAAAAGTGGATGTAGAGTGGATAAAATGGATGTAGAGTTGATAAAAATGGATGTAGAGTGGATAAAAATGGATGTAGATTATATAAATTGGATGTAGAGTATATAAAATGGATGTAGAGTGGATAAAAATGGATGTCGAGTGGATAAAATGGATGTAGATTGGATAAAAATGGATGTAGAGTGGATAAAATGGATGTAGAGTGCATAAAAATGGATGTTGAGTGGATAAAATGGATGTAGAGTGGATAAAATGGATGTACATTTAATAAAAATGGATGTAGAGTGGATAAAAATGGATGTAGAGTGGATAAAATGGATGTAGAGTGCATAAAAATGGATGTTGAGTGGATAAAATGGATGTAGAGTGGATAAAATGGATGTACATTTAATAAAAATGGATGTAGAGTGGATAAAAATGGATGTAGAGTGGATAAAATGGATGTAGAGTGCATAAAAATGGATGTTGAGTGGATAAAATGGATGTAGAGTGGATAAAATGGATGTACATTTAATAAAAATGGATGTAGAGTGGATAAAAATGGATGTAGAGTGGATAAAAATGGATGTAGATTGGATAAAATGGATGTAGAGTTAATAAAAGTGGATGTAGAGTGGATAAAATGGATGTAGAGTTGATAAAAATGGATGTAGAGTGGATAAAAATGGATGTAGATTGGATAAAATGGATGTAGAGTGGATAAAAATGGATGTAGATTATATAAATTGGATGTAGAGTATATAAAATGGATGTAGAGTGGATAAAAATGGATGTCGAGTGGATAAAATGGATGTCGAGTGGATAAAATGGATGTAGAGTGGATAAAATGGATGTAGATTGGATAAAATGGATGTAGAGTTAATAAAAATGGATGTAGAGTGGATAAAATGGATGTATAGTGGATAAAAATGGATGTAGAGTAGATAAAATAGATGTAGAGTGGATAAAAATGGATGTAGAGTGGATAAAATGGATGTCGAGTGGATAAAATGGATGTAGAGTGGATAAAAATAGATGTAGAGTGGATAAAAATGGATGTAGAGTGGATACAATGGATGTAGAGTGGATAAAAATGGATGTAGATTGGATAAAATGGATGTAGAGTTAATAAAAATGGATGTAGAGTGGATAAAATGGATGTATAGTGGATAAAAATGGATGTAGAGTAGATAAAATAGATGTAGAGTGGATAAAAATGGATGTAAAGTGGATAAAAATGGATGTAGATTGGATAAAATGGATGTAGAGTGGATAAAAATGGATGTAGATTATATAAATTGGATGTAGAGTATATAAAATGGATGTAGAGTGGATAAAAATGGATGTCGAGTGGATAAAATGGATGTAGAGTGGATAAAAATGGATGTAGATTGGACAAAATGGATGTAGAGTTAATAAAAATGGATGTAGAGTGGATAAAATGGATGTATAGTGGATAAAAATGGATGTAGAGTAGATAAAATAGATGTAGAGTGGATAAAAATGGATGTAGAGTGGATAAAAATGGATGTAGATTGGATAAAATGGATGTAGAGTGGATAAAAATTGATGTAGATTATATAAATTGGATGTAGAGTATATAAAATGGATGTAGAGTGGATAAAAATGGATGTCGAGTGGATAAAATGGATGTAGAGTGGATAAAAATGGATGTAGATTGGACAAAATGGATGTAGAGTTAATAAAAATGGATGTAGAGTGGATAAAATGGATGTATAGTGGATAAAAATGGATGTAGAGTAGATAAAATAGATGTAGAGTGGATAAAAATGGATGTAGAGTGGATAAAATGGATGTCGAGTGGATAAAATGGATGTAGAGTGGATAAAAATAGATGTAGAGTGGATAAAAATGGATGTAGAGTGGATACAATGGATGTAGAGTGGATAAAAATGGATGTAGAGTGGATAAAATGGATGTAGAGTGGATAAAAATGGATGTAGAGTGGATAAAATGGATGTAGAGTGCATAAAAATGGATGTTGAGTGGATAAAATGGATGTAGAGTGGATAAAATGGATGTACATTTAATAAAAATGGATGTAGAGTGGATAAAAATGGATGTAGAGTGGATAAAAATGGATGTAGATTGGATAAAATGGATGTAGAGTTAATAAAAGTGGATGTAGAGTGGATAAAATGGATGTAGAGTTGATAAAAATGGATGTAGAGTGGATAAAAATGGATGTAGATTGGATAAAATGGATGTAGAGTGGATAAAAATGGATGTAGATTATATAAATTGGATGTAGAGTATATAAAATGGATGTAGAGTGGATAAAAATGGATGTCGAGTGGATAAAATGGATGTAGAGTGGATAAAATGGATGTAGATTGGATAAAATGGATGTAGAGTTAATAAAAATGGATGTAGAGTGGATAAAATGGATGTATAGTGGATAAAAATGGATGGAGAGTAGATAAAATAGATGTAGAGTGGATAAAAATGGATGTAGAGTGGATAAAATGGATGTAGAGTGGATAAAAATGGATGTAGAGTGGATAAAATGGATGTAGAGTGCATAAAAATGGATGTTGAGTGGATAAAATGGATGTAGAGTGGATAAAATGGATGTACATTTAATAAAAATGGATGTAGAGTGGATAAAAATGGATGTAGAGTGGATGAAATGGATGTAGAGTGGATAAAATGGATGTAGAGTGGATAAAAATGGATGTAGAGTGGATAAAAATGGATATAGGGTAGATAAAATGGATGTAGAGTTAATAAAAATGGATGTAGAGTGGGTATAATGGATGTAGAGAGGATAAAATGGATGTGGAGTGGATAACAATGGATGTAGAGTGGATAAAATGGATGTAGAGTGGATAAAATGGATGAAGAGTGGATAAAATGGTTGTAGAGTGGATAAAATGGATGTAGAGTAGATAAAAATGGATGTAGAGTGGATAAAATGGATGTAGAGTGGATAAAAATGGATGTAGAGTGGATAAAATGGATGTAGAGTGCATAAAAATGGATGTTGAGTGGATAAAATGGATGTAGAGTGGATAAAATTAATGTACATTTAATAAAAATGGATGTAGAGTGGATAAAAATGGATGTAGATTGGATAAAATGGTTGTAGTGTTAATAAAAGTGGATGTAGAGTGGATAAAATGGATGTAGAGTTGATAAAAATGGATGTAGAGTGGATAAAAATGGATGTAGATTGGATAAAATGGATGTAGAGTGGATAAAATGGATGTAGAGTGCATAAAAATGGATGTTGAGTGGATAAAGTGGATGTAGAGTGGATAAAATGGATGTACATTTAATAAAAATGGATGTAGAGTGGATAAAAATGGATGTAGAGTGGATAAAAATGGATGTAGATTGGATAAAATGGATGTAGAGTTAATAAAAGTGGATGTAGAGTGGATAAAATGGATGTAGAGTTGATAAAAATGGATGTAGAGTGGATAAAAATGGATGTCGAGTGGATAAAATGGATGTAGAGTGGATAAAATGGATGTAGAGTGGATAAAATGGATGTAGAGTTAATAAAAATGGATGTAGAGTGGATAAAATGGATGTATAGTGGATAAAAATGGATGTAGAGTAGATAAAATAGATGTAGAGTGGATAAAAATGGATGTAGAGTGGATAAAATGGATGTCGAGTGGATAAAATGGATGTAGAGTTAATAAAAATGGATGTAGAGTGGAAATAATGGATGTAGAGAGGATAAAATGGATGTAGAGTGGATAAAATGGATGTAGAGTTCATAAAAATGGATGTAGAGTGGATAAAATGGATGTAGAGTGGATAAAATGGTTGTAGAGTGGATAAAATGGATGTAGAGTGGATAAAAATGGATGTAGAGTGGATAAAATGGATGTAGAGTGGATAAAATGGATGTAGAGTAGATAAAAATGGATGTAGAGTGGATAAAATGGATGTAGAGTGGATAAAAATGGATGTAGAGTGGATAAAATGGATGTAGAGTAGATAAAATAGATGTAGAGTGGATAAAAATGGATGTAGAGTGGATAAAATGGATGTCGAGTGGATAAAATGGATGTAGAGTGGATAAAAATAGATTTAGAGTGGATAAAAATGGATGTAGAGTGGATACAATGGATGTAGAGTGGATAAAAATGGATGTAGAGTAGATAAAATGGATGTAGAGTGGATAAAAATGGATGTAGAGTGGATGAAATGGATGTAGAGTGGATAAAATGGATGTAGAGTGGATAAAAATGGATGTAGAGTGGATAAAAATGGATATAGGGTATATAAAATGGATGTAGAGTTAATAAAAATGGATGTAGAGTGGGTATAATGGATGTAGAGAGGATAAAATGGATGTGGAGTGGATAACAATGGATGTAGAGTGGATAAAATGGATGTAGAGTGGATAAAATGGATGAAGAGTGGATAAAATGGTTGTAGAGTGGATAAAATGGATGTCGAGTAGATAAAAATGGATGTAGAGTGGATAAAATGGATGTAGAGTGGATAAAAATGGATGTAGAGTGGATAAAATGGATGTAGAGTGCATAAAAATGGATGTTGAGTGGATAAAATGGATGTAGAGTGGATAAAATTAATGTACATTTAATAAAAATGGATGTAGAGTGGATAAAAATGGATGTAGATTGGATAAAATGGTTGTAGAGTTAATAAAAGTGGATGTAGAGTGGATAAAATGGATGTAGAGTTGATAAAAATGGATGTAGAGTGGATAAAAATGGATGTAGATTGGATAAAATGGATGAAGAGTGGATAAAATGGATGTAGAGTGCATAAAAATGGATGTTGAGTGGATAAAGTGGATGTAGAGTGGATAAAATGGATGTACATTTAATAAAAATGGATGTAGAGTGGATAAAAATGGATGTAGAGTGGATAAAAATGGATGTAGATTGGATAAAATGGATGTAGAGTTAATAAAAGTGGATGTAGAGTGGATAAAATGGATGTAGAGTTGATAAAAATGGATGTAGAGTGGATAAAAATGGATGTCGAGTGGATAAAATGGATGTAGAGTGGATAAAATGGATGTAGATTGGATAAAATGGATGTAGAGTTAATAAAAATGGATGTAGAGTGGATAAAATGGATGTATAGTGGATAAAAATGGATGTAGAGTAGATAAAATAGATGTAGAGTGGATAAAAATGGATGTAGAGTGGATAAAATGGATGTCGAGTGGATAAAATGGATGTAGAGTGGATAAAAATAGATGTAGAGTGGATAAAAATGGATGTAGAGTGGATACAATGGATGTAGAGTGGATAAAAATGGATGTAGAGTGGATAAAAATGGATGTAGAGTGGATAAAAATGGATGTAGATTGGATAAAATGGATGTAGAGTGGATAAAAATGGATGTAGAGTGGATAAAATGGATGTAGAGTTAATAAAAATGGATGTAGAGTGGAAATAATGGATGTAGAGAGGATAAAATGGATGTAGAGTGGATAAAATGGATGTAGAGTTCATAAAAATGGATGTAGAGTGGATAAAATGGATGTAGAGTGGATAAAATGATTGTAGAGTGGATAAAATGGATGTAGAGTGGATAAAAATGGATGTAGAGTGGATAAAATGGTTGTAGAGTGGATAAAATGGATGTAGAGTAGATAAAAATGGATGTAGAGTGGATAAAATGGATGTAGAGTGGATAAAAATGGATGTAGAGTGGATAAAATGGATGTAGAGTAGATAAAATAGATGTAGAGTGGATAAAAATGGATGTAGAGTGGATAAAATGGATGTCGAGTGGATAAAATGGATGTAGAGTGGATAAAAATAGATTTAGAGTGGATAAAAATGGATGTAGAGTGGATACAATGGATGTAGAGTGGATAAAAATGGATGTAGAGTAGATAAAATGGATGTAGAGTGGATAAAAATGGATGTAGAGTGGATAAAATGGATGTAGAGTGCATAAAAATGGATGTTGAGTGGATAAAATGGATGTTGAGTGGATAAAGTGGATGTAGAGTGGATAAAAATAGATTTAGAGTGGATAAAAATGGATGTAGAGTGGATACAATGGATGTAGAGTGGATAAAAATGGATGTAGAGTGGATAAAATGGATGTACATTTAATAAAAATGGATGTAGAGTGGATAAAAATGTATGTAGAGTGGATAAAAATGGATGTAGATTGGATAAAATGGATGTAGAGTTAATAAAAGTGGATGTAGAGTGGATAAAATGGATGTAGAGTTGATAAAAATGGATGTAGAGTGGATAAAAATGGATGTAGATTGGATAAAATGGATGTAGAGTTGATAAAATGGATGTAAAGTGGATAAAATGGATGTAGAGTTAATAAAAATGGATGTAGAGTGGAAATAATGGATGTGGAGAGGATAAAATGGATGTAGAGTGGATAAAATGGATGTAGAGTTCATAAAAATGGATGTAGAGTGGATAAAAATGGATGTAGATTGGATAAAATGGATGTGGAGTGGATAACAATGGATGTAGAGAGGATAAAATGGATGTAGAGTGGATAAAATGGTTGTAGAGTGGATAAAATGGATGTAGAGTAGATAAAAATGGATGTAGAGTGGATAAAATGGATGTAGAGTGGATAAAAATGGATGTAGAGTGGATAAAATGGATGTAGAGTGCATAAAAATGGATGTTGAGTGGATAAAGTGGATGTAGAGTGGATAAAATGGATGTACATTTAATAAAAATGGATGTAGAGTGGATAAAAATGGATGTAGAGTGGATAAAAATGGATGTAGATTGGATAAAATGGATGTAGAGTTAATAAAAGTGGATGTAGAGTGGATAAAATGGATGTAGAGTTGATAAAAATGGATGTAGAGTGGATAAAAATGGATGTAGATTGGATAAAATGGATGTAGAGTGGATAAAAATGGATGTAGATTATATAAATTGGATGTAGAGTATATAAAATGGATGTAGAGTGGATAAAAATGGATGTAGATTGGATAAAATGGATGTAGAGTGGATAAAAATGGATGTAGATTATATAAATTGGATGTAGAGTATATAAAATGGATGTAGAGTGGATAAAAATGGATGTCGAGTGGATAAAATGGATGTATAGTGGATAAAAATGGATGTAGAGTAGATAAAATAGATGTAGAGTGGATAAAAATGGATGTAGAGTGGATAAAAATGGATGTAGATTGGATAAAATGGATGTAGAGTTAATAAAAGTGGATGTAGAGTGGATAAAATGGATGTAGAGTTGATAAAAATGGATGTAGAGTGGATAAAAATGGATGTAGATTGGATAAAATGGATGTAGAGTGGATAAAAATGGATGTAGATTATATAAATTGGATGTAGAGTATATAAAATGGATGTAGAGTGGATAAAAATGGATGTCGAGTGGATAAAATGGATGTAGAGTGGATAAAAATGGATGTAGATTGGATAAAATGGATGTAGAGTTAATAAAAATGGATGTAGAGTGGATAAAAATAGATGTAGAGTGGATAAAAATGGATGTAGAGTGGATACAATGGATGTAGAGTGGATAAAAATGGATGTAGAGTGGATAAAATGGATGTAGAGTGGATAAAAATGGATGTAGAGTGGATAAAATGGATGTAGAGTGCATAAAAATGGATGTTGAGTGGATAAAATGGATGTAGAGTGGATAAAATGGATGTACATTTAATAAAAATGGATGTAGAGTGGATAAAAATGGATGTAGAGTGGATAAAAATGGATGTAGATTGGATAAAATGGATGTAGAGTTAATAAAAGTGGATGTAGAGTGGATAAAATGGATGTAGAGTTGATAAAAATGGATGTAGAGTGGATAAAAATGGATGTAGAGTGGATAAAATGGATGTAGAGTGGATAAAAATGGATGTAGATTATATAAATTGGATGTAGAGTATATAAAATGGATGTAGAGTGGATAAAAATGGATGTCGAGTGGATAAAATGGATGTCGAGTGGATAAAATGGATGTAGAGTGGATAAAATGGATGTAGATTGGATAAAATGGATGTAGAGTTAATAAAAATGGATGTAGAGTGGATAAAATGGATGTATAGTGGATAAAAATGGATGTAGAGTAGATAAAATAGATGTAGAGTGGATAAAAATGGATGTAGAGTGGATAAAATGGATGTCGAGTGGATAAAATGGATGTAGAGTGGATAAAAATAGATGTAGAGTGGATAAAAATGGATGTAGAGTGGATACAATGGATGTAGAGTGGATAAAAATGGATGTAGAGTGGATAAAATGGATGTAGAGTGGATAAAAATGGATGTAGAGTGGATAAAATGGATGTAGAGTGCATAAATATGGATGTTGAGTGGATAAAATGGATGTAGAGTGGATAAAATGGATGTACATTTAATAAAAATGGATGTAGAGTGGATAAAAATGGATGTAGAGTGGATAAAAATGGATGTAGATTGGATAAAATGGATGTAGAGTTAATAAAAGTGGATGTAGAGTGGATAAAATGGATGTAGAGTGCATAAAAATGGATGTTGAGTGGATAAAGTGGATGTAGAGTGGATAAAATGGATGTACATTTAATCAAAATGGATGTAGAGTGGATAAAAATGGATGTAGAGTGGATAAAAATGGATGTAGATTGGATAAAATGGATGTAGAGTTAATAAAAGTGGATGTAGAGTGGATAAAATGGATGTAGAGTTGATAAAAATGGATGTAGAGTGGATAAAAATGGATGTAGATTGGATAAAATGGATGTAGAGTGGATAAAAATGGATGTAGATTATATAAATTGGATGTAGAGTATATAAAATGGATGTAGAGTGGATAAAAATGGATGTCGAGTGGATAAAATGGATGTAGAGTGGATAAAAATGGATGTAGATTGGATAAAATGGATGTAGAGTTAATAAAAATGGATGTAGAGTGGATAAAATGGATGTATAGTGGATAAAAATGGATGTAGAGTAGATAAAATAGATGTAGAGTGGATAAAAATGGATGTAGAGTGGATAAAATGGATGTCGAGTGGATAAAATGGATGTAGAGTGGATAAAAATAGATGTAGAGTGGATAAAAATGGATGTAGAGTGGATACAATGGATGTAGAGTGGATAAAAATGGATGTAGAGTGGATAAAAATGGATGTAGATTGGACAAAATGGATGTAGAGTTAATAAAAATGGATGTAGAGTGGATAAAATGGATGTATTGTGGATAAAAATGGATGTAGAGTAGATAAAATAGATGTAGAGTGGATAAAAATGGATGTAGAGTGGATAAAATGGATGTCGAGTGGATAAAATGGATGTAGAGTGGATAAAAATAGATGTAGAGTGGATAAAAATGGATGTAGAGTGGATACAATGGATGTAGAGTGGATAAAAATGGATGTAGAGTGGATAAAATGGATGTAGAGTGGATAAAATGGATGTAGAGTGCATAAAAATGGATGTTGAGTGGATAAAGTGGATGTAGAGTGGATAAAATGGATGTACATTTAATAAAAATGGATGTAGAGTGGATAAAAATGGATGTAGAGTGGATAAAAATGGATGTAGATTGGATAAAATGGATGTAGAGTTAATAAAAGTGGATGTAGAGTGGATAAAATGGATGTAGAGTTGATAAAAATGGATGTAGAGTGGATAAAAATGGATGTAGATTGGATAAAATGGATGTAGAGTGGATAAAAATGGATGTAGATTATATAAATTGGATGTAGAGTATATAAAATGGATGTAGAGTGGATAAAAATGGATGTCGAGTGGATAAAATGGATGTAGAGTGGATAAAAATGGATGTAGATTGGATAAAATGGATGTAGAGTTAATAAAAATGGATGTAGAGTGGATAAAATGGATGTATAGTGGATAAAAATGGATGTAGAGTAGATAAAATAGATGTAGAGTGGATAAAAATGGATGTAGATTGGATAAAATGGATGTATAGTGGATAAAAATGGATGTAGAGTAGATAAAATAGATGTAGAGTGGATAAAAATGGATGTAGAGTGGATAAAATGGATGTCGAGTGGATAAAATGGATGTAGAGTGGATAAAAATGGATGTAGATTATATAAATTGGATGTAGAGTATATAAAATGGATGTAGAGTGGATAAAAATGGATGTCGAGTGGATAAAATGGATGTAGAGTGGATAAAAATGGATGTAGATTGGATAAAATGGATGTAGAGTTAATAAAAATGGATGTAGAGTGGATAAAATATATGTAGAGTGGATAAAAATGGATGTAGAGTGGATAAAATGGATGTAGAGTGCATAAAAATGGATGTTGAGTGGATAAAGTGGATGTAGAGTGGATAAAATGGATGTACATTTAATAAAAATGGATGTAGAGTGGATAAAAATGGATGTAGAGTGGATAAAAATGAATGTAGATTGGATAAAATGGATGTAGAGTTAATAAAAGTGGATGTAGAGTGGATAAAATGGATGTAGAGTTGATAAAAATGGATGTAGAGTGGATAAAAATGGATGTAGATTGGATAAAATGGATGTAGAGTGGATAAAAATGGATGTAGATTATATAAATTGGATGTAGAGTATATAAAATGGATGTAGAGTGGATAAAAATGGATGTAGATTGGATAAAATGGATGTAGAGTGGATAAAAATGGATGTAGATTATATAAATTGGATGTAGAGTATATAAAATGGATGTAGAGTGGATAAAAATGGATGTCGAGTGGATAAAATGGATGTATAGTGGATAAAAATGGATGTAGAGTAGATAAAATAGATGTAGAGTGGATAAAAATGGATGTAGAGTGGATAAAAATGGATGTAGATTGGATAAAATGGATGTAGAGTTAATAAAAGTGGATGTAGAGTGGATAAAATGGATGTAGAGTTGATAAAAATGGATGTAGAGTGGATAAAAATGGATGTAGATTGGATAAAATGGATGTAGAGTGGATAAAAATGGATGTAGATTATATAAATTGGATGTAGAGTATATAAAATGGATGTAGAGTGGATAAAAATGGATGTCGAGTGGATAAAATGGATGTAGAGTGGATAAAAATGGATGTTGAGTGGATAAAATGGATGTAGAGTGGATACAATGGATGTAGAGTGGATAAAAATGGATGTAGAGTGGATAAAATGGATGTAGAGTGGATAAAAATGGATGTAGAGTGGATAAAATGGATGTAGAGTGCATAAAAATGGATGTTGAGTGGATAAAATGGATGTAGAGTGGATAAAATGGATGTACATTTAATAAAAATGGATGTAGAGTGGATAAAAATGGATGTAGAGTGGATAAAAATGGATGTAGATTGGATAAAATGGATGTAGAGTTAATAAAAGTGGATGTAGAGTGGATAAAATGGATGTAGAGTTGATAAAAATGGATGTAGAGTGGATAAAAATGGATGTAGATTGGATAAAATGGATGTAGAGTGGATAAAAATGGATGTAGATTATATAAATTGGATGTAGAGTATATAAAATGGATGTAGAGTGGATAAAAATGGATGTCGAGTGGATAAAATGGATGTCGAGTGGATAAAATGGATGTAGAGTGGATAAAATGGATGTAGATTGGATAAAATGGATGTAGAGTTAATAAAAATGGATGTAGAGTGGATAAAATGGATGTATAGTGGATAAAAATGGATGTAGAGTAGATAAAATAGATGTAGAGTGGATAAAAATGGATGTAGAGTGGATAAAATGGATGTCGAGTGGATAAAATGGATGTAGAGTGGATAAAAATAGATGTAGAGTGGATAAAAATGGATGTAGAGTGGATACAATGGATGTAGAGTGGATAAAAATGGATGTAGAGTGGATAAAATGGATGTAGAGTGGATAAAAATGGATGTAGAGTGGATAAAATGGATGTACATTTAATAAAAATGGATGTAGAGTGGATAAAAATGGATGTAGAGTGGATAAAAATGGATGTAGATTGGATAAAATGGATGTAGAGTTAATAAAAGTGGATGTAGAGTGGATAAAATGGATGTATAGTGGATAAAAATGGATGTAGAGTAGATAAAATAGATGTAGAGTGGATAAAAATGGATGTAAAGTGGATAAAAATGGATGTAGATTGGATAAAATGGATGTAGAGTGGATAAAAATGGATGTAGATTATATAAATTGGATGTAGAGTATATAAAATGGATGTAGAGTGGATAAAAATGGATGTCGAGTGGATAAAATGGATGTAGAGTGCATAAAAATGGATGTTGAGTGGATAAAGTGGATGTAGAGTGGATAAAATGGATGTACATTTAATAAAAATGGATGTAGAGTGGATAAAAATGGATGTAGATTGGATAAAATGGATGTAGAGTTAATAAAAGTGGATGTAGAGTGGATAAAATGGATGTAGAGTTGATAAAAATGGATGTAGAGTGGATAAAAATGGATGTAGATTGGATAAAATGGATGTAGAGTGGATAAAAATGGATGTAGATTATATAAATTGGATGTAGAGTATATAAAATGGATGTAGAGTGGATAAAAATGGATGTCGAGTGGATAAAATGGATGTAGAGTGGATAAAAATGGATGTAGATTGGATAAAATGGATGTAGAGTTAATAAAAATGGATGTAGAGTGGATAAAATGGATGTATAGTGGATAAAAATGGATGTAGAGTAGATAAAATAGATGTAGAGTGGATAAAAATGGATGTAAAGTGGATAAAAATGGATGTAGATTGGATAAAATGGATGTAGAGTGGATAAAAATGGATGTAGATTATATAAATTGGATGTAGAGTATATAAAATGGATGTAGAGTGGATAAAAATGGATGTCGAGTGGATAAAATGGATGTAGAGTGGATAAAAATGGATGTAGATTGGACAAAATGGATGTAGAGTTAATAAAAATGGATGTAGAGTGGATAAAATGGATGTATTGTGGATAAAAATGGATGTAGAGTAGATAAAATAGATGTAGAGTGGATAAAAATGGATGTAGAGTGGATAAAATGGATGTCGAGTGGATAAAATGGATGTAGAGTGGATAAAAATAGATGTAGAGTGGATAAAAATGGATGTAGAGTGGATAAAATGGATGTAGAGTGGATAAAAATGGATGTAGAGTGGATAAAATGGATGTAGAGTGGATAAAAATGGATGTAGAGTGGATAAAATGGATGTAGAGTGCATAAATATGGATGTTGAGTGGATAAAATGGATGTAGAGTGGATAAAATGGATGTACATTTAATAAAAATGGATGTAGAGTGGATAAAAATGGATGTAGAGTGGATAAAAATGGATGTAGATTGGATAAAATGGATGTAGAGTTAATAAAAGTGGATGTAGAGTGGATAAAATGGATGTAGAGTGCATAAAAATGGATGTTGAGTGGATAAAATGGATGTAGAGTGGATAAAATGGATGTACATTTAATAAAAATGGATGTAGAGTGGATAAAAATGGATGTAGAGTGGATAAAAATGGATGTAGATTGGATAAAATGGATGTAGAGTTAATAAAAGTGGATGTAGAGTGGATAAAATGGATGTAGAGTTGATAAAAATGGATGTACAGTGGATAAAAATGGATGTAGATTGGATAAAATGGATGTAGAGTGGATAAAAATGGATGTAGATTATATAAATTGGATGTAGAGTATATAAAATGGATGTAGAGTGGATAAAAATGGATGTCGAGTGGATAAAATGGATGTAGAGTGGATAAAAATGGATGTAGATTGGATAAAATGGATGTAGAGTTAATAAAAATGGATGTAGAGTGGATAAAATGGATGTATAGTGGATAAAAATGGATGTAGAGTAGATAAAATAGATGTAGAGTGGATAAAAATGGATGTAAAGTGGATAAAAATGGATGTAGATTGGATAAAATGGATGTATAGTGGATAAAAATGGATGTAGAGTAGATAAAATAGATGTAGAGTGGATAAAAATGGATGTAGAGTGGATAAAATGGATGTCGAGTGGATAAAATGGATGTAGAGTGGATAAAAATGGATGTAGATTATATAAATTGGATGTAGAGTATATAAAATGGATGTAGAGTGGATAAAAATGGATGTCGAGTGGATAAAATGGATGTAGAGTGGATAAAAATGGATGTAGATTGGATAAAATGGATGTAGAGTTAATAAAAATGGATGTAGAGTGGATAAAATGGATGTATAGTGGATAAAAATGGATGTAGAGTAGATAAAATAGATGTAGAGTGGATAAAAATGGATGTAGAGTGGATAAAATGGATGTCGAGTGGATAAAATGGATGTAGAGTGGATAAAAATGGATGTAGATTATATAAAATGGATGTAGAGTATATAAAATGGATGTAGAGTGGATAAAAATGGATGTCGAGTGGATAAAATGGATGTAGAGTGGATAAAAATGGATGTAGATTGGACAAAATGGATGTAGAGTTAATAAAAATGGATGTAGAGTGGATAAAATATATGTAGAGTGGATAAAAATGGATGTAGAGTGGATAAAATGGATGTAGAGTGCATAAAAATGGATGTTGAGTGGATAAAGTGGATGTAGAGTGGATAAAATGGATGTACATTTAATAAAAATGGATGTAGAGTGGATAAAAATGGATGTAGAGTGGATAAAAATGAATGTAGATTGGATAAAATGGATGTAGAGTTAATAAAAATGGATGTAGAGTGGATAAAATGGATGTATAGTGGATAAAAATGGATGTAGAGTAGATAAAATAGATGTAGAGTGGATAAAAATGGATGTAGAGTGGATAAAAATGGATGTAGATTGGATAAAATGGATGTATAGTGGATAAAAATGGATGTAGAGTAGATAAAATAGATGTAGAGTGGATAAAAATGGATGTAGAGTGGATAAAATGGATGTCGAGTGGATAAAATGGATGTAGAGTGGATAAAAATGGATGTAGATTATATAAATTGGATGTAGAGTATATAAAATGGATGTAGAGTGGATAAAAATGGATGTCGAGTGGATAAAATGGATGTAGAGTGGATAAAAATGGATGTAGATTGGATAAAATGGATGTAGAGTTAATAAAAATGGATGTAGATTGGATAAAATGGATGTATAGTGGATAAAAATGGATGTAGAGTAGATAAAATAGATGTAGAGTGGATAAAAATGGATGTAGAGTGGATAAAATGGATGTCGAGTGGATAAAATGGATGTAGAGTGGATAAAAATGGATGTAGATTATATAAATTGGATGTAGAGTATATAAAATGGATGTAGAGTGGATAAAAATGGATGTCGAGTGGATAAAATGGATGTAGAGTGGATAAAAATGGATGTAGATTGGACAAAATGGATGTAGAGTTAATAAAAATGGATGTAGAGTGGATAAAATATATGTAGAGTGGATAAAAATGGATGTAGAGTGGATAAAATGGATGTAGAGTGCATAAAAATGGATGTTGAGTGGATAAAGTGGATGTAGAGTGGATAAAATGGATGTACATTTAATAAAAATGGATGTAGAGTGGATAAAAATGGATGTAGAGTGGATAAAAATGAATGTAGATTGGATAAAATGGATGTAGAGTTAATAAAAGTGGATGTAGAGTGGATAAAATGGATGTAGAGTTGATAAAAATGGATGTAGAGTGGATAAAAATGGATGTAGATTGGATAAAATGGATGTAGAGTGGATAAAAATGGATGTAGATTATATAAATTGGATGTAGAGTATATAAAATGGATGTAGAGTGGATAAAAATGGATGTAGATTGGATAAAATGGATGTAGAGTGGATAAAAATGGATGTAGAGTATATAAATTGGATGTAGAGTATATAAAATGGATGTAGAGTGGATAAAAATGGATGTAGAGTGGATAAAATGGATGTATAGTGGATAAAAATGGATGTAGAGTAGATAAAATAGATGTAGAGTGGATAAAAATGGATGTAGAGTGGATAAAAATGGATGTAGATTGGATAAAATGGATGTAGAGTTAATAAAAGTGGATGTAGAGTGGATAAAATGGATGTAGAGTTGATAAAAATGGATGTAGAGTGGATAAAAATGGATGTAGATTGGATAAAATGGATGTAGAGTGGATAAAAATGGATGTAGATTATATAAATTGGATGTAGAGTATATAAAATGGATGTAGAGTGGATAAAAATGGATGTCGAGTGGATAAAATGGATGTAGAGTGGATAAAAATGGATGTAGAGTGGATAAAATGGATGTAGAGTGCATAAAAATGGATGTTGAGTGGATAAAATGGATGTAGAGTGGATAAAATGGATGTACATTTAATAAAAATGGATGTAGAGTGGATAAAAATGGATGTAGAGTGGATAAAAATAGATGTAGAGTGGATAAAAATGGATGTAGAGTGGATAAAATGGATGTAGAGTGGATAAAAATGGATGTAGAGTGGATAAAATGGATGTAGAGTGGATAAAAATGGATGTAGAGTGGATAAAATGGATGTAGAGTGCATAAAAATGGATGTTGAGTGGATAAAATGGATGTAGAGTGGATAAAATGGATGTACATTTAATAAAAATGGATGTAGAGTGGATAAAAATGGATGTAGAGTGGATAAAAATGGATGTAGATTGGATAAAATGGATGTAGAGTTAATAAAAGTGGATGTAGAGTGGATAAAATGGATGTAGAGTTGATAAAAATGGATGTAGAGTGGATAAAAATGGATGTAGATTGGATAAAATGGATGTAGAGTGGATAAAAATGGATGTAGATTATATAAATTGGATGTAGAGTATATAAAATGGATGTAGAGTGGATAAAAATGGATGTCGAGTGGATAAAATGGATGTCGAGTGGATAAAATGGATGTAGAGTGGATAAAATGGATGTAGATTGGATAAAATGGATGTAGAGTTAATAAAAATGGATGTAGAGTGGATAAAATGGATGTATAGTGGATAAAAATGGATGTAGAGTAGATAAAATAGATGTAGAGTGGATAAAAATGGATGTAGAGTGGATAAAATGGATGTCGAGTGGATAAAATGGATGTAGAGTGGATAAAAATAGATGTAGAGTGGATAAAAATGGATGTAGAGTGGATACAATGGATGTAGAGTGGATAAAAATGGATGTAGAGTGGATAAAATGGATGTAGAGTGGATAAAAATGGATGTAGAGTGGATAAAATGGATGTACATTTAATAAAAATGGATGTAGAGTGGATAAAAATGGATGTAGAGTGGATAAAAATGGATGTAGATTGGATAAAATGGATGTAGAGTTAATAAAAGTGGATGTAGAGTGGATAAAATGGATGTAGAGTGGATAAAAATGGATGTTGAGTGGATAAAGTGGATGTAGAGTGGATAAAATGGATGTACATTTAATAAAAATGGATGTAGAGTGGATAAAAATGGATGTAGAGTGGATAAAAATGGATGTAGATTGGATAAAATGGATGTAGAGTTAATAAAAGTGGATGTAGAGTGGATAAAATGGATGTAGAGTTGATAAAAATGGATGTAGAGTGGATAAAAATGGATGTAGATTGGATAAAATGGATGTAGAGTGGATAAAAATGGATGTAGATTATATAAATTGGATGTAGAGTATATAAAATGGATGTAGAGTGGATAAAAATGGATGTCGAGTGGATAAAATGGATGTAGAGTGGATAAAAATGGATGTAGATTGGATAAAATGGATGTAGAGTTAATAAAAATGGATGTAGAGTGGATAAAATGGATGTATAGTGGATAAAAATGGATGTAGAGTAGATAAAATAGATGTAGAGTGGATAAAAATGGATGTAAAGTGGATAAAAATGGATGTAGATTGGATAAAATGGATGTAGAGTGGATAAAAATGGATGTAGATTATATAAATTGGATGTAGAGTATATAAAATGGATGTAGAGTGGATAAAAATGGATGTCGAGTGGATAAAATGGATGTAGAGTGGATAAAAATGGATGTAGATTGGATAAAATGGATGTAGAGTTAATAAAAATGGATGTAGAGTGGATAAAATGGATGTATAGTGGATAAAAATGGATGTAGAGTAGATAAAATAGATGTAGAGTGGATAAAAATGGATGTAAAGTGGATAAAAATGGATGTAGATTGGATAAAATGGATGTAGAGTGGATAAAAATGGATGTAGATTATATAAATTGGATGTAGAGTATATAAAATGGATGTAGAGTGGATAAAAATGGATGTCGAGTGGATATAATGGATGTAGAGTGGATAAAAATGGATGTAGATTGGACAAAATGGATGTAGAGTTAATAAAAATGGATGTAGAGTGGATAAAATGGATGTATAGTGGATAAAAATGGATGTAGAGTAGATAAAATAGATGTAGAGTGGATAAAAATGGATGTAGAGTGGATAAAAATGGATGTAGATTGGATAAAATGGATGTAGAGTGGATAAAAATTGATGTAGATTATATAAATTGGATGTAGAGTATATAAAATGGATGTAGAGTGGATAAAAATGGATGTCGAGTGGATAAAATGGATGTAGAGTGGATAAAAATGGATGTAGATTGGACAAAATGGATGTAGAGTTAATAAAAATGGATGTAGAGTGGATAAAATGGATGTATAGTGGATAAAAATGGATGTAGAGTAGATAAAATAGATGTAGAGTGGATAAAAATGGATGTAGAGTGGATAAAATGGATGTCGAGTGGATAAAATGGATGTAGAGTGGATAAAAATAGATGTAGAGTGGATAAAAATGGATGTAGAGTGGATACAATGGATGTAGAGTGGATAAAAATGGATGTAGAGTGGATAAAATGGATGTAGAGTGGATAAAAATGGATGTAGAGTGGATAAAATGGATGTAGATTGGATAAAAATGGATGTTGAGTGGATAAAATGGATGTAGAGTGGATAAAATGGATGTACATTTAATAAAAATGGATGTAGAGTGGATAAAAATGGATGTAGAGTGGATAAAAATGGATGTAGATTGGATAAAATGGATGTAGAGTTAATAAAAGTGGATGTAGAGTGGATAAAATGGATGTAGAGTTGATAAAAATGGATGTAGAGTGGATAAAAATGGATGTAGATTGGATAAAATGGATGTAGAGTGGATAAAAATGGATGTAGATTATATAAATTGGATGTAGAGTATATAAAATGGATGTAGAGTGGATAAAAATGGATGTCGAGTGGATAAAATGGATGTAGAGTGGATAAAATGGATGTAGATTGGATAAAATGGATGTAGAGTTAATAAAAATGGATGTAGAGTGGATAAAATGGATGTATAGTGGATAAAAATGGATGGAGAGTAGATAAAATAGATGTAGAGTGGATAAAAATGGATGTAGAGTGGATAAAATGGATGTAGAGTGGATAAAAATGGATGTAGAGTGGATAAAATGGATGTAGAGTGCATAAAAATGGATGTTGAGTGGATAAAATGGATGTAGAGTGGATAAAATGGATGTACATTTAATAAAAATGGATGTAGAGTGGATAAAAATGGATGTAGAGTGGATGAAATGGATGTAGAGTGGATAAAATGGATGTAGAGTGGATAAAAATGGATGTAGAGTGGATAAAAATGGATATAGGGTAGATAAAATGGATGTAGAGTTAATAAAAATGGATGTAGAGTGGATATAATGGATGTAGAGAGGATAAAATGGATGTGGAGTGGATAACAATGGATGTAGAGTGGATAAAATGGATGTAGAGTGGATAAAATGGATGAAGAGTGGATAAAATGGTTGTAGAGTGGATAAAATGGATGTAGAGTAGATAAAAATGGATGTAGAGTGGATAAAATGGATGTAGAGTGGATAAAAATGGATGTAGAGTGGATAAAATGGATGTAGAGTGCATAAAAATGGATGTTGAGTGGATAAAATGGATGTAGAGTGGATAAAATTAATGTACATTTAATAAAAATGGATGTAGAGTGGATAAAAATGGATGTAGATTGGATAAAATGGTTGTAGAGTTAATAAAAGTGGATGTAGAGTGGATAAAATGGATGTAGAGTTGATAAAAATGGATGTAGAGTGGATAAAAATGGATGTAGATTGGATAAAATGGATGTAGAGTGGATAAAATGGATGTAGAGTGCATAAAAATGGATGTTGAGTGGATAAAGTGGATGTAGAGTGGATAAAATGGATGTACATTTAATAAAAATGGATGTAGAGTGGATAAAAATGGATGTAGAGTGGATAAAAATGGATGTAGATTGGATAAAATGGATGTAGAGTTAATAAAAGTGGATGTAGAGTGGATAAAATGGATGTAGAGTTGATAAAAATGGATGTAGAGTGGATAAAAATGGATGTCGAGTGGATAAAATGGATGTAGAGTGGATAAAATGGATGTAGATTGGATAAAATGGATGTAGAGTTAATAAAAATGGATGTAGAGTGGATAAAATGGATGTATAGTGGATAAAAATGGATGTAGAGTAGATAAAATAGATGTAGAGTGGATAAAAATGGATGTAGAGTGGATAAAATGGATGTCGAGTGGATAAAATGGATGTAGAGTTAATAAAAATGGATGTAGAGTGGAAATAATGGATGTAGAGAGGATAAAATGGATGTAGAGTGGATAAAATGGATGTAGAGTTCATAAAAATGGATGTAGAGTGGATAAAATGGATGTAGAGTGGATAAAATGATTGTAGAGTGGATAAAATGGATGTAGAGTGGATAAAAATGGATGTAGAGTGGATAAAATGGTTGTAGAGTGGATAAAATGGATGTAGAGTAGATAAAAATGGATGTAGAGTGGATAAAATGGATGTAGAGTGGATAAAAATGGATGTAGAGTGGATAAAATGGATGTAGAGTAGATAAAATAGATGTAGAGTGGATAAAAATGGATGTAGAGTGGATAAAATGGATGTCGAGTGGATAAAATGGATGTAGAGTGGATAAAAATAGATTTAGAGTGGATAAAAATGGATGTAGAGTGGATACAATGGATGTAGAGTGGATAAAAATGGATGTAGAGTAGATAAAATGGATGTAGAGTGGATAAAAATGGATGTAGAGTGGATGAAATGGATGTAGAGTGGATAAAATGGATGTAGAGTGGATAAAAATGGATGTAGAGTGGATAAAAATGGATATAGGGTATATAAAATGGATGTAGAGTTAATAAAAATGGATGTAGAGTGGGTATAATGGATGTAGAGAGGATAAAATGGATGTGGAGTGGATAACAATGGATGTAGAGTGGATAAAATGGATGTAGAGTGGATAAAATGGATGAAGAGTGGATAAAATGGTTGTAGAGTGGATAAAATGGATGTAGAGTAGATAAAAATGGATGTAGAGTGGATAAAATGGATGTAGAGTGGATAAAAATGGATGTAGAGTGGATAAAATGGATGTAGAGTGCATAAAAATGGATGTTGAGTGGATAAAATGGATGTAGAGTGGATAAAATTAATGTACATTTAATAAAAATGGATGTAGAGTGGATAAAAATGGATGTAGATTGGATAAAATGGTTGTAGAGTTAATAAAAGTGGATGTAGAGTGGATAAAATGGATGTAGAGTTGATAAAAATGGATGTAGAGTGGATAAAAATGGATGTAGATTGGATAAAATGGATGAAGAGTGGATAAAATGGATGTAGAGTGCATAAAAATGGATGTTGAGTGGATAAAGTGGATGTAGAGTGGATAAAATGGATGTACATTTAATAAAAATGGATGTAGAGTGGATAAAAATGGATGTAGAGTGGATAAAAATGGATGTAGATTGGATAAAATGGATGTAGAGTTAATAAAAGTGGATGTAGAGTGGATAAAATGGATGTAGAGTTGATAAAAATGGATGTAGAGTGGATAAAAATGGATGTCGAGTGGATAAAATGGATGTAGAGTGGATAAAATGGATGTAGATTGGATAAAATGGATGTAGAGTTAATAAAAATGGATGTAGAGTGGATAAAATGGATGTATAGTGGATAAAAATGGATGTAGAGTAGATAAAATAGATGTAGAGTGGATAAAAATGGATGTAGAGTGGATAAAATGGATGTCGAGTGGATAAAATGGATGTAGAGTGGATAAAAATAGATGTAGAGTGGATAAAAATGGATGTAGAGTGGATACAATGGATGTAGAGTGGATAAAAATGGATGTAGAGTGGATAAAAATGGATGTAGAGTGGATAAAAATGGATGTAGATTGGATAAAATGGATGTAGAGTGGATAAAAATGGATGTAGAGTGGATAAAATGGATGTAGAGTTAATAAAAATGGATGTAGAGTGGAAATAATGGATGTAGAGAGGATAAAATGGATGTAGAGTGGATAAAATGGATGTAGAGTTCATAAAAATGGATGTAGAGTGGATAAAATGGATGTAGAGTGGATAAAATGATTGTAGAGTGGATAAAATGGATGTAGAGTGGATAAAAATGGATGTAGAGTGGATAAAATGGTTGTAGAGTGGATAAAATGGATGTAGAGTAGATAAAAATGGATGTAGAGTGGATAAAATGGATGTAGAGTGGATAAAAATGGATGTAGAGTGGATAAAATGGATGTAGAGTAGATAAAATAGATGTAGAGTGGATAAAAATGGATGTAGAGTGGATAAAATGGATGTCGAGTGGATAAAATGGATGTAGAGTGGATAAAAATAGATTTAGAGTGGATAAAAATGGATGTAGAGTGGATACAATGGATGTAGAGTGGATAAAAATGGATGTAGAGTAGATAAAATGGATGTAGAGTGGATAAAAATGGATGTAGAGTGGATAAAATGGATGTAGAGTGCATAAAAATGGATGTTGAGTGGATAAAATGGATGTAGAGTGGATAGTAGTAGTAGTAGTAATAATTAACGGGCTGGGCTGCGTGGAGCCCTCCGTCACCTAGATCTGTGTGATCCTCTGTAACTGCCCGGTTTTCTGTGGGTTCCTAAAGCTCCAGCCTTGCTTTTGCAGCTAGGCTTAGTAAGCTATTGACCCCCTCATCTGCCAAGTCCTCGGGCTCTAAAAACATACTTCCCCAGGTCTTGTATCTGTGAACTGCCAAGGCTGGGCAGCGACACAGGACATGAGATCTGCTCTCATGTCCCTCACCGCACAGTCGGCAGTTAGGTTGGTTTGTTAGGCCCATCTTGTGAAGGTGGGCATTGAGAGCTATGTGGCCTGTTATTAGCCCAATAGCTGTCCTGAGCCTCCTTCTGTCTAATGCCAGGAGTTCTCTAGCTCTTTTTATTTTTGGTCCACTCATCAACTGCCTGGCCTGCCTGCAACTGGTGGAGGTTGTCCACCGTGTGTTGAAGTCCCTTGTCAGGCAGTCGTTGATGGCTCTTTTTCCCATGGCAAAGGGGGTTCCTACTGCCAGCTCGGCTGGGTTGATTTGTGCCCCTGCCTTAGCTAGACTGTCTGCCACCTCGTTGCCATGTATGCCCTGGTGTCCAGGGATCCATACCAGGGTGATTCTGTTTTGTTCCCCCAGTTTGTTAAGCTTTTGCATGCAGTCCCATACGGTCGATGACTCCGTATTGGGCTTCGCAATCGCTCCTATTGCCGCTTTACTGTCTGAGCAAATAAAGATGTTCTTCCCATTCGTTTTGCCCTCGATTAGGATTTCTGCGCACCTGCCTATGGCCAGGGTTTCAGCTTGGAAGACGGTGGCCCAGGCTCCCATGGGAATGCTTTCCCTATAGTTGGTCCTTTGTCCGTATATTCCTGCTCCAAACCGGTCGTTGTAACCCGACCCGTCGGTGTACCATACGTCCGTAGTGGGAGTTATTGTCAGGGGCGTTTTCCGCCACTCTTCCCTGGTTGGGAAGCTGGTCCTGTAGTTTTTACCAACCAGTAGTCTCCTACGGATTCTGTCTTGTCTCAATGTGAAGGGTTGTTTGTGGAGGATGTCCATTTTTGTATGACCAAGATATGTAGTCCTCCACTCCCCCTGACACATTAGTCTGTATGCTGTTAGCCTGGCTCTGTGGATTATTAACAGATCCAGGGGTGGGCAACAGAGTGCTACTTCGAGCGCCTCCGTGGGCGCGGTTCTCATGGCCCCCACTGCAGCCCGCAGGTAGCCACCTTGCAGGCTCCGCAGCAGGTTCCTGGCACCCGCGCTTTCCACCCTTGGCCACCACACCACCGCTGCATACATGAGTCTTGGTATAAGCACCGCTCTGTACAGCCACAGGGCAACTCGGGGTTGAGTACCCCAAGTCTTGCCCATGGCCCTTCTACACGCCCACATTGATGTGTGTAGTTTCTTACTCTTTTCCTCCAAGTGAAGTTTCCAGCTCAGCTTTGAATCCAGGTGTACTCCCAGATATTTCACTGAGCTGGAGAAGGGTATTTCTTCCTGCCAGAGCTTCAATCGTTCGATGGTCTCCGGCTTGTATTTCCTGGTGAATATGACGGCTACTGACTTCAAGGGGTTAACCTTGAGTCCTTTAGCCTGGCACCAGTCTTCTACTATCTCAAGGGCTTCTTCTATGCGCTCCTTGAGAATGTGTAGGTAGTTTCCTCTCGCAACAATGGCCACGTCGTCAGCGTAGCCATACACGTGAGGCCCTACCCTTTCTAGCTTCGTCAGAAGGTCGTCCACAACCAGGCACCACAGCAGGGGGGATAGTACACCCCCCTGTGGGCAGCCTCCGGCTGGTCGCCCCTCTAGCGTTTGTTCCCCATGGCTGACGGACAGGCTTCTGCCTGTCAGCATGCTTATTGTCCAATCCACGATTGTCTCTGGGATCTCGTGCTGGGACATGGCCTGTTTGATTACTTCGTTCGAGGTGCTATCGAAAGCTCCCTCTATATCAATAAATACACCCAGGGCATAGCCCTTAGCGGCCAACTGGTCCTCCGCTCTGCCCACTAGGTGATGTAGGGCCGTGTCCGTGGACCTGCCCTCCCTGTAGGCGTACTGGGATGGCGCCAGTGGCCTTTCTTTGAGTATTTCGTTCTTCAGGTATCTATCAACCAATCTCTCCAGCGTCTTAAGGATGAAGGAGGTTAGACTGATTGGCCTGAAGTCTTTGGCCAGAATATGGCCGTTTCTGCCTGGTTTAGGGATGTAGGCTATCCTAGTCCCGTTCCAGGCTCGAGGGACGTGTCTTAGAGCTATGCTAGCTCTAAGAACCTTGGTCAGTGGGCCTATTAGCTGATCGACGCCCTCCCGTAGCAAGATCGGGTAAATACCGTCTGGTCCTGGTGTCTTGTAGGGTTCGAAGGTCTGTATAGCCCATCTTACCCCGCTAGGACTTACCACTTTAGATGCTAGGGACCAGTCCCTGGGCTTATACTCCGCCCTAGGTCTATTTGTCCCTGCATCTCCCGTTTCAGAGTATTTCTGGAAGCCCGGGAAGTGAGTTTCCATCAGGTGCTTCAGAGTGTCTTCTGTCGTTTCTGTGTATCCCCCACTTGGGAGCTTTAAGCAGCCCACATTGGGTCTTTCACCGCCGCTGAGGATTTTATTTAGTCTGGAGGCCTCAGGAGCAGTTTCTATGCTTTCGCAGAAATTCCTCCAGCTTTTTCTTTTTGCGGCAACTATTGCCTTGCTGTATTCTTTCTGGGAAGCTCTAAAGATAACCCAGTACGCTTCAATACCCGTGTTTTTGGCTTTGTTTAGTGCCTTTCTGGTATCCGCCCTGAGCTTTGCCAGCTCTTTGTTCCACCAGGGAACTTTGGGCGTTGTGACCGTGGTCCTGGCACTACAGTTTGCCTCGAAAGCCTCATTAATGGCCCCGCTGATGTGTCCAGCTGCCAGTTCGAGGTTTTCGAGTGTGTGAAATCTGGTCGGTGTACTTGCTAGGTTGTCCTCTAGTGACTCCCGATACCCCTTCCAGTTGGTATGCTTCGGGTGTCTACCCTGTTTTGTATTAATGTCGTGCAGTAGGGTTAGGCGAATTTGTTGGTGGTCCGATCCGGAGGGCTCTCCAGAGACCCTCCAGTCTCTCACCCAGCTCGCCACCCCCTGTGAGCAGACAGTGATGTCGATCACTTCCTGTCTTCTGCAGTCCATGAATGTGGGCTCAGATCCTCTATTGAGGATGATCAGATTTGCACCCATGAGGTATTCATGGAGGCTCTCCCCCCTGGCATTGGTGTTGGTGCTCCCCCAACTTGTGTGATGGGAGTTCGCATCGCAACCAATCAGGAGCTCTAGTCCTCTCTCTTCTGCATAGGTTACAAGTTGTCTGATTTCTGTTTGCGGTGGAGGTTCCCTGGAGTCGTAGGGCATATAAGCTGACCCTACTAGTACATCCAGGTGGCCCCCCCCGTTCTGTTTGACTCTCAGCTGAACCACCGTAAGGTCGGCACAGCTCAGTTGAGGTAGAAAGACCGCGTCTAAGCCCTTGGTCAGAACGCAGGCCCTTTTCCGGTCCCGGGTGCCAGCGCAGTGAACTGCAATATTTCTACCCCCCAGTGCTCTTATAGCATTGTTCAGGAGCCAAGGTTCCTGAACTAGTGCTATTGCTGTCTGCATCCCAGCCAAGCTCCTGGCTAAAATCGCCGAGGCGCCTTTGCTGTGATGCAAGTTGATCTGCACTACTGGTGTTGTGGTGGTAGCCATTACACAGCTACCTCCCCGGTCACGCCAGCAGTTTTCTTATCCTCCTCACCGCGTTCTTTGCCGAGCACCTTGATTGTTGCTCGGCCCAGCCCGCAGTAAGGTCTGGCACCACAGGTCCTGATTGCCTCCAGAGAGCAATCAGTGACAAGGGCCGCGAAGTGGGCGCTCTTGGCATCCCTACTTTCGCTTCCCCTGACCACGACCCACTCTCTGGCGGCCAGCCCCGCGTTCTGCCTGTCGAGGAGCTTGATAGCCGCCTCGACAGTCAGCTCCGGGTCCTCTACGTGTACGACGACCCGGTGTCGTTTCGGAAGATCGTCAAACGGTATAACCCGGACCTTGTTCTCCCCCGCTTTCAGTTCGGAGGATAGGCTCTTCAGCCAGTCCCCCGTTTCTGTGTTTGCGCAGCCAAAAATGACCGCGCCATCCCTCTCCCAAGTCCCGATAAAGGTTGGGGCTTTGGTGCCCTCAGGGAGCGCAAGAATGCGCTCCCTGATCGCTGCCTTTATCCCCTTCCCCTCTTCTGGGTTTAGTTTTCTGTCAGGGTAGCCATCCATTATGATGGCTAGCCTGACAGTACCCTTTATTGCCTGGGCATATGAGCCCTGATCTGTTATTCTGGGCTTCTTGCCTTGGTGGTTTGTGCTGGGGCTGGGCGTATTGGGGTCGGTCCTTTGGCGCTTTTTCGCCCCGTCCCGACCACCGTCCGTCCCTGTCCCCTTCGGGATGGATGCCGCAGGTAGGGTTCCGGCTATTTCAGCCTGAGCCCTTTCCTGCCGCTCCATCAGCTTTTTGTAGCGGCGCCTTTCCGCACCGCTACGCCTCACCCTGGGCCTAGGAGGTCCCTGGGTGTCTTTTTCCTCCTGGCGTTCGCCCCCTAGGGAGGCCACGCCCTGGAGAATCTCCTCCACGTCGTCTTTGTTTGTATTAGTTTTCGAGTCCATTTCTGTTCCCACGAGTACCGCGGTAGCGCGATATCACCCGGGCAGAGCCGCGATTGCCCGGGGCTTGGCTACTGACTCCCGGAGTTCGCCCGGTATCCGGGAGGCACCGTGCAAGACACAGCTCCCCCTGTGCCACGCAGCCCTCGGCACGTTAGCTTACACCTTGGCTTGGGGGGTCCCTCTTGGTTGGTCGCGGGCGGTAGGGTCCTTGGCCGGGCCCGACCGTCCGCGACCTCAAGCCCCACCACCACGTCAAGGTGGAGACCCATTCGGGGGGTAGAGTGGATAAAATGGATGTACATTTAATAAAAATGGATGTAGAGTGGATAAAAATGTATGTAGAGTGGATAAAAATGGATGTAGATTGGATAAAATGGATGTAGAGTTAATAAAAGTGGATGTAGAGTGGATAAAATGGATGTAGAGTTGATAAAAATGGATGTAGAGTGGATAAAAATGGATGTAGATTGGATAAAATGGATGTAGAGTGCATAAAAATGGATGTAGAGTATATAAATTGGATGTAGAGTATATAAAATGGATGTAGAGTGGATAAAAATGGATGTCGAGTGGATAAAATGGATGTAGAGTGGATAAAAATGGATGTAGAGTGGAAAAAATGGATGTAGAGTTGATAAAAATGGATGTAGAGTGGATAAAATGGATGTAGAGTAGATAAAATGGATGTAGAGTGGATAAAATGGATGTAGAGTTGATAAAATGGATGTAAAGTGGATAAAATGGATGTAGAGTTAATAAAAATGGATGTAGAGTGGAAATAATGGATGTGGAGAGGATAAAATGGATGTAGAGTGGATAAAATGGATGTAGAGTTCATAAAAATGGATGTAGAGTGGATAAAAATGGATGTAGATTGGATAAAATGGATGTGGAGTGGATAACAATGGATGTAGAGAGGATAAAATGGATGTAGAGTGGATAAAATGGTTGTAGAGTGGATAAAATGGATGTAGAGTAGATAAAAATGGATGTAGAGTGGATAAAATGGATGTAGAGTGGATAAAAATGGATGTAGAGTGGATAAAATGGATGTAGAGTGCATAAAAATGGATGTTGAGTGGATAAAGTGGATGTAGAGTGGATAAAATGGATGTACATTTAATAAAAATGGATGTAGAGTGGATAAAAATGGATGTAGAGTGGATAAAAATGGATGTAGATTGGATAAAATGGATGTAGAGTTAATAAAAGTGGATGTAGAGTGGATAAAATGGATGTAGAGTTGATAAAAATGGATGTAGAGTGGATAAAAATGGATGTAGATTGGATAAAATGGATGTAGAGTGGATAAAAATGGATGTAGATTATATAAATTGGATGTAGAGTATATAAAATGGATGTAGAGTGGATAAAAATGGATGTAGATTGGATAAAATGGATGTAGAGTTGATAAAAATGGATGTAGATTATATAAATTGGATGTAGAGTATATAAAATGGATGTAGAGTGGATAAAAATGGATGTCGAGTGGATAAAATGGATGTATAGTGGATAAAAATGGATGTAGAGTAGATAAAATAGATGTAGAGTGGATAAAAATGGATGTAGAGTGGATAAAAATGGATGTAGATTGGATAAAATGGATGTAGAGTTAATAAAAGTGGATGTAGAGTGGATAAAATGGATGTAGAGTTGATAAAAATGGATGTAGAGTGGATAAAAATGGATGTAGATTGGATAAAATGGATGTAGAGTGGATAAAAATGGATGTAGATTATATAAATTGGATGTAGAGTATATAAAATGGATGTAGAGTGGATAAAAATGGATGTCGAGTGGATAAAATGGATGTAGAGTGGATAAAAATGGATGTAGATTGGACAAAATGGATGTAGAGTTAATAAAAATGGATGTAGAGTGGATAAAAATAGATGTAGAGTGGATAAAAATGGATGTAGAGTGGATACAATGGATGTAGAGTGGATAAAAATGGATGTAGAGTGGATAAAATGGATGTAGAGTGGATAAAAATGGATGTAGAGTGGATAAAATGGATGTAGAGTGCATAAAAATGGATGTTGAGTGGATAAAATGGATGTAGAGTGGATAAAATGGATGTACATTTAATAAAAATGGATGTAGAGTGGATAAAAATGGATGTAGAGTGGATAAAAATGGATGTAGATTGGATAAAATGGATGTAGAGTTAATAAAAGTGGATGTAGAGTGGATAAAATGGATGTAGAGTTGATAAAAATGGATGTAGAGTGGATAAAAATGGATGTAGATTGGATAAAATGGATGTAGAGTGGATAAAAATGGATGTAGATTATATAAATTGGATGTAGAGTATATAAAATGGATGTAGAGTGGATAAAAATGGATGTCGAGTGGATAAAATGGATGTCGAGTGGATAAAATGGATGTAGAGTGGATAAAATGGATGTAGATTGGATAAAATGGATGTAGAGTTAATAAAAATGGATGTAGAGTGGATAAAATGGATGTATAGTGGATAAAAATGGATGTAGAGTAGATAAAATAGATGTAGAGTGGATAAAAATGGATGTAGAGTGGATAAAATGGATGTCGAGTGGATAAAATGGATGTAGAGTGGATAAAAATAGATGTAGAGTGGATAAAAATGGATGTAGAGTGGATACAATGGATGTAGAGTGGATAAAAATGGATGTAGAGTGGATAAAATGGATGTAGAGTGGATAAAAATGGATGTAGAGTGGATAAAATGGATGTAGAGTGCATAAATATGGATGTTGAGTGGATAAAATGGATGTAGAGTGGATAAAATGGATGTACATTTAATAAAAATGGATGTAGAGTGGATAAAAATGGATGTAGAGTGGATAAAAATGGATGTAGATTGGATAAAATGGATGTAGAGTTAATAAAAGTGGATGTAGAGTGGATAAAATGGATGTAGAGTGCATAAAAATGGATGTTGAGTGGATAAAGTGGATGTAGAGTGGATAAAATGGATGTACATTTAATAAAAATGGATGTAGAGTGGATAAAAATGGATGTAGAGTGGATAAAAATGGATGTAGATTGGATAAAATGGATGTAGAGTTAATAAAAGTGGATGTAGAGTGGATAAAATGGATGTAGAGTTGATAAAAATGGATGTAGAGTGGATAAAAATGGATGTAGATTGGATAAAATGGATGTAGAGTGGATAAAAATGGATGTAGATTATATAAATTGGATGTAGAGTATATAAAATGGATGTAGAGTGGATAAAAATGGATGTCGAGTGGATAAAATGGATGTAGAGTGGATAAAAATGGATGTAGATTGGATAAAATGGATGTAGAGTTAATAAAAATGGATGTAGAGTGGATAAAATGGATGTATAGTGGATAAAAATGGATGTAGAGTAGATAAAATAGATGTAGAGTGGATAAAAATGGATGTAAAGTGGATAAAAATGGATGTAGATTGGATAAAATGGATGTAGAGTGGATAAAAATGGATGTAGATTATATAAATTGGATGTAGAGTATATAAAATGGATGTAGAGTGGATAAAAATGGATGTCGTGTGGATAAAATGGATGTAGAGTGGATAAAAATGGATGTAGATTGGACAAAATGGATGTAGAGTTAATAAAAATGGATGTAGAGTGGATAAAATGGATGTATTGTGGATAAAAATGGATGTAGAGTAGATAAAATAGATGTAGAGTGGATAAAAATGGATGTAGAGTGGATAAAATGGATGTCGAGTGGATAAAATGGACGTAGAGTGGATAAAAATAGATGTAGAGTGGATAAAAATGGATGTAGAGTGGATACAATGGATGTAGAGTGGATAAAAATGGATGTAGAGTGGATAAAATGGATGTAGAGTGGATAAAATGGATGTAGAGTGCATAAAAATGGATGTTGAGTGGATAAAGTGGATGTAGAGTGGATAAAATGGATGTACATTTAATAAAAATGGATGTAGAGTGGATAAAAATGGATGTAGAGTGGATAAAAATGGATGTAGATTGGATAAAATGGATGTAGAGTTAATAAAAGTGGATGTAGAGTGGATAAAATGGATGTAGAGTTGATAAAAATGGATGTAGAGTGGATAAAAATGGATGTAGATTGGATAAAATGGATGTAGAGTGGATAAAAATGGATGTAGATTATATAAATTGGATGTAGAGTATATAAAATGGATGTAGAGTGGATAAAAATGGATGTCGAGTGGATAAAATGGATGTAGAGTGGATAAAAATGGATGTAGATTGGATAAAATGGATGTAGAGTTAATAAAAATGGATGTAGAGTGGATAAAATGGATGTATAGTGGATAAAAATGGATGTAGAGTAGATAAAATAGATGTAGAGTGGATAAAAATGGATGTAGATTGGATAAAATGGATGTATAGTGGATAAAAATGGATGTAGAGTAGATAAAATAGATGTAGAGTGGATAAAAATGGATGTAGAGTGGATAAAATGGATGTCGAGTGGATAAAATGGATGTAGAGTGGATAAAAATGGATGTAGATTATATAAATTGGATGTAGAGTATATAAAATGGATGTAGAGTGGATAAAAATGGATGTCGAGTGGATAAAATGGATGTAGAGTGGATAAAAATGGATGTAGATTGGACAAAATGGATGTAGAGTTAATAAAAATGGATGTAGAGTGGATAAAATATATGTAGAGTGGATAAAAATGGATGTAGAGTGGATAAAATGGATGTAGAGTGCATAAAAATGGATGTTGAGTGGATAAAGTGGATGTAGAGTGGATAAAATGGATGTACATTTAATAAAAATGGATGTAGAGTGGATAAAAATGGATGTAGAGTGGATAAAAATGAATGTAGATTGGATAAAATGGATGTAGAGTTAATAAAAGTGGATGTAGAGTGGATAAAATGGATGTAGAGTTGATAAAAATGGATGTAGAGTGGATAAAAATGGATGTAGATTGGATAAAATGGATGTAGAGTGGATAAAAATGGATGTAGATTATATAAATTGGATGTAGAGTATATAAAATGGATGTAGAGTGGATAAAAATGGATGTAGATTGGATAAAATGGATGTAGAGTGGATAAAAATGGATGTAGATTATATAAATTGGATGTAGAGTATATAAAATGGATGTAGAGTGGATAAAAATGGATGTCGAGTGGATAAAATGGATGTATAGTGGATAAAAATGGATGTAGAGTAGATAAAATAGATGTAGAGTGGATAAAAATGGATGTAGAGTGGATAAAAATGGATGTAGATTGGATAAAATGGATGTAGAGTTAATAAAAGTGGATGTAGAGTGGATAAAATGGATGTAGAGTTGATAAAAATGGATGTAGAGTGGATAAAAATGGATGTAGATTGGATAAAATGGATGTAGAGTGGATAAAAATGGATGTAGATTATATAAATTGGATGTAGAGTATATAAAATGGATGTAGAGTGGATAAAAATGGATGTCGAGTGGATAAAATGGATGTAGAGTGGATAAAAATGGATGTAGAGTGGATAAAATGGATGTAGAGTGCATAAAAATGGATGTTGAGTGGATAAAATGGATGTAGAGTGGATAAAATGGATGTACATTTAATAAAAATGGATGTAGAGTGGATAAAAATGGATGTAGAGTGGATAAAATGGATGTACATTTAATAAAAATGGATGTAGAGTGGATAAAAATGGATGTAGAGTGGATAAAAATAGATGTAGAGTGGATAAAAATGGATGTAGAGTGGATACAATGGATGTAGAGTGGATAAAAATGGATGTAGAGTGGATAAAATGGATGTAGAGTGGATAAAAATGGATGTAGAGTGGATAAAATGGATGTAGAGTGCATAAAAATGGATGTTGAGTGGATAAAATGGATGTAGAGTGGATAAAATGGATGTACATTTAATAAAAATGGATGTAGAGTGGATAAAAATGGATGTAGAGTGGATAAAAATGGATGTAGATTGGATAAAATGGATGTAGAGTTAATAAAAGTGGATGTAGAGTGGATAAAATGGATGTAGAGTTGATAAAAATGGATGTAGAGTGGATAAAAATGGATGTAGATTGGATAAAATGGATGTAGAGTGGATAAAAATGGATGTAGATTATATAAATTGGATGTAGAGTATATAAAATGGATGTAGAGTGGATAAAAATGGATGTCGAGTGGATAAAATGGATGTCGAGTGGATAAAATGGATGTAGAGTGGATAAAATGGATGTAGATTGGATAAAATGGATGTAGAGTTAATAAAAATGGATGTAGAGTGGATAAAATGGATGTATAGTGGATAAAAATGGATGTAGAGTAGATAAAATAGATGTAGAGTGGATAAAAATGGATGTAGAGTGGATAAAATGGATGTCGAGTGGATAAAATGGATGTAGAGTGGATAAAAATAGATGTAGAGTGGATAAAAATGGATGTAGAGTGGATACAATGGATGTAGAGTGGATAAAAATGGATGTAGAGTGGATAAAATGGTTGTAGAGTGGATAAAAATGGATGTAGAGTGGATAAAATGGATGTACATTTAATAAAAATGGATGTAGAGTGGATAAAAATGGATGTAGAGTGGATAAAAATGGATGTAGATTGGATAAAATGGATGTAGAGTTAATAAAAGTGGATGTAGAGTGGATAAAATGGATGTAGAGTGCATAAAAATGGATGTAGAGTGGATAAAGTGGATGTAGAGTGGATAAAATGGATGTACATTTAATAAAAATGGATGTAGAGTGGATAAAAATGGATGTAGAGTGGATAAAAATGGATGTAGATTGGATAAAATGGATGTAGAGTTAATAAAAGTGGATGTAGAGTGGATAAAATGGATGTAGAGTTGATAAAAATGGATGTAGAGTGGATAAAAATGGATGTAGATTGGATAAAATGGATGTAGAGTGGATAAAAATGGATGTAGTTTATATAAATTGGATGTAGAGTATATAAAATGGATGTAGAGTGGATAAAAATGGATGTCGAGTGGATAAAATGGATGTAGAGTGGATAAAAATGGATGTAGATTGGATAAAATGGATGTAGAGTTAATAAAAATGGATGTAGAGTGGATAAAATGGATGTATAGTGGATAAAAATGGATGTAGAGTAGATAAAATAGATGTAGAGTGGATAAAAATGGATGTAAAGTGGATAAAAATGGATGTAGATTGGATAAAATGGATGTAGAGTGGATAAAAATGGATGTAGATTATATAAATTGGATGTAGAGTATATAAAATGGATGTAGAGTGGATAAAAATGGATGTCGAGTGGATAAAATGGATGTAGAGTGGATAAAAATGGATGTAGATTGGACAAAATGGATGTAGAGTTAATAAAAATGGATGTAGAGTGGATAAAATGGATGTATTGTGGATAAAAATGGATGTAGAGTAGATAAAATAGATGTAGAGTGGATAAAAATGGATGTAGAGTGGATAAAATGGATGTCGAGTGGATAAAATGGATGTAGAGTGGATAAAAATAGATGTAGAGTGGATAAAAATGGATGTAGAGTGGATACAATGGATGTAGAGTGGATAAAAATGGATGTAGAGTGGATAAAATGGATGTAGAGTGGATAAAAATGGATGTAGAGTGGATAAAATGGATGTAGAGTGCATAAATATGGATGTTGAGTGGATAAAATGGATGTAGAGTGGATAAAATGGATGTACATTTAATAAAAATGGATGTAGAGTGGATAAAAATGGATGTAGAGTGGATAAAAATGGATGTAGATTGGATAAAATGGATGTAGAGTTAATAAAAGTGGATGTAGAGTGGATAAAATGGATGTAGAGTGCATAAAAATGGATGTTGAGTGGATAAAGTGGATGTAGAGTGGATAAAATGGATGTACATTTAATAAAAATGGATGTAGAGTGGATAAAAATGGATGTAGAGTGGATAAAAATGGATGTAGATTGGATAAAATGGATGTAGAGTTAATAAAAGTGGATGTAGAGTGGATAAAATGGATGTAGAGTTGATAAAAATGGATGTACAGTGGATAAAAATGGATGTAGATTGGATAAAATGGATGTAGAGTGGATAAAAATGGATGTAGATTATATAAATTGGATGTAGAGTATATAAAATGGATGTAGAGTGGATAAAAATGGATGTCGAGTGGATAAAATGGATGTAGAGTGGATAAAAATGGATGTAGATTGGATAAAATGGATGTAGAGTTAATAAAAATGGATGTAGAGTGGATAAAATGGATGTATAGTGGATAAAAATGGATGTAGAGTAGATAAAATAGATGTAGAGTGGATAAAAATGGATGTAAAGTGGATAAAAATGGATGTAGATTGGATAAAATGGATGTATAGTGGATAAAAATGGATGTAGAGTAGATAAAATAGATGTAGAGTGGATAAAAATGGATGTAGAGTGGATAAAATGGATGTCGAGTGGATAAAATGGATGTAGAGTGGATAAAAATGGATGTAGATTATATAAATTGGATGTAGAGTATATAAAATGGATGTAGAGTGGATAAAAATGGATGTCGAGTGGATAAAATGGATGTAGAGTGGATAAAAATGGATGTAGATTGGATAAAATGGATGTAGAGTTAATAAAAATGGATGTAGAGTGGATAAAATGGATGTATAGTGGATAAAAATGGATGTAGAGTAGATAAAATAGATGTAGAGTGGATAAAAATGGATGTAGAGTGGATAAAATGGATGTCGAGTGGATAAAATGGATGTAGAGTGGATAAAAATGGATGTAGATTATATAAATTGGATGTAGAGTATATAAAATGGATGTAGAGTGGATAAAAATGGATGTCGAGTGGATAAAATGGATGTAGAGTGGATAAAAATGGATGTAGATTGGACAAAATGGATGTAGAGTTAATAAAAATGGATGTAGAGTGGATAAAATATATGTAGAGTGGATAAAAATGGATGTAGAGTGGATAAAATGGATGTAGAGTGCATAAAAATGGATGTTGAGTGGATAAAGTGGATGTAGAGTGGATAAAATGGATGTACATTTAATAAAAATGGATGTAGAGTGGATAAAAATGGATGTAGAGTGGATAAAAATGGATGTAGAGTTAATAAAAATGGATGTAGAGTGGATAAAATGGATGTATAGTGGATAAAAATGGATGTAGAGTAGATAAAATAGATGTAGAGTGGATAAAAATGGATGTAAAGTGGATAAAAATGGATGTAGATTGGATAAAATGGATGTATAGTGGATAAAAATGGATGTAGAGTAGATAAAATAGATGTAGAGTGGATAAAAATGGATGTAGAGTGGATAAAATGGATGTCGAGTGGATAAAATGGATGTAGAGTGGATAAAAATGGATGTAGATTATATAAATTGGATGTAGAGTATATAAAATGGATGTAGAGTGGATAAAAATGGATGTCGAGTGGATAAAATGGATGTAGAGTGGATAAAAATGGATGTAGATTGGATAAAATGGATGTAGAGTTAATAAAAATGGATGTAGATTGGATAAAATGGATGTATAGTGGATAAAAATGGATGTAGAGTAGATAAAATAGATGTAGAGTGGATAAAAATGGATGTAGAGTGGATAAAATGGATGTCGAGTGGATAAAATGGATGTAGAGTGGATAAAAATGGATGTAGATTATATAAATTGGATGTAGAGTATATAAAATGGATGTAGAGTGGATAAAAATGGATGTCGAGTGGATAAAATGGATGTAGAGTGGATAAAAATGGATGTAGATTGGACAAAATGGATGTAGAGTTAATAAAAATGGATGTAGAGTGGATAAAATATATGTAGAGTGGATAAAAATGGATGTAGAGTGGATAAAATGGATGTAGAGTGCATAAAAATGGATGTTGAGTGGATAAAGTGGATGTAGAGTGGATAAAATGGATGTACATTTAATAAAAATGGATGTAGAGTGGATAAAAATGGATGTAGAGTGGATAAAAATGAATGTAGATTGGATAAAATGGATGTAGAGTTAATAAAAGTGGATGTAGAGTGGATAAAATGGATGTAGAGTTGATAAAAATGGATGTAGAGTGGATAAAAATGGATGTCGAGTGGATAAAATGGATGTAGAGTGGATAAAAATGGATGTAGATTGGATAAAATGGATGTAGAGTTAATAAAAATGGATGTAGAGTGGATAAAATGGATGTATAGTGGATAAAAATGGATGTAGAGTAGATAAAATAGATGTAGAGTGGATAAAAATGGATGTAGAGTGGATAAAATGGATGTCGAGTGGATAAAATGGATGTAGAGTGGATAAAAATGGATGTAGATTATATAAATTGGATGTAGAGTATATAAAATGGATGTAGAGTGGATAAAAATGGATGTCGAGTGGATAAAATGGATGTAGAGTGGATAAAAATGGATGTAGATTGGACAAAATGGATGTAGAGTTAATAAAAATGGATGTAGAGTGGATAAAATATATGTAGAGTGGATAAAAATGGATGTAGAGTGGATAAAATGGATGTAGAGTGCATAAAAATGGATGTTGAGTGGATAAAGTGGATGTAGAGTGGATAAAATGGATGTACATTTAATAAAAATGGATGTAGAGTGGATAAAAATGGATGTAGAGTGGATAAAAATGAATGTAGATTGGATAAAATGGATGTAGAGTTAATAAAAATGGATGTAGAGTGGATAAAATGGATGTATAGTGGATAAAAATGGATGTAGAGTAGATAAAATAGATGTAGAGTGGATAAAAATGGATGTAAAGTGGATAAAAATGGATGTAGATTGGATAAAATGGATGTATAGTGGATAAAAATGGATGTAGAGTAGATAAAATAGATGTAGAGTGGATAAAAATGGATGTAGAGTGGATAAAATGGATGTCGAGTGGATAAAATGGATGTAGAGTGGATAAAAATGGATGTAGATTATATAAATTGGATGTAGAGTATATAAAATGGATGTAGAGTGGATAAAAATGGATGTCGAGTGGATAAAATGGATGTAGAGTGGATAAAAATGGATGTAGATTGGATAAAATGGATGTAGAGTTAATAAAAATGGATGTAGATTGGATAAAATGGATGTATAGTGGATAAAAATGGATGTAGAGTAGATAAAATAGATGTAGAGTGGATAAAAATGGATGTAGAGTGGATAAAATGGATGTCGAGTGGATAAAATGGATGTAGAGTGGATAAAAATGGATGTAGATTATATAAATTGGATGTAGAGTATATAAAATGGATGTAGAGTGGATAAAAATGGATGTCGAGTGGATAAAATGGATGTAGAGTGGATAAAAATGGATGTAGATTGGACAAAATGGATGTAGAGTTAATAAAAATGGATGTAGAGTGGATAAAATATATGTAGAGTGGATAAAAATGGATGTAGAGTGGATAAAATGGATGTAGAGTGCATAAAAATGGATGTTGAGTGGATAAAGTGGATGTAGAGTGGATAAAATGGATGTACATTTAATAAAAATGGATGTAGAGTGGATAAAAATGGATGTAGAGTGGATAAAAATGAATGTAGATTGGATAAAATGGATGTAGAGTTAATAAAAGTGGATGTAGAGTGGATAAAATGGATGTAGAGTTGATAAAAATGGATGTAGAGTGGATAAAAATGGATGTAGATTGGATAAAATGGATGTAGAGTGGATAAAAATGGATGTAGATTATATAAATTGGATGTAGAGTATATAAAATGGATGTAGAGTGGATAAAAATGGATGTAGATTGGATAAAATGGATGTAGAGTGGATAAAAATGGATGTAGATTATATAAATTGGATGTAGAGTATATAAAATGGATGTAGAGTGGATAAAAATGGATGTCGAGTGGATAAAATGGATGTATAGTGGATAAAAATGGATGTAGAGTAGATAAAATAGATGTAGAGTGGATAAAAATGGATGTAGAGTGGATAAAAATGGATGTAGATTGGATAAAATGGATGTAGAGTTAATAAAAGTGGATGTAGAGTGGATAAAATGGATGTAGAGTTGATAAAAATGGATGTAGAGTGGATGTTGTGTAATCATCCACCCATGTGGCAGAAAGAGCCTGTAATAGAGCTTTGTAAGGAACAGAGCTATATCACATTGCGGTGAATAGGTGTAGAGGAGCACAGTCATTCAATATCAACGAGGAATCAGAGCGAAAGTAAATATCTATTATAAATAATCCAATGAAAGCGGTAGTAAAGTGTATAATGCGGTTAGATCTCAAATCTTGCGGAGGTAAGCAAGACGCGGTGAAGCTACGATTATTCAAATAGAGATTCATGGCGAATTCCGTTACGCGCGGTACGAGAAGAAAGGATTCCGATATCGAATGTTGCCACATGAGTGAGATTCGCGGTGAGGAATCTGGTGTGTCTGGAATAGTCAATAACAGAGCAATTAACGGTAACAAGGTAGATTTATTCTAATAATTAAATAATCATACCTAGCGGTGAGTACAATTTGTACCGTAGAGCTCGGCGGTTTCTTACGATATAAACGCTCGTCTTCTCCTTATCGTAATATGAAAGAGCTCTGGACGCCTCACTATGCTAGCGGAGATAACGCTCTTAAATTAATATGCGGTGATACAATAATACGCGGTGAACACAAGTAAAAGATGAAACAATGATACGACGTGTGCACACGGTAACGAGAAAACCAATAATGGCGATCGATATGCCAACGGAAAATCATGAAGAACAGAGTTCATAAAGTTACAAGATTCGCCCTGCTCTCATGAAAATGCGTGCGTGCGGAGCGGGCCTGAGGTGACAGCAGGCTGATTATTGGCTAATTGGGCGATAAGCGCCCTCTGACGCTGACTGCGGTACGCGTGATCGATGCGGATAGAGAATCAATATTAGGCGGCTCGACGCCGCCTAACCTCACGCGGTGCGGTGCCCCAGAGAGGGCACTGCGATGCTAATTACCGAACATTCCGCCCGCCATCAGCAACAGCGTTGATGATTAAACCCTTTTCTCGCGCTTCTTGAGGTTGGGGTTGTACGCGGTTCTTCAGAGTTCTTGATTCTCTGGAGCTGGTGTAGGAGCTGGCAAGACAGCGAGCTTAGAGATAGGTCTCTTCATTGTAGAGGTGGCTGTCTTGAGAGTAACCACCCTGGTGAGCCCGTCTTGTCCAGGGTGGAGCGCCATTATTCTGGCGAGCGGCCACTTGGATGGTGGAAACCTTTCATCGGTTATTCGCACCAAGGAGCCCACTGCGGAGCTAGATCTTCCAAGGGCCTAGAGTTCAACACTGTCTCAACTTGGACCAGAAGAGTCGTAAATTCTTCAAAGTTGAGCGCAGCGGCGGTGATCCTCGAGAGATGGTACTTTATAAATTTAACTGCAGCTTCCCATTTTTTTTCCCATGTAAGGGGGTGCAGGCGGATTAGATCGCCGGGTTATGCGACCCTGGGCGAAGAGCTCGGCGAGCTTCGGAGACTCCTGTGTCCCTCGAGAGAAAAGCCGCTTGTTCTCAGCGGCTTCTCCAGTGAAATTGGTGCCACCGTTGAGCGTGCGTTCATGTGCGTCAGAGATCAGGAGCTCGGAGTGTTTTGTTGACCGTGGCAGGATCGCAGGATGCTTGATGTCAAGCTCAAGGTTGGAGTTCTTGAGCCTTCCTCCAACCCGAATGATACCCTTGGTGTCCAGAAAGGCCGCCAATCGGCTGAAGGGATGTCCACGAGGCCAGGGGGTCATTGTCGAGAGTATCTTGAGCTCGAATTGGAAATACTTGGATTGTGTTGGTTACACCCAGTATTCCCAAGAGTGGTTAAGGTCTGTTGGGCCGAGCTCGTTCCGGAGCGATGAATCTGGCACCTTAGCGAAGATGGAACGAACTCTGAAACAGATTTCGGTAATACGAAGGAGGCGGTTGATGGAGGAATAGCGGTTAATATGGTCCCAACAGACTGGTGTCTGAACGCCAGCGGTAAACGCCAACCCTGGTCGTTCTTCGAGCTGGATCGCTGGGTCGAGCGCGAAATTCTGAGCCGGCCAAGGCTCGGCGGTTTTCAGAAGCCATGGTGGGCCGGTCCACCATAGGTGGTGCTTCTGGAGCTGGTATGGCGTAAGTCCCCTTCATGCACAGTCCACTGGTTTGTCCTCCCAGGAACGAATCTCCACCGGCCGGTTGGAGTCAGATCTTGATGCGGACACTCTGTTCCGAACGAAGTCCTTCCGGTGTGACGGGTGCGAGCGTATCCACGTCAGTGCAACTGCGGAATCAGTCCACAAATAAGTTGGAGCTTCACCAAGGTCGAGCGCTTTCCGGCAATATGCTACTAGCTGGGAAAGCAGTAGTGCGGCGCTGAGCTCCAGTCTCAGGATAGTGAGACGCTTGAGAGGAGCGACCTTGGTCTTGGAGCATACCAGAGTAACGCGGGCTCCGGTATTAGCGGTGTGGATCTTGATATATACGGTTGCCGCCATTGCAACCTGAGAGGCGTCGGAGAACCCATGGAATTCTACCGTTGCACTGGTGGAGAGCTGGATCCATCTTGGTATAGAAATTTCGGGGATCGTGGCGAGCTCGTTCTTGAATTTACTCCATTTGCGGCAAACGTGATCCGGCAAATGGTCGTCCCAGCTGAGCTTCTCCAGCCAAAGCTCCTGCAATAATACTTTGGCTTGGATGGTGATAGGCGAGAGAAAACCAAGAGGATCAAAAAGTTGCGCGATCTCTGACAGGATGCGGCGTTTAGTTGGATGCGGAGCTGGAGCTGGTGGCTTGATTCTGAATTGGAAGCTATCAGAATGCGGAGACCAATGCAGGCCTAAGAGCTTCGTGCTAATTGCGGTATCGTCAAACGATAAAGTTGTTCTCGCTTCCACCCGAGAATGCTGCTGCAAACCATGATGGTTACTGGTCCACTTGGCGAGAGGGAAGCCGCCCGCCATGCAGAGCTTCGTAAGCTGGTCGGCAATAGCTTGGAGCTCGGTGATATCGTCGGCACCGCCGAATATGTCGTCTACATATCGTCCTTGAAGAAGAGGCTGGAGCGCAAGCGGGTATTTGTCGCCTTCATCGGCCACAAGTTGAAGAAGCACCCGAACTGCTAAATATGGAGCTGGTCGCGTGCCATAAGTAACAGTAGTGAGCTGGTATGGAACAATATTGTTCTGCTCATCTTTCCAGAGGATCCACTGAGGATCCCAGTCTCGGTGGTCCACTATGATCTATCTGAACATCTTCGTGATGTCAGTGGCGAAAATAAAGCGGTGGCGGCGAATCCAGAGCAGTACATCGATTAAATCGATCTGGAGCTTCGGACCTGTGTGGAGCACGTCATTCCGTGACACTCCAGAACGTGTTGGGCGGGAGCCATTCAACACAACTCTCAGCTTGGTAGTCGTGCTGTCTTCTCTCAGCACGCCGTGATGCGGTAGATAATAGACTGGAGATTCAGCCGCGGTAGTCGGTGCCTTCACCATATGATGGAGCTGCTGATATTCCGTGAGGAATGATGAATAGAGCTCGCTGTAGGTCTCGTCACCTGCAAGACGCCGTAGAAGATGTTGGAGGCATCGCGAGGCGGTAAGATACGAATCTCCAAGCTGAGAGGGCGGCGATCTCACAGGAAGTCTTACTGTGTACCTTCCGGAGCTCGTTCTGGAGTGCGTTAACTTGAAGTGAGCTTCACAGGCTTGCTCCTCTGGAGAGAGGTCTTGCGCGGTTGCAGCTTCTGGTACTTCCTCTTGAACCCAAAACTGAGTGAGCAGATCTTGAAGGCTTTGCGTTGTTTGATCGATTGACATGTGATACGCGGATGCGGTTGTATCATCGGTGGTGTTGACCGGACCAAAGACAATCCAGCCAAAGATGGTCTTTTGCGCGACCGGGAGATGTGGAGCATCCTTGACGATGTCCGGTAGTAATATCATCCCGTAGTTGTCGGCTCCGAGAATCATGTCAATCGACTGCGGTGTTAAATAGTGCGGGTCTGCGAGCTCGAGGTGTCCCAAGTGTTCCCACGTTGGGTGCGAGCTTTGCGCACTCGGAATCTCGTTGGTAAGCTGCTTCAAGATGTGTGCGGTGATTTGAACTGACTCTGGTGAGTAGGTGGATCTCAGTGTCAGTTCCACCACGCCTCGTGTGAACCCAGCTTCAGAGCCGCCAATACCACGGATCGCAATGGTGGAATGATGGCGTGGTATGCGGAGCGTCTTGACTAGTGCTTCTGAGACGAAGCTCAACTCTGAACCAGAGTCGATTAGCAATCGAGCCCGGTGGCTGAGGTGCGGTGTCTCTATTTGAACGAGGCTGGTGGCGAGTAGTACAGCCGGACGACAGTAGCGGTGGTTCAAAGGCGGTGGATGTTGCGTGCGGTGCGGTAGTGGTTGAGGTAGCGGTTGCGGTTTATTGTGCGGCGGTTCTTGCGGTGGAGGTTGCGGTAAGTCGAGTGGAAGCGGAGGTCTTCATTTTTTCGCGGTGGCTGGAGCGGGAGCGGTGTGGATCATAGTATGATGCCGTTGATCACAAACGCGGCATCTTCTGGTGGAGCGACACCACGCGAGCCCATGGTGCCCAAGGCAGTTGGGGCAGAGCTGCTTTTCCCGAGCAACCGCGGCTCGAGCCTCATTGCCGAGAGCGGCGAATTTGCGGCAGGTTGCGATATAATGCACATCACCGCAGTAATCGCAGTAGTACGGCGAGTCCTGAGGGTGCGGTGATGGCCGTGCCTGGCGCGGTGCGGTGGATCCTGAGGTTGTCGAGGATGCGGCAGCAGAGGAGCTCGAAGACGTCGGCCTTTGCACGACGTGGTGCGCTGCGACTACCGCTGGTCTACGCTGCGCGGTGGATGCGTAGGAGCTCGGCTGCGGGGATTTCGCAGAGCTCTCCAGGCACTCACTCGCTCGAGCTCTGCCCTCGAGGAAAGCAGTCAGGCTTTTGAGCGTTGGGAGCTCGGTTGTGGAGCCCAATTTTTGCTCCCACGCTCGGCGCGTGGTCGAATCGAGCCTCTTCGTCATCGAATAAACGATGACCGTCTCCCATTGTTCGGGTTCGACTCCGAGGGACTTGAGAGAGCTGAGGACCTCGGTGGTGGTGTTTAGGAGCCCGTTCAGCTGCATTGCGGATGGAGCTGTCAGCTGCTTACCTCCAAACAGCTTGTCCAGCTGGGCGGTTACGAGAAGCCGCTTATTCTCAAACCGCTTCTTTAACTGAGCCCAAGCGGGAGCGAAAGAATTCCCCTCCATGGGGAAGGAGCTCACAAGCGGTGCGGCGGACCCGGCTAGGCTGGTCTGCAAATAGTGCATCCTCTGCACGTCGGAGAGCCCTTCGTGATCGATCACGATCGAGGTGAATAGATCACGGAATGCGGGCCACGAGATGTAATCTCCAAAGAATGTGGAGATCTTCAGCTCCGGCAACTTGCTCGGAGCTGGTGCGGGTGCGGTCCTAGGAGAGCTCGTTTGCAAGGCGGCGATGCTTGCGCGCCTCGTCAGCAAAGCCTCCTTTGCTTTGCCGCTCTTCCTCATGGGCTCTGCGACATACTGCCCACCGAGCTCGGGGAGCTCGCAGCGTTCAGCGGTACACAGATCGCACAATGTGGCCTGGGTCTCTGTGTACTCAGCGATGTGTTCCTTGAGAACATATAATTTCGCGGTGAGAGTCGCCAACGTCACGTCTTTCTGGCTCGCGATCTCCATCGAGCTCTCGCAATGCTCGAGCAGCATTTCGCGTTGCGTGCGGAGCATGGACAGCTTCAGTTGGAGCCTGGCCGAATGCCTTTTTCCTTTCGGGGATGCGGAGCGAGAGGACGGTTTCGCCTTGTCCTGATCGCTGGCGGTGCGCTCGAGCAAGAGCTCAGCGGGAACGTCTAATGTTGCCACGTGAATGGCAGGAGACTCAGGCGTCTGCGGTGCGGTGATATCCAGCGCGGATCCCTCGCTGGGCTTCGGCGGTGGGAGCGCGATTGCGGGTAGAGCGCTTTTCCCCTCTGACATCTTGAGCTAGCGGTGAATATGAACGTGTAGATGCGTGATAACGAGAGGCGGTAAGAATAAATACAATAAAGAATGCGGAAGACAATATAACTAACTACTCAAGAGCCATGTGTATGCATAATTATTAAAAGATGAATATATGAACGAAGATGACGGATGACGCAATTATAACGAGTGAGCATTGAATAGGCACTCGAGTCAAAAGGGGGAGTGATAATAAAAAAGAATGTCAAGTAAAATAAATAGAACTGTGCGAGTAAACGAGCACATGAGTCCAAATGACGAATGAATGATTTGAAATTGATCCAGTCAGTGAAAAATTAATAAGAGTATTTGAGCAAGTCGAGACAGCATGCAGGTGCACGAGGTAACCTGAATATTGTCTAACTGCGTATTATAAAGAGCGATACTGAATGAATAGGTAGAATGCAGGAGCACGAAGGAAAACCTGCATAACGCCTAAACCAGTATGCGGATCAAAGTTATATGAATCTATTAACTGAATAACTGAGGTTTAAAGCGGAGGAGTGAGTTTTCTCGAATGCATAGACAGTGCGGTAACATAATATAAATCACCCTCGATGAATAATAATAACCATGATAAATAGATAAAAATAGAAATTTAAACATCACCTGAATAATCACTGTGAACAGAGAATACATATTACATAAAACAGTGCGAAATAAATAACCACAGAATTCAATACATAATAAATAACAATAAATGAACAATTAAATCAATATCATGTTTCCTTAATATATAAAATATACAAGTGTGCGCGCAACGCAGCACAGGAGTCTTGAGTTAAAAGATCATAATGCCAATACTGGAGAAGAATTTCTGAATAATCGCGGTGCAGTCAGGACGTTAATGTAACGTACTATAATTCAATACCGCGGAATTAATTTGGCAATGTCTGAGTGACTCGAGATATGAGTCAACAATAATGATCGAGTACGTTCGATAGAGCAAGCAAATGCGCGATGAACTCGAGCACATGAGTCAAGATATTGAAAGTGCAAAGATAACCATGAATTACAACAATAAGATCAAAGCGTTATAATGTAAAGCAAGAGTACCGATAACATGAGTATCGTGAAGCTTAATTTGAATAATATTTCACAATCGTGCTCTCGAGTGAGCACAGAATACAAGCGTACGTTAACAAGAACTTGAAAATAGATAGAAGAATAGAATAAATTTAAGTATTGTGAGTACGTCGGTACGAGATAGCTTCATGGTAAATTAAAAACGTAAATCAATTGTATAAGAGCAAGTACGCGAATCGAAAGGCACATACGTCTATGTTCAATAAATAAAGGAGTACAAACAGTAAACCTCCAATAAGAGTGTTAATGTGCATATCGATGAGCATACGCGTCCAATATGAAGAAATATCTGCATACTAGAGTAGCGTAACATCAATAATACATTACAAAATAAGAGAGAATTACAATATACATATAAATATGTGCGGTTCAAACGAGCGACGCGGTGAGATCACATTATTAATAAATGTGATTGCATAGTGAGGCGAATGAGATGATGCATAGTGAGGCGAGACGCAGAGGGGACTCGGGGTTTGACTATTCCAGAATCCGGCTCGAAGGACCAAAAAATGTTGTGTAATCATCCACCCATGTGGCAGAAAGAGCCTGTAATAGAGCTTTGTAAGGAACAGAGCTATATCACATTGCGGTGAATAGGTGTAGAGGAGCACAGTCATTCAATATCAACGAGGAATCAGAGCGAAAGTAAATATCTATTATAAATAATCCAATGAAAGCGGTAGTAAAGTGTATAATGCGGTTAGATCTCAAATCTTGCGGAGGTAAGCAAGACGCGGTGAAGCTACGATTATTCAAATAGAGATTCATGGCGAATTCCGTTACGCGCGGTACGAGAAGAAAGGATTCCGATATCGAATGTTGCCACATGAGTGAGATTCGCGGTGAGGAATCTGGTGTGTCTGGAATAGTCAATAACAGAGCAATTAACGGTAACAAGGTAGATTTATTCTAATAATTAAATAATCATACCTAGCGGTGAGTACAATTTGTACCGTAGAGCTCGGCGGTTTCTTACGATATAAACGCTCGTCTTCTCCTTATCGTAATATGAAAGAGCTCTGGACGCCTCACTATGCTAGCGGAGATAACGCTCTTAAATTAATATGCGGTGATACAATAATACGCGGTGAACACAAGTAAAAGATGAAACAATGATACGACGTGTGCACACGGTAACGAGAAAACCAATAATGGCGATCGATATGCCAACGGAAAATCATGAAGAACAGAGTTCATAAAGTTACAAGATTCGCCCTGCTCTCATGAAAATGCGTGCGTGCGGAGCGGGCCTGAGGTGACAGCAGGCTGATTATTGGCTAATTGGGCGATAAGCGCCCTCTGACGCTGACTGCGGTACGCGTGATCGATGCGGATAGAGAATCAATATTAGGCGGCTCGACGCCGCCTAACCTCACGCGGTGCGGTGCCCCAGAGAGGGCACTGCGATGCTAATTACCGAACAGTGGATAAAAATGGATGTAGATTGGATAAAATGGATGTAGAGTGGATAAAAATGGATGTAGATTATATAAATTGGATGTAGAGTATATAAAATGGATGTAGAGTGGATAAAAATGGATGTCGAGTGGATAAAATGGATGTAGAGTGGATAAAAATGGATGTAGAGTGGATAAAATGGATGTAGAGTGCATAAAAATGGATGTTGAGTGGATAAAATGGATGTAGAGTGGATAAAATGGATGTACATTTAATAAAAATGGATGTAGAGTGGATAAAAATGGATGTAGAGTGGATAAAAATAGATGTAGAGTGGATAAAAATGGATGTAGAGTGGATACAATGGATGTAGAGTGGATAAAAATGGATGTAGAGTGGATAAAATGGATGTAGAGTGGATAAAAATGGATGTAGAGTGGATAAAATGGATGTAGAGTGCATAAAAATGGATGTTGAGTGGATAAAATGGATGTAGAGTGGATAAAATGGATGTACATTTAATAAAAATGGATGTAGAGTGGATAAAAATGGATGTAGAGTGGATAAAAATGGATGTAGATTGGATAAAATGGATGTAGAGTTAATAAAAGTGGATGTAGAGTGGATAAAATGGATGTAGAGTTGATAAAAATGGATGTAGAGTGGATAAAAATGGATGTAGAGTGGATAAAATGGATGTAGAGTGGATAAAAATGGATGTAGATTATATAAATTGGATGTAGAGTATATAAAATGGATGTAGAGTGGATAAAAATGGATGTCGAGTGGATAAAATGGATGTCGAGTGGATAAAATGGATGTAGAGTGGATAAAATGGATGTAGATTGGATAAAATGGATGTAGAGTTAATAAAAATGGATGTAGAGTGGATAAAATGGATGTATAGTGGATAAAAATGGATGTAGAGTAGATAAAATAGATGTAGAGTGGATAAAAATGGATGTAGAGTGGATAAAATGGATGTCGAGTGGATAAAATGGATGTAGAGTGGATAAAAATGGATGTAGAGTGGATAAAAATGGATGTAGAGTGGATAAAATGGATGTAGAGTGGATAAAAATGGATGTAGAGTGGATAAAATGGATGTAGAGTGGATAAAAATGGATGTAGAGTGGATAAAATGGATGTACATTTAATAAAAATGGATGTAGAGTGGATAAAAATGGATGTAGAGTGGATAAAAATGGATGTAGATTGGATAAAATGGATGTAGAGTTAATAAAAGTGGATGTAGAGTGGATAAAATGGATGTAGAGTGCATAAAAATGGATGTTGAGTGGATAAAGTGGATGTAGAGTGGATAAAATGGATGTACATTTAATAAAAATGGATGTAGAGTGGATAAAAATGGATGTAGAGTGGATAAAAATGGATGTAGATTGGATAAAATGGATGTAGAGTTAATAAAAGTGGATGTAGAGTGGATAAAATGGATGTAGAGTTGATAAAAATGGATGTAGAGTGGATAAAAATGGATGTAGATTGGATAAAATGGATGTAGAGTGGATAAAAATGGATGTAGATTATATAAATTGGATGTAGAGTATATAAAATGGATGTAGAGTGGATAAAAATGGATGTCGAGTGGATAAAATGGATGTAGAGTGGATAAAAATGGATGTAGATTGGATAAAATGGATGTAGAGTTAATAAAAATGGATGTAGAGTGGATAAAATGGATGTATAGTGGATAAAAATGGATGTAGAGTAGATAAAATAGATGTAGAGTGGATAAAAATGGATGTAAAGTGGATAAAAATGGATGTAGATTGGATAAAATGGATGTAGAGTGGATAAAAATGGATGTAGATTATATAAATTGGATGTAGAGTAGATAAAAATGGATGTCGAGTGGATAAAATGGATGTAGAGTGGATAAAAATGGATGTAGATTGGACAAAATGGATGTAGAGTTAATAAAAATGGATGTAGAGTGGATAAAATGGATGTATTGTGGATAAAAATGGATGTAGAGTAGATAAAATAGATGTAGAGTGGATAAAAATGGATGTAGAGTGGATAAAATGGATGTCGAGTGGATAAAATGGATGTAGAGTGGATAAAAATAGATGTAGAGTGGATAAAAATGGATGTAGAGTGGATACAATGGATGTAGAGTGGATAAAAATGGATGTAGAGTGGATAAAATGGATGTAGAGTGGATAAAAATGGATGTAGAGTGGATAAAATGGATGTAGAGTGCATAAATATGGATGTTGAGTGGATAAAATGGATGTAGAGTGGATAAAATGGATGTACATTTAATAAAAATGGATGTAGAGTGGATAAAAATGGATGTAGAGTGGATAAAAATGGATGTAGATTGGATAAAATGGATGTAGAGTTAATAAAAGTGGATGTAGAGTGGATAAAATGGATGTAGAGTGCATAAAAATGGATGTTGAGTGGATAAAGTGGATGTAGAGTGGATAAAATGGATGTACATTTAATAAAAATGGATGTAGAGTGGATAAAAATGGATGTAGAGTGGATAAAAATGGATGTAGATTGGATAAAATGGATGTAGAGTTAATAAAAGTGGATGTAGAGTGGATAAAATGGATGTAGAGTTGATAAAAATGGATGTAGAGTGGATAAAAATGGATGTAGATTGGATAAAATGGATGTAGAGTGGATAAAAATGGATGTAGATTATATAAATTGGATGTAGAGTATATAAAATGGATGTAGAGTGGATAAAAATGGATGTCGAGTGGATAAAATGGATGTAGAGTGGATAAAAATGGATGTAGATTGGATAAAATGGATGTAGAGTTAATAAAAATGGATGTAGAGTGGATAAAATGGATGTATAGTGGATAAAAATGGATGTAGAGTAGATAAAATGGATGTAGAGTGGATAAAAATGGATGTAAAGTGGATAAAAATGGATGTAGATTGGATAAAATGGATGTATAGTGGATAAAAATGGATGTAGAGTAGATAAAATAGATGTAGAGTGGATAAAAATGGATGTAGAGTGGATAAAATGGATGTCGAGTGGATAAAATGGATGTAGAGTGGATAAAAATGGATGTAGATTATATAAATTGGATGTAGAGTATATAAAATGGATGTAGAGTGGATAAAAATGGATGTCGAGTGGATAAAATGGATGTAGAGTGGATAAAAATGGATGTAGATTGGACAAAATGGATGTAGAGTTAATAAAAATGGATGTAGAGTGGATAAAATGGATGTAGAGTGGATAAAAATGGATGTAGAGTGGATAAAATGGATGTAGAGTGCATAAAAATGGATGTTGAGTGGATAAAGTGGATGTAGAGTGGATAAAATGGATGTACATTTAATAAAAATGGATGTAGAGTGGATAAAAATGGATGTTGAGTGGATAAAAATGAATGTAGATTGGATAAAATGGATGTAGAGTTAATAAAAGTGGATGTAGAGTGGATAAAATGGATGTAGAGTTGATAAAAATGGATGTAGAGTGGATAAAAATGGATGTAGATTGGATAAAATGGATGTAGAGTGGATAAAAATGGATGTAGATTATATAAATTGGATGTAGAGTATATAAAATGGATGTAGAGTGGATAAAAATGGATGTCGAGTGGATAAAATGGATGTAGAGTGGATAAAAATGGATGTAGAGTGGATAAAATGGATGTAGAGTGCATAAAAATGGATGTTGAGTGGATAAAATGGGTGTAGAGTGGATAAAATGGATGTACATTTAATAAAAATGGATGTAGAGTGGATAAAAATGGATGTAGAGTGGATAAAAATAGATGTAGAGTGGATAAAAATGGATGTAGAGTGGATACAATGGATGTAGAGTGGATAAAAATGGATGTAGAGTGGATAAAATGGATGTAGAGTGGATAAAAATGGATGTAGAGTGGATAAAATGGATGTAGAGTGCATAAAAATGGATGTTGAGTGGATAAAATGGATGTAGAGTGGATAAAATGGATGTACATTTAATAAAAATGGATGTAGAGTGGATAAAAATGGATGTAGAGTGGATAAAAATGGATGTAGATTGGATAAAATGGATGTAGAGTTAATAAAAGTGGATGTAGAGTGGATAAAATGGATGTAGAGTTGATAAAAATGGATGTAGAGTGGATAAAAATGGATGTAGATTGGATAAAATGGATGTAGAGTGGATAAAAATGGATGTAGATTATATAAATTGGATGTAGAGTATATAAAATGGATGTAGAGTGGATAAAAATGGATGTCGAGTGGATAAAATGGATGTCGAGTGGATAAAATGGATGTAGAGTGGATAAAATGGATGTAGATTGGATAAAATGGATGTAGAGTTAATAAAAATGGATGTAGAGTGGATAAAATGGATGTATAGTGGATAAAAATGGATGTAGAGTAGATAAAATAGATGTAGAGTGGATAAAAATGGATGTAGAGTGAATAAAATGGATGTCGAGTGGATAAAATGGATGTAGAGTGGATAAAAATAGATGTAGAGTGGATAAAAATGGATGTAGAGTGGATACAATGGATGTAGAGTGGATAAAAATGGATGTAGAGTGGATAAAATGGATGTAGAGTGGATAAAAATGGATGTAGAGTGGATAAAATGGATGTACATTTAATAAAAATGGATGTAGAGTGGATAAAAATGGATGTAGAGTGGATAAAAATGGATGTAGATTGGATAAAATGGATGTAGAGTTAATAAAAGTGGATGTAGAGTGGATAAAATGGATGTAGAGTGCATAAAAATGGATGTTGAGTGGATAAAGTGGATGTAGAGTGGATAAAATGGATGTACATTTAATAAAAATGGATGTAGAGTGGATAAAAATGGATGTAGAGTGGATAAAAATGGATGTAGATTGGATAAAATGGATGTAGAGTTAATAAAAGTGGATGTAGAGTGGATAAAATGGATGTAGAGTTGATAAAAATGGATGTAGAGTGGATAAAAATGGATGTAGATTGGATAAAATGGATGTAGAGTGGATAAAAATGGATGTAGATTATATAAATTGGATGTAGAGTATATAAAATGGATGTAGAGTGGATAAAAATGGATGTCGAGTGGATAAAATGGATGTAGAGTGGATAAAAATGGATGTAGATTGGATAAAATGGATGTAGAGTTAATAAAAATGGATGTAGAGTGGATAAAATGGATGTATAGTGGATAAAAATGGATGTAGAGTAGATAAAATAGATGTAGAGTGGATAAAAATGGATGTAAAGTGGATAAAAATGGATGTAGATTGGATAAAATGGATGTAGAGTGGATAAAAATGGATGTAGATTATATAAATTGGATGTAGAGTATATAAAATGGATGTAGAGTGGATAAAAATGGATGTCGAGTGGATAAAATGGATGTAGAGTGGATAAAAATGGATGTAGATTGGACAAAATGGATGTAGAGTTAATAAAAATGGATGTAGAGTGGATAAAATGGATGTATTGTGGATAAAAATGGATGTAGAGTAGATAAAATAGATGTAGAGTGGATAAAAATGGATGTAGAGTGGATAAAATGGATGTCGAGTGGATAAAATGGATGTAGAGTGGATAAAAATAGATGTAGAGTGGATAAAAATGGATGTAGAGTGGATACAATGGATGTAGAGTGGATAAAAATGGATGTAGAGTGGATAAAATGGATGTAGAGTGGATAAAAATGGATGTAGAGTGGATAAAATGGATGTAGAGTGCATAAATATGGATGTTGAGTGGATAAAATGGATGTAGAGTGGATAAAATGGATGTACATTTAATAAAAATGGATGTAGAGTGGATAAAAATGGATGTAGAGTGGATAAAAATGGATGTAGATTGGATAAAATGGATGTAGAGTTAATAAAAATGGATGTAGAGTGGATAAAATGGATGTAGAGTGCATAAAAATGGATGTAGAGTGGATAAAATGGATGTAGAGTGGATAAAATGGATGTACATTTAATAAAAATGGATGTAGAGTGGATAAAAATGGATGTAGAGTGGATAAAAATGGATGTAGATTGGATAAAATGGATGTAGAGTTAATAAAAGTGGATGTAGAGTGGATAAAATGGATGTAGAGTTGATAAAAATGGATGTACAGTGGATAAAAATGGATGTAGATTGGATAAAATGGATGTAGAGTGGATAAAAATGGATGTAGATTATATAAATTGGATGTAGAGTATATAAAATGGATGTAGAGTGGATAAAAATGGATGTCGAGTGGATAAAATGGATGTAGAGTGGATAAAAATGGATGTAGATTGGATAAAATGGATGTAGAGTTAATAAAAATGGATGTAGAGTGGATAAAATGGATGTATAGTGGATAAAAATGGATGTAGAGTAGATAAAATAGATGTAGAGTGGATAAAAATGGATGTAAAGTGGATAAAAATGGATGTAGATTGGATAAAATGGATGTATAGTGGATAAAAATGGATGTAGAGTAGATAAAATAGATGTAGAGTGGATAAAAATGGATGTAGAGTGGATAAAATGGATGTCGAGTGGATAAAATGGATGTAGAGTGGATAAAAATGGATGTAGATTATATAAATTGGATGTAGAGTATATAAAATGGATGTAGAGTGGATAAAAATGGATGTCGAGTGGATAAAATGGATGTAGAGTGGATAAAAATGGATGTAGATTGGATAAAATGGATGTAGAGTTAATAAAAATGGATGTAGAGTGGATAAAATGGATGTATAGTGGATAAAAATGGATGTAGAGTAGATAAAATAGATGTAGAGTGGATAAAAATGGATGTAGATTGGATAAAATGGATGTATAGTGGATAAAAATGGATGTAGAGTAGATAAAATAGATGTAGAGTGGATAAAAATGGATGTAGAGTGGATAAAATGGATGTCGAGTGGATAAAATGGATGTAGAGTGGATAAAAATGGATGTAGATTATATAAATTGGATGTAGAGTATATAAAATTGATGTAGAGTGGATAAAAATGGATGTCGAGTGGATAAAATGGATGTAGAGTGGATAAAAATGGATGTAGATTGGACAAAATGGATGTAGAGTTAATAAAAATGGATGTAGAGTGGATAAAATATATGTAGAGTGGATAAAAATGGATGTAGAGTGGATAAAATGGATGTAGAGTGCATAAAAATGGATGTTGAGTGGATAAAGTGGATGTAGAGTGGATAAAATGGATGTACATTTAATAAAAATGGATGTAGAGTGGATAAAAATGGATGTAGAGTGGATAAAAATGAATGTAGATTGGATAAAATGGATGTAGAGTTAATAAAAGTGGATGTAGAGTGGATAAAATGGATGTAGAGTTGATAAAAATGGATGTAGAGTGGATAAAAATGGATGTAGATTGGATAAAATGGATGTAGAGTGGATAAAAATGGATGTAGATTATATAAATTGGATGTAGAGTATATAAAATGGATGTAGAGTGGATAAAAATGGATGTAGATTGGATAAAATGGATGTAGAGTGGATAAAAATGGATGTAGATTATATAAATTGGATGTAGAGTATATAAAATGGATGTAGAGTGGATAAAAATGGATGTCGAGTGGATAAAATGGATGTATAGTGGATAAAAATGGATGTAGAGTAGATAAAATAGATGTAGAGTGGATAAAAATGGATGTAGAGTGGATAAAAATGGATGTAGATTGGATAAAATGGATGTAGAGTTAATAAAAGTGGATGTAGAGTGGATAAAATGGATGTAGAGTTGATAAAAATGGATGTAGAGTGGATAAAAATGGATGTAGATTGGATAAAATGGATGTAGAGTGGATAAAAATGGATGTAGATTATATAAATTGGATGTAGAGTATATAAAATGGATGTAGAGTGGATAAAAATGGATGTCGAGTGGATAAAATGGATGTAGAGTGGATAAAAATGGATGTAGAGTGGATAAAATGGATGTAGAGTGCATAAAAATGGATGTTGAGTGGATAAAATGGATGTAGAGTGGATAAAATGGATGTACATTTAATAAAAATGGATGTAGAGTGGATAAAAATGGATGTAGAGTGGATAAAAATAGATGTAGAGTGGATAAAAATGGATGTAGAGTGGATACAATGGATGTAGAGTGGATAAAAATGGATGTAGAGTGGATAAAATGGATGTAGAGTGGATAAAAATGGATGTAGAGTGGATAAAATGGATGTAGAGTGCATAAAAATGGATGTTGAGTGGATAAAATGGATGTAGAGTGGATAAAATGGATGTACATTTAATAAAAATGGATGTAGAGTGGATAAAAATGGATGTAGAGTGGATAAAAATGGATGTAGATTGGATAAAATGGATGTAGAGTTAATAAAATTGGATGTAGAGTGGATAAAATGGATGTAGAGTTGATAAAAATGGATGTAGAGTGGATAAAAATGGATGTAGATTGGATAAAATGGATGTAGAGTGGATAAAAATGGATGTAGATTATATAAATTGGATGTAGAGTATATAAAATGGATGTAGAGTGGATAAAAATGGATGTCGAGTGGATAAAATGGATGTCGAGTGGATAAAATGGATGTAGAGTGGATAAAATGGATGTAGATTGGATAAAATGGATGTAGAGTTAATAAAAATGGATGTAGAGTGGATAAAATGGATGTATAGTGGATAAAAATGGATGTAGAGTAGATAAAATAGATGTAGAGTGGATAAAAATGGATGTAGAGTGGATAAAATGGATGTCGAGTGGATAAAATGGATGTAGAGTGGATAAAAATAGATGTAGAGTGGATAAAAATGGATGTAGAGTGGATACAATGGATGTAGAGTGGATAAAAATGGATGTAGAGTGGATAAAATGGATGTAGAGTGGATAAAAATGGATGTAGAGTGGATAAAATGGATGTACATTTAATAAAAATGGATGTAGAGTGGATAAAAATGGATGTAGAGTGGATAAAAATGGATGTAGATTGGATAAAATGGATGTAGAGTTAATAAAAGTGGATGTAGAGTGGATAAAATGGATGTAGAGTGCATAAAAATGGATGTTGAGTGGATAAAATGGATGTAGAGTGGATAAAATGGATGTACATTTAATAAAAATGGATGTAGAGTGGATAAAAATGGATGTAGAGTGGATAAAAATGGATGTAGATTGGATAAAATGGATGTAGAGTTAATAAAAGTGGATGTAGAGTGGATAAAATGGATGTAGAGTTGATAAAAATGGATGTAGAGTGGATAAAAATGGATGTAGATTGGATAAAATGGATGTAGAGTGGATAAAAATGGATGTAGATTATATAAATTGGATGTAGAGTATATAAAATGGATGTAGAGTGGATAAAAATGGATGTCGAGTGGATAAAATGGATGTAGAGTGGATAAAAATGGATGAAGATTGGATAAAATGGATGTAGAGTTAATAAAAATGGATGTAGAGTGGATAAAATGGATGTATAGTGGATAAAAATGGATGTAGAGTAGATAAAATAGATGTAGAGTGGATAAAAATGGATGTAAAGTGGATAAAAATGGATGTAGATTGGATAAAATGGATGTAGAGTGGATAAAAATGGATGTAGATTATATAAATTGGATGTAGAGTATATAAAATGGATGTAGAGTGGATAAAAATGGATGTCGAGTGGATAAAATGGATGTAGAGTGGATAAAAATGGATGTAGATTGGACAAAATGGATGTAGAGTTAATAAAAATGGATGTAGAGTGGATAAAATGGATGTATTGTGGATAAAAATGGATGTAGAGTAGATAAAATAGATGTAGAGTGGATAAAAATGGATGTAGAGTGGATAAAATGGATGTCGAGTGGATAAAATGGATGTAGAGTGGATAAAAATAGATGTAGAGTGGATAAAAATGGATGTAGAGTGGATACAATGGATGTAGAGTGGATAAAAATGGATGTAGAGTGGATAAAATGGATGTAGAGTGGATAAAAATGGATGTAGAGTGGATAAAATGGATGTAGAGTGCATAAATATGGATGTTGAGTGGATAAAATGGATGTAGAGTGGATAAAATGGATGTACATTTAATAAAAATGGATGTAGAGTGGATAAAAATGGATGTAGAGTGGATAAAAATGGATGTAGATTGGATAAAATGGATGTAGAGTTAATAAAAGTGGATGTAGAGTGGATAAAATGGATGTAGAGTGCATAAAAATGGATGTTGAGTGGATAAATTGGATGTAGAGTGGATAAAATGGATGTACATTTAATAAAAATGGATGTAGAGTGGATAAAAATGGATGTAGAGTGGATAAAAATGGATGTAGATTGGATAAAATGGATGTAGAGTTAATAAAAGTGGATGTAGAGTGGATAAAATGGATGTAGAGTTGATAAAAATGGATGTACAGTGGATAAAAATGGATGTAGATTGGATAAAATGGATGTAGAGTGGATAAAAATGGATGTAGATTATATAAATTGGATGTAGAGTATATAAAATGGATGTAGAGTGGATAAAAATGGATGTCGAGTGGATAAAATGGATGTAGAGTGGATAAAAATGGATGTAGATTGGATAAAATGGATGTAGAGTTAATAAAAATGGATGTAGAGTGGATAAAATGGATGTATAGTGGATAAAAATGGATGTAGAGTAGATAAAATAGATGTAGAGTGGATAAAAATGGATGTAGAGTGGATAAAAATGGATGTAGATTGGATAAAATGGATGTATAGTGGATAAAAATGGATGTAGAGTAGATAAAATAGATGTAGAGTGGATAAAAATGGATGTAGAGTGGATAAAATGGATGTCGAGTGGATAAAATGGATGTAGAGTGGATAAAAATGGATGTAGATTATATAAATTGGATGTAGAGTATATAAAATGGATGTAGAGTGGATAAAAATGGATGTCGAGTGGATAAAATGGATGTAGAGTGGATAAAAATGGATGTAGATTGGACAAAATGGATGTAGAGTTAATAAAAATGGATGTAGAGTGGATAAAATGGATGTAGAGTGGATAAAAATGGATGTAGAGTGGATAAAATGGATGTAGAGTGCATAAAAATGGATGTTGAGTGGATAAAGTGGATGTAGAGTGGATAAAATGGATGTACATTTAATAAAAATGGATGTAGAGTGGATAAAAATGGATGTTGAGTGGATAAAAATGAATGTAGATTGGATAAAATGGATGTAGAGTTAATAAAAGTGGATGTAGAGTGGATAAAATGGATGTAGAGTGGATAAAAATGGATGTAGAGTGGATAAAAATGGATGTAGATTGGATAAAATGGATGTAGAGTGGATAAAAATGGATGTAGATTATATAAATTGGATGTAGAGTATATAAAATGGATGTAGAGTGGATAAAAATGGATGTAGATTGGATAAAATGGATGTAGAGTGGATAAAAATGGATGTAGATTATATAAATTGGATGTAGAGTATATAAAATGGATGTAGAGTGGATAAAAATGGATGTCGAGTGGATAAAATGGATGTATAGTGGATAAAAATGGATGTAGAGTAGATAAAATAGATGTAGAGTGGATAAAAATGGATGTAGAGTGGATAAAAATGGATGTAGATTGGATAAAATGGATGTAGAGTTAATAAAAGTGGATGTAGAGTGGATAAAATGGATGTAGAGTTGATAAAAATGGATGTAGAGTGGATAAAAATGGATGTAGATTGGATAAAATGGATGTAGAGTGGATAAAAATGGATGTAGATTATATAAATTGGATGTAGAGTATATAAAATGGATGTAGAGTGGATAAAAATGGATGTCGAGTGGATAAAATGGATGTAGAGTGGATAAAAATGGATGTAGATTGGATAAAATGGATGTAGAGTTAATAAAAATGGATGTAGAGTGGATAAAAATGGATGTAAAGTGGATAAAAATGGATGTAGATTGGATAAAATGGATGTAGAGTGGATAAAAATGGATGTAGATTATATAAATTGGATGTAGAGTATATAAAATGGATGTAGAGTGGATAAAAATGGATGTCGAGTGGATAAAATGGATGTAGAGTGGATAAAAATGGATGTAGATTGGACAAAATGGATGTAGAGTTAATAAAAATGGATGTAGAGTGGATAAAATGGATGTATAGTGGATAAAAATGGATGTAGAGTAGATAAAATAGATGTAGAGTGGATAAAAATGGATGTAGAGTGGATAAAATGGATGTCGAGTGGATAAAATGGATGTAGAGTGGATAAAAATGGATGTAGATTATATAAATTGGATGTAGAGTATATAAAATGGATGTAGAGTGGATAAAAATGGATGTCGAGTGGATAAAATGGATGTAGAGTGGATAAAAATGGATGTAGATTGGACAAAATGGATGTAGAGTTAATAAAAATGGATGTAGAGTGGATAAAATGGATGTATAGTGGATAAAAATGGATGTAGAGTAGATAAAATAGATGTAGAGTGGATAAAAATGGATGTAGAGTGGATAAAATGGATGTAGATTGGACAAAATGGATGTAGAGTTAATAAAAATGGATGTAGAGTGGATAAAATGGATGTATAGTGGATAAAAATGGATGTAGAGTAGATAAAATAGATGTAGAGTGGATAAAATGGATGTAGAGTGGATAAAAATAGATGTAGAGTGGATAAAAATGGATGTAGAGTGGATACAATGGATGTAGAGTGGATAAAAATGGATGTAGAGTGGATAAAATGGATGTAGAGTGGATAAAAATGGATGTAGAGTGGATAAAATGGATGTACATTTAATAAAAATGGATGTAGAGTGGATAAAAATGGATGTAGAGTGGATAAAAATGGATGTAGATTGGATAAAATGGATGTAGAGTTAATAAAAGTGGATGTAGAGTGGATAAAATGGATGTAGAGTGGATAAAATGGATGTAGAGTGCATAAAAATGGATGTTGAGTGGATAAAATGGATGTAGAGTGGATAAAAATGGATGTAGATTGGATAAAATGGATGTAGAGTTAATAAAAGTGGATGTAGAGTGGATAAAATGGATGTAGAGTTGATAAAAATGGATGTAGAGTGGATAAAAATGGATGTAGATTGGATAAAATGGATGTAGAGTGGATAAAAATGGATGTAGATTATATAAATTGGATGTAGAGTATATAAAATGGATGTAGAGTGGATAAAAATGGATGTCGAGTGGATAAAATGGATGTCGAGTGGATAAAATGGATGTAGAGTGGATAAAATGGATGTAGATTGGATAAAATGGATGTAGAGTTAATAAAAATGGATGTAGAGTGGATAAAATGGATGTATAGTGGATAAAAATGGATGTAGAGTGGATAAAATGGATGTATAGTGGATAAAAATGGATGTAGAGTAGATAAAATAGATGTAGAGTGGATAAAATGGATGTAGAGTGGATAAAAATAGATGTAGAGTGGATAAAAATGGATGTAGAGTGGATACAATGGATGTAGAGTGGATAAAAATGGATGTAGAGTGGATAAAATGGATGTAGAGTGGATAAAAATGGATGTAGAGTGGATAAAATGGATGTACATTTAATAAAAATGGATGTAGAGTGGATAAAAATGGATGTAGAGTGGATAAAAATGGATGTAGATTGGATAAAATGGATGTAGAGTTAATAAAAGTGGATGTAGAGTGGATAAAATGGATGTAGAGTGGATAAAAATGGATGTAGATTGGATAAAATGGATGTAGAGTGCATAAAAATGGATGTAGAGTATATGAATTGGATGTACAGTATATAAAATGGATGTAGAGTGGATAAAAATGGATGTCGAGTGGATAAAATGGATGTAGAGTGGATAAAAATGGATGTAGATTGGATAAAATGGATGTAGAGTGGATAAAAATGGATGTAGATTATATAAATTGGATGTAGAGTATATAAAATGGATGTAGAGTGGATAAAAATGGATGTCGAGTGGATAAAATGGATGTAGAGTGGATAAAAATGGATGTAGATTGGATAAAATGGATGTAGAGTTAATAAAAATGGATGTAGAGTGGATAAAATGGATGTATAGTGGATAAAAATGGATGTAGAGTAGATAAAATAGATGTAGAGTGGATAAAAATGGATGTAGAGTGGATAAAATGGATGTCGAGTGGATAAAATGGATGTAGAGTGGATAAAAATAGATGTAGAGTGGATAAAAATGGATGTAGAGTGGATACAATGGATGTAGAGTGGGTAAAAATGGATGTAGAGTGGATAAAATGGATGTAGAGTGGATAAAAATGGATGTAGATTGGATAAAATGGATGTAGAGTGGATGAAAATGGATGTAGAGTATATAAATTGGATGTAGAGTATATAAAATGGATGTAGAGTGGATAAAAATGGATGTCGAGTGGATAAAATGGATGTAGAGTGGATAAAAATGGATGTAAAGTGGATAAAAATGGATGTAGATTGGATAAAATGGATGTAGAGTTAAAAAAGTGGATGTAGAGTGGATAAAATGGATGTAGAGTTGATAAAAATGGATGTGGAGTGGATAAAAATGGATGTAGATTGGATAAAATGGATGTAGAGTGGATAAAAATGGATGTAGATTATATAAATTGGATGTAGAGTATATAAAATGGATGTAGAGTGGATAAAAATGGATGTCGAGTGGATAAAATGGATGTAGAGTGGATAAAAATGGATGTAGATTGGACAAAATGGATGTAGAGTTAATAAAAATGGATGTAGAGTGGATAAAATGGATGTATAGTGGATAAAAATGGATGTCGAGTGGATAAAATGGATGTAGAGTGGATAAAAATGGATGTAGAGTGGATAAAATGGATGTCGAGTGGATAAAATGGATGTAGAGTGGATAAAAATAGATGTAGAGTGGATAAAAATGGATGTAGAGTGGATAAAATGGATGTAGAGTGGATAAAAATGGATGTAGAGTGGATAAAATGGATGTAGAGTGGATAAAAATGGATGTAGATTGGATAAAATGGATGTAGAGTGGATAAAAATGGATGTAGATTATATAAATTGGATGTAGAGTATATAAAATGGATGTAGAGTGGATAAAAATGGATGTCGAGTGGATAAAATGGATGTAGAGTGGATAAAATGGATGTAGATTGGATAAAATGGATGTAGAGTTAATAAAAATGGATGTAGAGTGGATAAAATGGATGTATAGTGGATAAAAATGGATGTAGAGTAGATAAAATAGATGTAGAGTGGATAAAAATGGATGTAGAGTGGATAAAATGGATGTCGAGTGGATAAAATGGATGTAGAGTGGATAAAAATAGATGTAGAGTGGATAAAAATGGATGTGGAGTGGATACAATGGATGTAGAGTGGATAAAAATGGATGTAGAGTGGATAAAATGGATGTAGAGTGGATAAAAATGGATGTAGAGTGGATAAAATGGATGTAGAGTGCATAAATATGGATGTTGAGTGGATAAAATGGATGTAGAGTGGATAAAATGGATGTACATTTAATAAAAATGGATGTAGAGTGGATAAAAATGGATGTAGAGTGGATAAAAATGGATGTAGATTGGATAAAATGGATGTAGAGTTAATAAAAATGGATGTAGAGTGGATAAAATGGATGTAGAGTGGATAAAAATGGATGTAGATTGGATAAAATGGATGTAGAGTGCATAAAAATGGATGTAGAGTATATAAATTGGATGTACAGTATATAAAATGGATGTAGAGTGGATAAAAATGGATGTCGAGTGGATAAAATGGATGTAGAGTGGATAAAAATGGATGTAGATTGGATAAAATGGATGTAGAGTGGATGAAAATGGATGTAGAGTATATAAATTGGATGTAGAGTATATAAAATGGATGTAGAGTGGATAAAAATGGATGTCGAGTGGATAAAATGGATGTAGAGTGGATAAAAATGGATGTAGAGTGGATAAAATGGATGTAGAGTTGATAAAAATGGATGTAGAGTGGATAAAATGGATGTAGAGTAGATAAAATGGATGTAGAGTGGATAAAATGGATGTAGAGTTGATAAAATGGATGTAAAGTGGATAAAATGGATGTAGAGTTAATAAAAATGGATGTAGAGTGGAAATAATGGATGTAGAGAGGATAAAATGGATGTAGAGTGGATAAAATGGATGTAGAGTTCATAAAAATGGATGTAGAGTGGATAAAAATGGATGTAGATTGGATAAAATGGATGTAGAGTGGATAAAAATGGATGTAGAGTGGATAAAATGGATGTAGAGTGGATAAAAATGGATGTAGAGTGGATAAAATGGATGTAGAGTGGATAAAAATGGATGTAGAGTGGATAAAATGGATGTAGAGTGCATAAAAATGGATGTAGAGTGGATACAAATGGATGTAGATTGGATAAAATGGATGTAGAGTTAATAAAAATGGATGTAGAGTGGGTATAATGGATGTAGAGAGGATAAAAAGGATGTGGAGTGGATAACAATGGATGTAGAGTGGATAAAATGGATGTAGAGTGGATAAAATGGATGAAGAGTGGATAAAATGGTTGTAGAGTGGATAAAATGGATGTAGAGTAGATAAAAATGGATGTAGAGTGGACAAAATGGATGTAGAGTGGATAAAAATGGATGTAGAGTGGATAAAATGGATGTAGAGTGCATAAAAATGGATGTTGAGTGGATAAAATGGATGTAGAGTGGATAAAATTAATGTACATTTAATAAAAATGGATGTAGAGTGGATAAAAATGGATGTAGAGTGGATAAAAATGGATGTAGATTGGATGAAATGGTTGTAGAGTTAATAAAAGTGGATGTAGAGTGGATAAAATGGATGTAGAGTTGATAAAAATGGATGTAGAGTGGATAAAAATGGATGTAGATTGGATAAAATGGATGTAGAGTGGATAAAAATGGATGTAGAGTATATAAATTGGATGTAGAGTATATAAAATGGATGTAGAGTGGATAAAAATGGATGTCGAGTGGATAAAATGGATGTAGAGTGGATAAAAATGGATGTAGATTGGGTAAAATGGATGTAGAGTGGATGAAAATGGATGTAGAGTATATAAATTGGATGTAGAGTATATAAAATGGATGTAGAGTGGATAAAAATGGATGTCGAGTGGATAAAATGGATGTAGAGTGGATAAAAATGGATGTAGAGTGGATAAAATGGATGTATAGTGGATAAAAATGGATGTAGAGTAGATAAAATAGATGTAGAGTGGATAAAATGGATGTAGAGTGGATAAAAATAGATGTAGAGTGGATAAAAATGGATGTAGAGTGGATACAATGGATGTAGAGTGGATAAAAATGGATGTAGAGTGGATAAAATGGATGTAGAGTGGATAAAAATGGATGTAGAGTGGATAAAATGGATGTACATTTAATAAAAATGGATGTAGAGTGGATAAAAATGGATGTAGAGTGGATAAAAATGGATGTAGATTGGATAAAATGGATGTAGAGTTAATAAAAGTGGATGTAGAGTGGATAAAATGGATGTAGAGTGGATAAAAATGGATGTAGATTGGATAAAATGGATGTAGAGTGCATAAAAATGGATGTAGAGTATATAAATTGGATGTAGAGTATATAAAATGGATGTAGAGTGGATAAAAATGGATGTCGAGTGGATAAAATGGATGTAGAGTGGATAAAAATGGATGTAGAGTGGATAAAATGGATGTAGAGTTGATAAAAATGGATGTAGAGTGGATAAAATGGATGTAGAGTAGATAAAATGGATGTAGAGTGGATAAAATGGATGTAGAGTTGATAAAATGGATGTAGAGTGGATAAAATGGATGTAGAGTGGATAAAAATGGATGTAGAGTGGATAAAATGGATGTACATTTAATAAAAATGGATGTAGAGTGGATAAAAATGGATGTAGAGTGGATAAAAATGGATGTAGATTGGATAAAATGGATGTAGAGTTAATAAAAGTGGATGTAGAGTGGATAAAATGGATGTAGAGTGGATAAAATGGATGTAGAGTGCATAAAAATGGATGTTGAGTGGATAAAATGGATGTAGAGTGGATAAAAATGGATGTAGATTGGATAAAATGGATGTAGAGTTAATAAAAGTGGATGTAGAGTGGATAAAATGGATGTAGAGTTGATAAAAATGGATGTAGAGTGGATAAAAATGGATGTAGATTGGATAAAATGGATGTAGAGTGGATAAAAATGGATGTAGATTATATAAATTGGATGTAGAGTATATAAAATGGATGTAGAGTGGATAAAAATGGATGTCGAGTGGATAAAATGGATGTCGAGTGGATAAAATGGATGTAGAGTGGATAAAATGGATGTAGATTGGATAAAATGGATGTAGAGTTAATAAAAATGGATGTAGAGTGGATAAAATGGATGTATAGTGGATAAAAATGGATGTAGAGTGGATAAAATGGATGTATAGTGGATAAAAATGGATGTAGAGTAGATAAAATAGATGTAGAGTGGATAAAATGGATGTAGAGTGGATAAAAATAGATGTAGAGTGGATAAAAATGGATGTAGAGTGGATACAATGGATGTAGAGTGGATAAAAATGGATGTAGAGTGGATAAAATGGATGTAGAGTGGATAAAAATGGATGTAGAGTGGATAAAATGGATGTACATTTAATAAAAATGGATGTAGAGTGGATAAAAATGGATGTAGAGTGGATAAAAATGGATGTAGATTGGATAAAATGGATGTAGAGTTAATAAAAGTGGATGTAGAGTGGATAAAATGGATGTAGAGTGGATAAAAATGGATGTAGATTGGATAAAATGGATGTAGAGTGCATAAAAATGGATGTAGAGTATATGAATTGGATGTACAGTATATAAAATGGATGTAGAGTGGATAAAAATGGATGTCGAGTGGATAAAATGGATGTAGAGTGGATAAAAATGGATGTAGATTGGATAAAATGGATGTAGAGTGGATAAAAATGGATGTAGATTATATAAATTGGATGTAGAGTATATAAAATGGATGTAGAGTGGATAAAAATGGATGTCGAGTGGATAAAATGGATGTAGAGTGGATAAAAATGGATGTAGATTGGATAAAATGGATGTAGAGTTAATAAAAATGGATGTAGAGTGGATAAAATGGATGTATAGTGGATAAAAATGGATGTAGAGTAGATAAAATAGATGTAGAGTGGATAAAAATGGATGTAGAGTGGATAAAATGGATGTCGAGTGGATAAAATGGATGTAGAGTGGATAAAAATAGATGTAGAGTGGATAAAAATGGATGTAGAGTGGATACAATGGATGTAGAGTGGATAAAAATGGATGTAGAGTGGATAAAATGGATGTAGAGTGGATAAAAATGGATGTAGATTGGATAAAATGGATGTAGAGTGGATGAAAATGGATGTAGAGTATATAAATTGGATGTAGAGTATATAAAATGGATGTAGAGTGGATAAAAATGGATGTCGAGTGGATAAAATGGATGTAGAGTGGATAAAAATGGATGTAAAGTGGATAAAAATGGATGTAGATTGGATAAAATGGATGTAGAGTTAAAAAAGTGGATGTAGAGTGGATAAAATGGATGTAGAGTTGATAAAAATGGATGTGGAGTGGATAAAAATGGATGTAGATTGGATAAAATGGATGTAGAGTGGATAAAAATGGATGTAGATTATATAAATTGGATGTAGAGTCTATAAAATGGATGTAGAGTGGATAAAAATGGATGTCGAGTGGATAAAATGGATGTAGAGTGGATAAAAATGGATGTAGATTGGACAAAATGGATGTAGAGTTAATAAAAATGGATGTAGAGTGGATAAAATGGATGTATAGTGGATAAAAATGGATGTAGAGTAGATAAAATAGATGTAGAGTGGATAAAAATGGATGTAGAGTGGATAAAATGGATGTCGAGTGGATAAAATGGATGTAGAGTGGATAAAAATAGATGTAGAGTGGATAAAAATGGATGTAGAGTGGATACAATGGATGTAGAGTGGATAAAAATGGATGTAGAGTGGATAAAATGGATGTAGAGTGGATAAAAATGGATGTAGATTGGATAAAATGGATGTAGAGTGGATAAAAATGGATGTAGATTATATAAATTGGATGTAGAGTATATAAAATGGATGTAGAGTGGATAAAAATGGATGTCGAGTGGATAAAATGGATGTAGAGTGGATAAAATGGATGTAGATTGGATAAAATGGATGTAGAGTTAATAAAAATGGATGTAGAGTGGATAAAATGGATGTATAGTGGATAAAAATGGATGTAGAGTAGATAAAATAGATGTAGAGTGGATAAAAATGGATGTAGAGTGGATAAAATGGATGTCGAGTGGATAAAATGGATGTAGAGTGGATAAAAATAGATGTAGAGTGGATAAAAATGGATGTGGAGTGGATACAATGGATGTAGAGTGGATAAAAATGGATGTAGAGTGGATAAAATGGATGTAGAGTGGATAAAAATGGATGTAGAGTGGATAAAATGGATGTAGAGTGCATAAATATGGATGTTGAGTGGATAAAATGGATGTAGAGTGGATAAAATGGATGTACATTTAATAAAAATGGATGTAGAGTGGATAAAAATGGATGTAGAGTGGATAAAAATGGATGTAGATTGGATAAAATGGATGTAGAGTTAATAAAAGTGGATGTAGAGTGGATAAAATGGATGTAGAGTGGATAAAAATGGATGTAGATTGGATAAAATGGATGTAGAGTGCATAAAAATGGATGTAGAGTATATAAATTGGATGTACAGTATATAAAATGGATGTAGAGTGGATAAAAATGGATGTCGAGTGGATAAAATAGATGTAGAGTGGATAAAAATGGATGTAGAGTGGATAAAATGGATGTAGAGTGGATAAAAATTGATGTAGAGTGGATAAAATGGATGTAGAGTGCATAAAAATGGATGTAGAGTGGATACAAATGGATGTAGAGTGGATAAAATGGATGTAGAGTGGATAAAAATGGATGTAGAGTGGATAAAATGGATGTAGAGTTGATAAAATGGATGTAAAGTGGATAAAATGGATGTAGAGTTAATAAAAATGGATGTAGAGTGGAAATAATGGATGTAGAGAGGATAAAATGGATGTAGAGTGGATAAAATGGATGTAGAGTTCATAAAAATGGATGTAGAGTGGATAAAAATGGATGTAGATTGGATAAAATGGATGTAGAGTGGATAAAAATGGATGTAGAGTGGATAAAATGGATGTAGAGTGGATAAAAATGGATGTAGAGTGGATAAAATGGATGTAGAGTGGATAAAAATGGATGTAGAGTGGATAAAATGGATGTAGAGTGCATAAAAATGGATGTAGAGTGGATACAAATGGATGTAGATTGGATAAAATGGATGTAGAGTTAATAAAAATGGATGTAGAGTGGGTATAATGGATGTAGAGAGGATAAAAAGGATGTGGAGTGGATAACAATGGATGTAGAGTGGATAAAATGGATGTAGAGTGGATAAAATGGATGAAGAGTGGATAAAATGGTTGTAGAGTGGATAAAATGGATGTAGAGTAGATAAAAATGGATGTAGAGTGGACAAAATGGATGTAGAGTGGATAAAAATGGATGTAGAGTGGATAAAATGGATGTAGAGTGCATAAAAATGGATGTTGAGTGGATAAAATGGATGTAGAGTGGATAAAATTAATGTACATTTAATAAAAATGGATGTAGAGTGGATAAAAATGGATGTAGAGTGGATAAAAATGGATGTAGATTGGATGAAATGGTTGTAGAGTTAATAAAAGTGGATGTAGAGTGGATAAAATGGATGTAGAGTTGATAAAAATGGATGTAGAGTGGATAAAAATGGATGTAGATTGGATAAAATGGATGTAGAGTGGATAAAAATGGATGTAGAGTATATAAATTGGATGTAGAGTATATAAAATGGATGTAGAGTGGATAAAAATGGATGTCGAGTGGATAAAATGGATGTAGAGTGGATAAAAATGGATGTAGATTGGATAAAATGGATGTAGAGTGGATGAAAATGGATGTAGAGTATATAAATTGGATGTAGAGTATATAAAATGGATGTAGAGTGGATAAAAATGGATGTCGAGTGGATAAAATGGATGTAGAGTGGATAAAAATGGATGTAGAGTGGATAAAATGGATGTATAGTGGATAAAAATGGATGTAGAGTAGATAAAATAGATGTAGAGTGGATAAAATGGATGTAGAGTGGATAAAAATAGATGTAGAGTGGATAAAAATGGATGTAGAGTGGATACAATGGATGTAGAGTGGATAAAAATGGATGTAGAGTGGATAAAATGGATGTAGAGTGGATAAAAATGGATGTAGAGTGGATAAAATGGATGTAGAGTGGATAAAAATGGATGTAGAGTGGATAAAAATGGATGTAGATTGGATAAAATGGATGTAGAGTTAATAAAAGTGGATGTAGAGTGGATAAAATGGATGTAGAGTGGATAAAAATGGATGTAGATTGGATAAAATGGATGTAGAGTGCATAAAAATGGATGTAGAGTATATAAATTGGATGTAGAGTATATAAAATGGATGTAGAGTGGATAAAAATGGATGTCGAGTGGATAAAATGGATGTAGAGTGGATAAAAATGGATGTAGAGTGGATAAAATGGATGTAGAGTTGATAAAAATGGATGTAGAGTGGATAAAATGGATGTAGAGTAGATAAAATGGATGTAGAGTGGATAAAATGGATGTAGAGTTGATAAAATGGATGTAGAGTGGATAAAAATGGATGTCGAGTGGATAAAATGGATGTAGAGTGGATAAAAATGGATGTAGATTGGATAAAATGGATGTAGAGTTAATAAAAGTGGATGTAGAGTGGATAAAATGGATGTAGAGTTGATAAAAATGGATGTAGAGTGGATAAAAATGGATGTAGATTGGATAAAATGGATGTAGAGTGGATAAAAATGGATGTAGATTATATAAATTGGATGTAGAGTATATAAAATGGATGTAGAGTGGATAAAAATGGATGTCGAGTGGATAAAATGGATGTAGAGTGGATAAAAATGGATGTAGATTGGATAAAATGGATGTAGAGTTAATAAAAATGGATGTAGAGTGGATAAAATGGATGTATAGTGGATAAAAATGGATGTAGAGTAGATAAAATAGATGTAGAGTGGATAAAAATGGATGTAGAGTGGATAAAATGGATGTCGAGTGGATAAAATGGATGTAGAGTGGATAAAAATAGATGTAGAGTGGATAAAAATGGATGTAGAGTGGATACAATGGATGTAGAGTGGATAAAAATGGATGTAGAGTGGATAAAATGGATGTAGAGTGGATAAAAATGGATGTAGATTGGATAAAATGGATGTAGAGTGGATAAAAATGGATGTAGATTATATAAATTGGATGTAGAGTATATAAAATGGATGTAGAGTGGATAAAAATGGATGTAGAGTGGATAAAATGGATGTAGATTGGATAAAATGGATGTAGAGTTAATAAAAATGGATGTAGAGTGGATAAAATGGATGTATAGTGGATAAAAATGGATGTAGAGTAGATAAAATAGATGTAGAGTGGATAAAAATGGATGTAGAGTGGATAAAATGGATGTCGAGTGGATAAAATGGATGTAGAGTGGATAAAAATAGATGTAGAGTGGATAAAAATGGATGTGGAGTGGATACAATGGATGTAGAGTGGATAAAAATGGATGTAGAGTGGATAAAATGGATGTAGAGTGGATAAAAATGGATGTAGAGTGGATAAAATGGATGTACATTTAATAAAAATGGATGTAGAGTGGATAAAAATGGATGTAGAGTGGATAAAAATGGATGTAGAGTGGATAAAATGGATGTAGAGTGGATAAAAATGGATGTAGATTGGATAAAATGGATGTAGAGTGCATAAAAATGGATGTAGAGTATATAAATTGGATGTACAGTATATAAAATGGTTGTAGAGTGGATAAAAATGGATGTCGAGTGGATAAAATGGATGTAGAGTGGATAAAAATGGATGTAGATTGGATAAAATGGATGTAGAGTGGATGAAAATGGATGTAGAGTATATAAATTGGATGTAGAGTATATAAAATGGATGTAGAGTGGATAAAAATGGATGTCGAGTGGATAAAATGGATGTAGAGTGGATAAAAATGGATGTAGAGTGGATAAAATGGATGTAGAGTTGATAAAAATGGATGTCGAGTGGATAAAATGGATGTAGAGTAGATAAAATGGATGTAGAGTGGATAAAATGGATGTAGAGTTGATAAAATTGATGTAGAGTGGATAAAAATGGATGTCGAGTGGATAAAATGGATGTAGAGTGGATAAAAATGGATGTAGATTGGATAAAATGGATGTAGAGTTAATAAAAGTGGATGTAGAGTGGATAAAATGGATGTAGAGTTGATAAAAATGGATGTAGAGTGGATAAAAATGGATGTAGATTGGATAAAATGGATGTAGAGTGGATAAAAATGGATGTAGATTATATAAATTGGATGTAGAGTATATAAAATGGATGTAGAGTAGATAAAATAGATGTAGAGTGGATAAAAATGGATGTAGAGTGGATAAAATGGATGTAGAGTTGATAAAAATGGATGTAGAGTGGATAAAAATGGATGTAGATTGGATAAAATGGATGTAGAGTGGATAAAAATGGATGTAGATTATATAAATTGGATGTAGAGTATATAAAATGGATGTAGAGTGGATAAAAATGGATGTAGATTGGATAAAATGGATGTAGAGTGGATAAAAATGGATGTAGATTATATAAATTGGATGTAGAGTATATAAAATGGATGTAGAGTGGATAAAAATGGATGTCGAGTGGATAAAATGGATGTATAGTGGATAAAAATGGATGTAGATTGGACAAAATGGATGTAGAGTTAATAAAAATGGATGTAGAGTGGATAAAAATAGATGTAGAGTGGATAAAAATGGATGTAGAGTGGATACAATGGATGTAGAGTGGATAAAATAGATGTAGAGTGGATAAAAATGGATGTAGAGTGGATAAAAATGGATGTAGATTGGATAAAATGGATGTAGAGTTAATAAAAGTGGATGTAGAGTGGATAAAATGGATGTAGAGTTGATAAAAATGGATGTAGAGTGGATAAAAATGGATGTAGATTGGATAAAATGGATGTAGAGTGGATAAAAATGGATGTAGATTATATAAATTGGATGTAGAGTATATAAAATGGATGTAGAGTGGATAAAAATGGATGTCGAGTGGATAAAATGGATGTAGAGTGGATAAAAATGGATGTAGATTGGACAAAATGGATGTAGAGTTAATAAAAATGGATGTAGAGTGGATAAAAATAGATGTAGAGTGGATAAAAATGGATGTAGAGTGGATACAATGGATGTAGAGTGGATAAAAATGGATGTAGAGTGGATAAAATGGATGTAGAGTGGATAAAAATGGATGTAGAGTGGATAAAATGGATGTAGAGTGCATAAAAATGGATGTTGAGTGGATAAAATGGATGTAGAGTGGATAAAATGGATGTACATTTAATAAAAATGGATGTAGAGTGGATAAAAATGGATGTAGAGTGGATAAAAATGGATGTAGATTGGATAAAATGGATGTAGAGTGGATAAAATGGATGTACATTTAATAAAAATGGATGTAGAGTGGATAAAAATGGATGTCGAGTGGATAAAATGGATGTAGAGTGGATAAAAATGGATGTAGATTGGATAAAATGGATGTAGAGTTAATAAAAATGGATGTAGAGTGGATAAAATGGATGTATAGTGGATAAAAATGGATGTAGAGTAGATAAAATAGATGTAGAGTGGATAAAAATGGATGTAAAGTGGATAAAAATGGATGTAGATTGGATAAAATGGATGTAGAGTGGATAAAAATGGATGTAGATTATATAAATTGGATGTAGAGTATATAAAATGGATGTAGAGTGGATAAAAATGGATGTCGAGTGGATAAAATGGATGTAGAGTGGATAAAAATGGATGTAGATTGGACAAAATGGATGTAGAGTTAATAAAAATGGATGTAGAGTGGATAAAATGGATGTATAGTGGATAAAAATGGATGTAGAGTAGATAAAATAGATGTAGAGTGGATAAAAATGGATGTAGAGTGGATAAAATGGATGTCGAGTGGATAAAATGGATGTAGAGTGGATAAAAATAGATGTAGAGTGGATAAAAATGGATGTAGAGTGGATACAATGGATGTAGAGTGGATAAAAATGGATGTAGAGTGGATAAAATGGATGTAGAGTGGATAAAAATGGATGTAGAGTGGATAAAATGGATGTAGAGTGCATAAATATGGATGTTGAGTGGATAAAATGGATGTAGAGTGGATAAAATGGATGTACATTTAATAAAAATGGATGTAGAGTGGATAAAAATGGATGTAGAGTGGATAAAAATGGATGTAGATTGGATAAAATGGATGTAGAGTTAATAAAAGTGGATGTAGAGTGGATAAAATGGATGTAGAGTGCATAAAAATGGATGTTGAGTGGATAAAGTGGATGTAGAGTGGATAAAATGGATGTACATTTAATAAAAATGGATGTAGAGTGGATAAAAATGGATGTAGAGTGGATAAAAATGGATGTAGATTGGATAAAATGGATGTAGAGTTAATAAAAGTGGATGTAGAGTGGATAAAATGGATGTAGAGTTGATAAAAATGGATGTAGAGTGGATAAAAATGGATGTAGATTGGATAAAATGGATGTAGAGTGGATAAAAATGGATGTAGATTATATAAATTGGATGTAGAGTATATAAAATGGATGTAGAGTGGATAAAAATGGATGTCGAGTGGATAAAATGGATGTAGAGTGGATAAAAATGGATGTAGATTGGATAAAATGGATGTAGAGTTAATAAAAATGGATGTAGAGTGGATAAAATGGATGTATAGTGGATAAAAATGGATGTAGAGTAGATAAAATAGATGTAGAGTGGATAAAAATGGATGTAGAGTGGATAAAAATGGATGTAGATTGGATAAAATGGATGTATAGTGGATAAAAATGGATGTAGAGTAGATAAAATAGATGTAGAGTGGATAAAAATGGATGTAGAGTGTATAAAATGGATGTCGAGTGGATAAAATGGATGTAGAGTGGATAAAAATGGATGTAGATTATATAAATTGGATGTAGAGTATATAAAATGGATGTAGAGTGGATAAAAATGGATGTCGAGTGGATAAAATGGATGTAGAGTGGATAAAAATGGATGTAGATTGGACAAAATGGATGTAGAGTTAATAAAAATGGATGTAGAGTGGATAAAATGGATGTATAGTGGATAAAAATGGATGTAGAGTAGATAAAATAGATGTAGAGTGGATAAAAATGGATGTAGAGTGGATAAAATGGATGTAGATTGGACAAAATGGATGTAGAGTTAATAAAAATGGATGTAGAGTGGATAAAATGGATGTATAGTGGATAAAAATGGATGTAGAGTAGATAAAATAGATGTAGAGTGGATAAAAATGGATGTAGAGTGGATAAAAATGGATGTAGATTGGATAAAATGGATGTATAGTGGATAAAAATGGATGTAGAGTAGATAAAATAGATGTAGAGTGGATAAAAATGGATGTAGAGTGTATAAAATGGATGTCGAGTGGATAAAATGGATGTAGAGTGGATAAAAATGGATGTAGATTATATAAATTGGATGTAGAGTATATAAAATGGATGTAGAGTGGATAAAAATGGATGTCGAGTGGATAAAATGGATGTAGAGTGGATAAAAATGGATGTAGATTGGATAAAATGGATGTAGAGTTAATAAAAATGGATGTAGAGTGGATAAAATGGATGTATAGTGGATAAAAATGGATGTAGAGTAGATAAAATAGATGTAGAGTGGATAAAAATGGATGTAAAGTGGATAAAAATGGATGTAGATTGGATAAAATGGATGTAGAGTTAAAAAAGTGGATGTAGAGTGGATAAAATGGATGTAGAGTTGATAAAAATGGATGTGGAGTGGATAAAAATGGATGTAGATTGGATAAAATGGATGTAGAGTGGATAAAAATGGATGTAGATTATATAAATTGGATGTAGAGTATATAAAATGGATGTAGAGTGGATAAAAATGGATGTCGAGTGGATAAAATGGATGTAGAGTGGATAAAAATGGATGTAGATTGGACAAAATGGATGTAGAGTTAATAAAAATGGATGTAGAGTGGATAAAATGGATGTATAGTGGATAAAAATGGATGTAGAGTAGATAAAATAGATGTAGAGTGGATAAAAATGGATGTAGAGTGGATAAAATGGATGTCGAGTGGATAAAATGGATGTAGAGTGGATAAAAATAGATGTAGAGTGGATAAAAATGGATGTAGAGTGGATACAATGGATGTAGAGTGGATAAAAATGGATGTAGAGTGGATAAAATGGATGTAGAGTGGATAAAAATGGATGTAGATTGGATAAAATGGATGTAGAGTGGATAAAAATGGATGTAGATTATATAAATTGGATGTAGAGTATATAAAATGGATGTAGAGTGGATAAAAATGGATGTCGAGTGGATAAAATGGATGTAGAGTGGATAAAATGGATGTAGATTGGATAAAATGGATGTAGAGTTAATAAAAATGGATGTAGAGTGGATAAAATGGATGTATAGTGGATAAAAATGGATGTAGAGTAGATAAAATAGATGTAGAGTGGATAAAAATGGATGTAGAGTGGATAAAATGGATGTCGAGTGGATAAAATGGATGTAGAGTGGATAAAAATAGATGTAGAGTGGATAAAAATGGATGTGGAGTGGATACAATGGATGTAGAGTGGATAAAAATGGATGTAGAGTGGATAAAATGGATGTAGAGTGGATAAAAATGGATGTAGAGTGGATAAAATGGATGTAGAGTGCATAAATATGGATGTTGAGTGGATAAAATGGATGTAGAGTGGATAAAATGGATGTACATTTAATAAAAATGGATGTAGAGTGGATAAAAATGGATGTAGAGTGGATAAAAATGGATGTAGATTGGATAAAATGGATGTAGAGTTAATAAAAGTGGATGTAGAGTGGATAAAATGGATGTAGAGTGGATAAAAATGGATGTAGATTGGATAAAATGGATGTAGAGTGCATAAAAATGGATGTAGAGTATATAAATTGGATGTACAGTATATAAAATGGATGTAGAGTGGATAAAAATGGATGTCGAGTTGATAAAATGGATGTAGAGTGGATAAAAATGGATGTAGATTGGATAAAATGGATGTAGAGTGGATGAAAATGGATGTAGAGTATATAAATTGGATGTAGAGTATATAAAATGGATGTAGAGTGGATAAAAATGGATGTCGAGTGGATAAAATGGATGTAGAGTGGATAAAAATGGATGTAGAGTGGATAAAATGGATGTAGAGTTGATAAAAATGGATGTAGAGTGGATAAAATGGATGTAGAGTAGATAAAATGGATGTAGAGTGGATAAAATGGATGTAGAGTTGATAAAATGGATGTAAAGTGGATAAAATGGATGTAGAGTTAATAAAAATGGATGTAGAGTGGAAATAATGGATGTAGAGAGGATAAAATGGATGTAGAGTGGATAAAATGGATGTAGAGTTCATAAAAATGGATGTAGAGTGGATAAAAATGGATGTAGATTGGATAAAATGGATGTAGAGTGGATAAAAATGGATGTAGAGTGGATAAAATGGATGTAGAGTGGATAAAAATGGATGTAGAGTGGATAAAATGGATGTAGAGTGGATAAAAATGGATGTAGAGTGGATAAAATGGATGTAGAGTGCATAAAAATGGATGTAGAGTGGATACAAATGGATGTAGATTGGATAAAATGGATGTAGAGTTAATAAAAATGGATGTAGAGTGGGTATAATGGATGTAGAGAGGATAAAAAGGATGTGGAGTGGATAACAATGGATGTAGAGTGGATAAAATGGATGTAGAGTGGATAAAATGGATGTAGAGTTGATAAAATTGATGTAGAGTGGATAAAAATGGATGTCGAGTGGATAAAATGGATGTAGAGTGGATAAAAATGGATGTAGATTGGATAAAATGGATGTAGAGTTAATAAAAGTGGATGTAGAGTGGATAAAATGGATGTAGAGTTGATAAAAATGGATGTAGAGTGGATAAAAATGGATGTAGATTGGATAAAATGGATGTAGAGTGGATAAAAATGGATGTAGATTATATAAATTGGATGTAGAGTATATAAAATGGATGTAGAGTAGATAAAATAGATGTAGAGTGGATAAAAATGGATGTAGAGTGGATAAAATGGATGTAGAGTTGATAAAAATGGATGTAGAGTGGATAAAAATGGATGTAGATTGGATAAAATGGATGTAGAGTGGATAAAAATGGATGTAGATTATATAAATTGGATGTAGAGTATATAAAATGGATGTAGAGTGGATAAAAATGGATGTAGATTGGATAAAATGGATGTAGAGTGGATAAAAATGGATGTAGATTATATAAATTGGATGTAGAGTATATAAAATGGATGTAGAGTGGATAAAAATGGATGTCGAGTGGATAAAATGGATGTATAGTGGATAAAAATGGATGTAGAGTTGATAAAATAGATGTAGAGTGGATAAAAATGGATGTAGAGTGGATAAAAATGGATGTAGATTGGATAAAATGGATGTAGAGTTAATAAAAGTGGATGTAGAGTGGATAAAATGGATGTAGAGTTGATAAAAATGGATGTAGAGTGGATAAAAATGGATGTAGATTGGATAAAATGGATGTAGAGTGGATAAAAATGGATGTAGATTATATAAATTGGATGTAGAGTATATAAAATGGATGTAGAGTGGATAAAAATGGATGTCGAGTGGATAAAATGGATGTAGAGTGGATAAAAATGGATGTAGATTGGATAAAATGGATGTAGAGTTAATAAAAATGGATGTAGAGTGGATAAAAATAGATGTAGAGTGGATAAAAATGGATGTAGAGTGGATACAATGGATGTAGAGTGGATAAAAATGGATGTAGAGTGGATAAAATGGATGTAGAGTGGATAAAAATGGATGTAGAGTGGATAAAATGGATGTAGAGTGCATAAAAATGGATGTTGAGTGGATAAAATGGATGTAGAGTGGATAAAATGGATGTACATTTAATAAAAATGGATGTAGAGTGGATAAAAATGGATGTAGAGTGGATAAAAATGGATGTAGATTGGATAAAATGGATGTAGAGTGGATAAAATGGATGTACATTTAATAAAAATGGATGTAGAGTGGATAAAAATGGATGTAGAGTGGATAAAAATGGATGTAGATTGGATAAAATGGATGTAGAGTTAATAAAAGTGGATGTAGAGTGGATAAAATGGATGTAGAGTTGATAAAAATGGATGTAGAGTGGATAAAAATGGATGTAGATTGGATAAAATGGATGTAGAGTGGATAAAAATGGATGTAGATTATATAAATTGGATGTAGAGTATATAAAATGGATGTAGAGTGGATAAAAATGGATGTCGAGTGGATAAAATGGATGTAGAGTGGATAAAAATGGATGTAGATTGGATAAAATGGATGTAGAGTTAATAAAAATGGATGTAGAGTGGATAAAATGGATGTATAGTGGATAAAAATGGATGTAGAGTAGATAAAATAGATGTAGAGTGGATAAAAATGGATGTAAAGTGGATAAAAATGGATGTAGATTGGATAAAATGGATGTAGAGTGGATAAAAATGGATGTAGATTATATAAATTGGATGTAGAGTATATAAAATGGATGTAGAGTGGATAAAAATGGATGTCGAGTGGATAAAATGGATGTAGAGTGGATAAAAATGGATGTAGATTGGACAAAATGGATGTAGAGTGGATAAAATGGATGTATAGTGGATAAAAATGGATGTAGAGTAGATAAAATAGATGTAGAGTGGATAAAAATGGATGTAGAGTGGATAAAATGGATGTCGAGTGGATAAAATGGATGTAGAGTGGATAAAAATAGATGTAGAGTGGATAAAAATGGATGTAGAGTGGATACAATGGATGTAGAGTGGATAAAAATGGATGTAGAGTGGATAAAATGGATGTAGAGTGGATAAAAATGGATGTAGAGTGGATAAAATGGATGTAGAGTGCATAAATATGGATGTTGAGTGGATAAAATGGATGTAGAGTGGATAAAATGGATGTACATTTTATAAAAATGGATGTAGAGTGGATAAAAATGGATGTAGAGTGGATAAAAATGGATGTAGATTGGATAAAATGGATGTAGAGTTAATAAAAGTGGATGTAGAGTGGATAAAATGGATGTAGAGTGCATAAAAATGGATGTTGAGTGGATAAAGTGGATGTAGAGTGGATAAAATGGATGTACATTTAATAAAAATGGATGTAGAGTGGATAAAAATGGATGTAGAGTGGATAAAAATGGATGTAGATTGGATAAAATGGATGTAGAGTTAATAAAAGTGGATGTAGAGTGGATAAAATGGATGTAGAGTTGATAAAAATGGATGTAGAGTGGATAAAAATGGATGTAGATTGGATAAAATGGATGTAGAGTGGATAAAAATGGATGTAGATTATATAAATTGGATGTAGAGTATATAAAATGGATGTAGAGTGGATAAAAATGGATGTCGAGTGGATAAAATGGATGTAGAGTGGATAAAAATGGATGTAGATTGGATAAAATGGATGTAGAGTTAATAAAAATGGATGTAGAGTGGATAAAATGGATGTATAGTGGATAAAAATGGATGTAGAGTAGATAAAATGGATGTAGAGTGGATAAAAATGGATGTAAAGTGGATAAAAATGGATGTAGATTGGATAAAATGGATGTATAGTGGATAAAAATGGATGTAGAGTAGATAAAATAGATGTAGAGTGGATAAAAATGGATGTAGAGTGTATAAAATGGATGTCGAGTGGATAAAATGGATGTAGAGTGGATAAAAATGGATGTAGATTATATAAATTGGATGTAGAGTATATAAAATGGATGTAGAGTGGATAAAAATGGATGTCGAGTGGATAAAATGGATGTAGAGTGGATAAAAATGGATGTAGATTGGACAAAATGGATGTAGAGTTAATAAAAATGGATGTAGAGTGGATAAAATGGATGTATAGTGGATAAAAATGGATGTAGAGTAGATAAAATAGATGTAGAGTGGATAAAAATGGATGTAGAGTGGATAAAATGGATGTAGATTGGACAAAATGGATGTAGAGTTAATAAAAATGGATGTAGAGTGGATAAAATGGATGTATAGTGGATAAAAATGGATGTAGAGTAGATAAAATAGATGTAGAGTGGATAAAAATGGATGTAAAGTGGATAAAAATGGATGTAGATTGGATAAAATGGATGTATAGTGGATAAAAATGGATGTAGAGTAGATAAAATAGATGTAGAGTGGATAAAAATGGATGTAGAGTGTATAAAATGGATGTCGAGTGGATGAAATGGATGTAGAGTGGATAAAAATGGATGTAGATTATATAAATTGGATGTAGAGTATATAAAATGGATGTAGAGTGGATAAAAATGGATGTCGAGTGGATAAAATGGATGTAGAGTGGATAAAAATGGATGTAGATTGGATAAAATGGATGTAGAGTTAATAAAAATGGATGTAGAGTGGATAAAATGGATGTATAGTGGATAAAAATGGATGTAGAGTAGATAAAATGGATGTAGAGTGGATAAAAATGGATGTAGAGTGGATAAAAATGGATGTAGATTGGATAAAATGGATGTAGAGTTAAAAAAGTGGATGTAGAGTGGATAAAATGGATGTAGAGTTGATAAAAATGGATGTGGAGTGGATAAAAATGGATGTAGATTGGATAAAATGGATGTAGAGTGGATAAAAATGGATGTAGATTATATAAATTGGATGTAGAGTATATAAAATGGATGTAGAGTGGATAAAAATGGATGTCGAGTGGATAAAATGGATGTAGAGTGGATAAAAATGGATGTAGATTGGACAAAATGGATGTAGAGTTAATAAAAATGGATGTAGAGTGGATAAAATGGATGTATAGTGGATAAAAATGGATGTAGAGTAGATAAAATAGATGTAGAGTGGATAAAAATGGATGTAGAGTGGATAAAATGGATGTCGAGTGGATAAAATGGATGTAGAGTGGATAAAAATAGATGTAGAGTGGATAAAAATGGATGTAGAGTGGATACAATGGATGTAGAGTGGATAAAAATGGATGTAGAGTGGATAAAATGGATGTAGAGTGGATAAAAATGGATGTAGATTGGATAAAATGGATGTAGAGTGGATAAAAATGGATGTAGATTATATAAATTGGATGTAGAGTATATAAAATGGATGTAGAGTGGATAAAAATGGATGTCGAGTGGATAAAATGGATGTAGAGTGGATAAAATGGATGTAGATTGGATAAAATGGATGTAGAGTTAATAAAAATGGATGTAGAGTGGATAAAATGGATGTATAGTGGATAAAAATGGATGTAGAGTAGATAAAATAGATGTAGAGTGGATAAAAATGGATGTAGAGTGGATAAAATGGATGTCGAGTGGATAAAATGGATGTAGAGTGGATAAAAATAGATGTAGAGTGGATAAAAATGGATGTGGAGTGGATACAATGGCTGTAGAGTGGATAAAAATGGATGTAGAGTGGATAAAATGGATGTAGAGTGGATAAAAATGGATGTAGAGTGGATAAAATGGATGTAGAGTGCATAAATATGGATGTTGAGTGGATAAAATGGATGTAGAGTGGATAAAATGGATGTACATTTAATAAAAATGGATGTAGAGTGGATAAAAATGGATGTAGAGTGGATAAAAATGGATGTAGATTGGATAAAATGGATGTAGAGTTAATAAAAGTGGATGTAGAGTGGATAAAATGGATGTAGAGTGGATAAAAATGGATGTAGATTGGATAAAATGGATGTAGAGTGCATAAAAATGGATGTAGAGTATATAAATTGGATGTACAGTATATAAAATGGATGTAGAGTGGATAAAAATGGATGTCGAGTGGATAAAATGGATGTAGAGTGGATAAAAATGGATGTAGATTGGATAAAATGGATGTAGAGTGGATGAAAATGGATGTAGAGTATATAAATTGGATGTAGAGTATATAAAATGGATGTAGAGTGGATAAAAATGGATGTCGAGTGGATAAAATGGATGTAGAGTGGATAAAAATGGATGTAGAGTGGATAAAATGGATGTAGAGTTGATAAAAATGGATGTAGAGTGGATAAAATGGATGTAGAGTAGATAAAATGGATGTAGAGTGGATAAAATGGATGTAGAGTTGATAAAATGGATGTAAAGTGGATAAAATGGATGTAGAGTTAATAAAAATGGATGTAGAGTGGAAATAATGGATGTAGAGAGGATAAAATGGATGTAGAGTGGATAAAATGGATGTAGAGTTCATAAAAATGGATGTAGAGTGGATAAAAATGGATGTAGATTGGATAAAATGGATGTAGAGTGGATAAAAATGGATGTAGAGTGGATAAAATGGATGTAGAGTGGATAAAAATGGATGTAGAGTGGATAAAATGGATGTAGAGTGGATAAAAATGGATGTAGAGTGGATAAAATGGATGTAGAGTGCATAAAAATGGATGTAGAGTGGATACAAATGGATGTAGATTGGATAAAATGGATGTAGAGTTAATAAAAATGGATGTAGAGTGGGTATAATGGATGTAGAGAGGATAAAAAGGATGTGGAGTGGATAACAATGGATGTAGAGTGGATAAAATGGATGTAGAGTGGATAAAATGGATGAAGAGTGGATAAAATGGTTGTAGAGTGGATAAAATGGATGTAGAGTAGATAAAAATGGATGTAGAGTGGACAAAATGGATGTAGAGTGGATAAAAATGGATGTAGAGTGGATAAAATGGATGTAGAGTGCATAAAAATGGATGTTGAGTGGATAAAATGGATGTAGAGTGGATAAAATTAATGTACATTTAATAAAAATGGATGTAGAGTGGATAAAAATGGATGTAGAGTGGATAAAAATGGATGTAGATTGGATGAAAAGGTTGTAGAGTTAATAAAAGTGGATGTAGAGTGGATAAAATGGATGTAGAGTTGATAAAAATGGATGTAGAGTGGATAAAAATGGATGTAGATTGGATAAAATGGATGTAGAGTGGATAAAAATGGATGTAGAGTATATAAATTGGATGTAGAGTATATAAAATGGATGTAGAGTGGATAAAAATGGATGTCGAGTGGATAAAATGGATGTAGAGTGGATAAAAATGGATGTAGATTGGATAAAATGGATGTAGAGTGGATGAAAATGGATGTAGAGTATATAAATTGGATGTAGAGTATATAAAATGGATGTAGAGTGGATAAAAATGGATGTCGAGTGGATAAAATGGATGTAGAGTGGATAAAATGGATGTAGAGTGGATAAAAATGGATGTAGATTGGACAAAATGGATGTAGAGTTAATAAAAATGGATGTAGAGTGGATAAAATGGATGTAGAGTGGATAAAAATGGATGTCGAGTGGATAAAATGGATGTAGAGTGGATAAAAATGGATGTAGATTGGATAAAATGGATGTAGAGTGGATGAAAATGGATGTAGAGTATATAAATTGGATGTAGAGTATATAAAATGGATGTAGAGTGGATAAAAATGGATGTCGAGTGGATAAAAATGGATGTCGAGTGGATAAAATGGATGTAGAGTGGATAAAAATGGATGTAGATTGGACAAAATGGATGTAGAGTTAATAAAAATGGATGTAGAGTGGATAAAATATATGTAGAGTGGATAAAAATGGATGTAGAGTGGATAAAATGGATGTAGAGTGCATAAAAATGGATGTTGAGTGGATAAAGTGGATGTAGAGTGGATAAAATGGATGTACATTTAATAAAAATGGATGTAGAGTGGATAAAAATGGATGTAGAGTGGATAAAAATGAATGTAGATTGGATAAAATGGATGTAGAGTTAATAAAAGTGGATGTAGAGTGGATAAAATGGATGTAGAGTTGATAAAAATGGATGTAGAGTGGATAAAAATGGATGTAGATTGGATAAAATGGATGTAGAGTGGATAAAAATGGATGTAGATTATATAAATTGGATGTAGAGTATATAAAATGGATGTAGAGTGGATAAAAATGGATGTAGATTGGATAAAATGGATGTAGAGTGGATAAAAATGGATGTAGATTATATAAATTGGATGTAGAGTATATAAAATGGATGTAGAGTGGATAAAAATGGATGTCGAGTGGATAAAATGGATGTATAGTGGATAAAAATGGATGTAGAGTAGATAAAATAGATGTAGAGTGGATAAAAATGGATGTAGAGTGGATAAAAATGGATGTAGATTGGATAAAATGGATGTAGAGTTAATAAAAGTGGATGTAGAGTGGATAAAATGGATGTAGAGTTGATAAAAATGGATGTAGAGTGGATAAAAATGGATGTAGATTGGATAAAATGGATGTAGAGTGGATAAAAATGGATGTAGATTATATAAATTGGATGTAGAGTATATAAAATGGATGTAGAGTGGATAAAAATGGATGTCGAGTGGATAAAATGGATGTAGAGTGGATAAAAATGGATGTAGAGTGGATAAAATGGATGTAGAGTGCATAAAAATGGATGTTGAGTGGATAAAATGGATGTAGAGTGGATAAAATGGATGTACATTTAATAAAAATGGATGTAGAGTGGATAAAAATGGATGTAGAGTGGATAAAAATAGATGTAGAGTGGATAAAAATGGATGTAGAGTGGATACAATGGATGTAGAGTGGATAAAAATGGATGTAGAGTGGATAAAATGGATGTAGAGTGGATAAAAATGGATGTAGAGTGGATAAAATGGATGTAGAGTGCATAAAAATGGATGTTGAGTGGATAAAATGGATGTAGAGTGGATAAAATTGATGTACATTTAATAAAAATGGATGTAGAGTGGATAAAAATGGATGTAGAGTGGATAAAAATGGATGTAGATTGGATAAAATGGATGTAGAGTTAATAAAAGTGGATGTAGAGTGGATAAAATGGATGTAGAGTTGATAAAAATGGATGTAGAGTGGATAAAAATGGATGTAGATTGGATAAAATGGATGTAGAGTGGATAAAAATGGATGTAGATTATATAAATTGGATGTAGAGTATATAAAATGGATGTAGAGTGGATAAAAATGGATGTCGAGTGGATAAAATGGATGTCGAGTGGATAAAATGGATGTAGAGTGGATAAAATGGATGTAGATTGGATAAAATGGATGTAGAGTTAATAAAAATGGATGTAGAGTGGATAAAATGGATGTAGAGTGGATAAAAATGGATGTAGAGTAGATAAAATAGATGTAGAGTGGATAAAAATGGATGTAGAGTGGATAAAATGGATGTAGAGTGGATAAAATGGATGTAGAGTGGATAAAAATAGATGTAGAGTGGATAAAAATGGATGTAGAGTGGATACAATGGATGTAGAGTGGATAAAAATGGATGTAGAGTGGATAAAATGGATGTAGAGTGGATAAAAATGGATGTAGAGTGGATAAAATGGATGTAGAGTGCATAAATATGGATGTTGAGTGGATAAAATGGATGTAGAGTGGATAAAATGGATGTACATTTAATAAAAATGGATGTAGAGTGGATAAAAATGGATGTAGAGTGGATAAAAATGGATGTAGATTGGATAAAATGGATGTAGAGTTAATAAAAGTGGATGTAGAGTGGATAAAATGGATGTAGAGTGCATAAAAATGGATGTTGAGTGGATAAAGTGGATGTAGAGTGGATAAAATGGATGTACATTTAATAAAAATGGATGTAGAGTGGATAAAAATGGATGTAGAGTGGATAAAAATGGATGTAGATTGGATAAAATGGATGTAGAGTTAATAAAAGTGGATGTAGAGTGGATAAAATGGATGTAGAGTTGATAAAAATGGATGTAGAGTGGATAAAAATGGGATGTAGATTGGATAAAATGGATGTAGAGTGGATAAAAATGGATGTAGATTATATAAATTGGATGTAGAGTATATAAAATGGATGTAGAGTGGATAAAAATGGATGTCGAGTGGATAAAATGGATGTAGAGTGGATAAAAATGGATGTAGATTGGATAAAATGGATGTAGAGTTAATAAAAATGGATGTAGAGTGGATAAAATGGATGTATAGTGGATAAAAATGGATGTAGAGTAGATAAAATAGATGTAGAGTGGATAAAAATGGATGTAAAGTGGATAAAAATGGATGTAGATTGGATAAAATGGATGTAGAGTGGATAAAAATGGATGTAGATTATATAAATTGGATGTAGAGTATATAAAATGGATGTAGAGTGGATAAAAATGGATGTCGAGTGGATAAAATGGATGTAGAGTGGATAAAAATGGATGTAGATTGGACAAAATGGATGTAGAGTTAATAAAAATGGATGTAGATTGGATAAAATGGATGTATTGTGGATAAAAATGGATGTAGAGTAGATAAAATAGATGTAGAGTGGATAAAAATGGATGTAGAGTGGATAAAATGGATGTAGAGTGCATAAATATGGATGTTGAGTGGATAAAATGGATGTAGAGTGGATAAAAATAGATGTAGAGTGGATAAAAATGGATGTAGAGTGGATACAATGGATGTAGAGTGGATAAAAATGGATGTAGAGTGGATAAAATGGATGTAGAGTGGATAAAAATGGATGTAGAGTGGATAAAATGGATGTAGAGTGCATAAATATGGATGTTGAGTGGATAAAATGGATGTAGAGTGGATAAAATGGATGTACATTTAATAAAAATGGATGTAGAGTGGATAAAAATGGATGTAGAGTGGATAAAAATGGATGTAGATTGGATAAAATGGATGTAGAGTTAATAAAAGTGGATGTAGAGTGGATAAAATGGATGTAGAGTGCATAAAAATGGATGTTGAGTGGATAAAGTGGATGTAGAGTGGATAAAATGGATGTACATTTAATAAAAATGGATGTAGAGTGGATAAAAATGGATGTAGAGTGGATAAAAATGGATGTAGATTGGATAAAATGGATGTAGAGTTAATAAAAGTGGATGTAGAGTGGATAAAATGGATGTAGAGTTGATAAAAATGGATGTACAGTGGATAAAAATGGATGTAGATTGGATAAAATGGATGTAGAGTGGATAAAAATGGATGTAGATTATATAAATTGGATGTAGAGTATATAAAATGGATGTAGAGTGGATAAAAATGGATGTCGAGTGGATAAAATGGATGTAGAGTGGATAAAAATGGATGTAGATTGGATAAAATGGATGTAGAGTTAATAAAAATGGATGTAGAGTGGATAAAATGGATGTATAGTGGATAAAAATGGATGTAGAGTAGATAAAATAGATGTAGAGTGGATAAAAATGGATGTAAAGTGGATAAAAATGGATGTAGATTGGATAAAATGGATGTATAGTGGATAAAAATGGATGTAGAGTAGATAAAATAGATGTAGAGTGGATAAAAATGGATGTAGAGTGGATAAAATGGATGTCGAGTGGATAAAATGGATGTAGAGTGGATAAAAATGGATGTAGATTATATAAATTGGATGTAGAGTATATAAAATGGATGTAGAGTGGATAAAAATGGATGTCGAGTGGATAAAATGGATGTAGAGTGGATAAAAATGGATGTAGATTGGACAAAATGGATGTAGAGTTAATAAAAATGGATGTAGAGTGGATAAAATGGATGTAGAGTGGATAAAAATGGATGTAGAGTGGATAAAATGGATGTAGAGTGCATAAAAATGGATGTTGAGTGGATAAAGTGGATGTAGAGTGGATAAAATGGATGTACATTTAATAAAAATGGATGTAGAGTGGATAAAAATGGATGTTGAGTGGATAAAAATGAATGTAGATTGGATAAAATGGATGTAGAGTTAATAAAAGTGGATGTAGAGTGGATAAAATGGATGTAGAGTTGATAAAAATGGATGTAGAGTGGATAAAAATGGATGTAGATTGGATAAAATGGATGTAGAGTGGATAAAAATGGATGTAGATTATATAAATTGGATGTAGAGTATATAAAATGGATGTAGAGTGGATAAAAATGGATGTAGATTGGATAAAATGGATGTAGAGTGGATAAAAATGGATGTAGATTATATAAATTGGATGTAGAGTATATAAAATGGATGTAGAGTGGATAAAAATGGATGTCGAGTGGATAAAATGGATGTATAGTGGATAAAAATGGATGTAGAGTAGATAAAATGGATGTAGAGTGGATAAAAATGGATGTAGAGTGGATAAAAATGGATGTAGATTGGATAAAATGGATGTAGAGTTAATAAAAGTGGATGTAGAGTGGATAAAATGGATGTAGAGTTGATAAAAATGGATGTAGAGTGGATAAAAATGGATGTAGATTGGATAAAATGGATGTAGAGTGGATAAAAATGGATGTAGATTATATAAATTGGATGTAGAGTATATAAAATGGATGTAGAGTGGATAAAAATGGATGTCGAGTGGATAAAATGGATGTAGAGTGGATAAAAATGGATGTAGATTGGATAAAATGGATGTAGAGTTAATAAAAATGGATGTAGAGTGGATAAAATGGATGTATAGTGGATAAAAATGGATGTAGAGTAGATAAAATAGATGTAGAGTGGATAAAAATGGATGTAAAGTGGATAAAAATGGATGTAGATTGGATAAAATGGATGTAGAGTGGATAAAAATGGATGTAGATTATATAAATTGGATGTAGAGTATATAAAATGGATGTAGAGTGGATAAAAATGGATGTCGAGTGGATAAAATGGATGTAGAGTGGATAAAAATGGATGTAGATTGGACAAAATGGATGTAGAGTTAATAAAAATGGATGTAGAGTGGATAAAATGGATGTATAGTGGATAAAAATGGATGTAGAGTAGATAAAATAGATGTAGAGTGGATAAAAATGGATGTAGAGTGGATAAAATGGATGTCGAGTGGATAAAATGGATGTAGAGTGGATAAAAATGGATGTAGATTATATAAATTGGATGTAGAGTATATAAAATGGATGTAGAGTGGATAAAAATGGATGTCGAGTGGATAAAATGGATGTAGAGTGGATAAAAATGGATGTAGATTGGACAAAATGGATGTAGAGTTAATAAAAATGGATGTAGAGTGGATAAAATGGATGTATAGTGGATAAAAATGGATGTAGAGTAGATAAAATAGATGTAGAGTGGATAAAAATGGATGTAGAGTGAATAAAATGGATGTAGATTGGACAAAATGGATGTAGAGTTAATAAAAATGGATGTAGAGTGGATAAAATGGATGTATAGTGGATAAAAATGGATGTAGAGTAGATAAAATAGATGTAGAGTGGATAAAATGGATGTAGAGTGGATAAAAATAGATGTAGAGTGGATAAAAATGGATGTAGAGTGGATACAATGGATGTAGAGTGGATAAAAATGGATGTAGAGTGGATAAAATGGATGTAGAGTGGATAAAAATGGATGTAGAGTGGATAAAATGGATGTACATTTAATAAAAATGGATGTAGAGTGGATAAAAATGGATGTAGAGTGGATAAAAATGGATGTAGATTGGATAAAATGGATGTAGAGTTAATAAAAGTGGATGTAGAGTGGATAAAATGGATGTAGAGTGGATAAAATGGATGTAGAGTGCATAAAAATGGATGTTGAGTGGATAAAATGGATGTAGAGTGGATAAAAATGGATGTAGATTGGATAAAATGGATGTAGAGTTAATAAAAGTGGATGTAGAGTGGATAAAATGGATGTAGAGTTGATAAAAATGGATGTAGAGTGGATAAAAATGGATGTAGATTGGATAAAATGGATGTAGAGTGGATAAAAATGGATGTAGATTATATAAATTGGATGTAGAGTATATAAAATGGATGTAGAGTGGATAAAAATGGATGTCGAGTGGATAAAATGGATGTCGAGTGGATAAAATGGATGTAGAGTGGATAAAATGGATGTAGATTGGATAAAATGGATGTAGAGTTAATAAAAATGGATGTAGAGTGGATAAAATGGATGTATAGTGGATAAAAATGGATGTAGAGTGGATAAAATGGATGTATAGTGGATAAAAATGGATGTAGAGTAGATAAAATAGATGTAGAGTGGATAAAATGGATGTAGAGTGGATAAAAATAGATGTAGAGTGGATAAAAATGGATGTAGAGTGGATACAATGGATGTAGAGTGGATAAAAATGGATGTAGAGTGGATAAAATGGATGTAGAGTGGATAAAAATGGATGTAGAGTGGATAAAATGGATGTACATTTAATAAAAATGGATGTAGAGTGGATAAAAATGGATGTAGAGTGGATAAAAATGGATGTAGATTGGATAAAATGGATGTAGAGTTAATAAAAGTGGATGTAGAGTGGATAAAATGGATGTAGAGTGGATAAAAATGGATGTAGAGTGGATAAAATGGATGTAGAGTGCATAAAAATGGATGTAGAGTATATGAATTGGATGTACAGTATATAAAATGGATGTAGAGTGGATAAAAATGGATGTCGAGTGGATAAAATGGATGTAGAGTGGATAAAAATGGATGTAGATTGGATAAAATGGATGTAGAGTGGATAAAAATGGATGTAGATTATATAAATTGGATGTAGAGTATATAAAATGGATGTAGAGTGGATAAAAATGGATGTCGAGTGGATAAAATGGATGTAGAGTGGATAAAAATGGATGTAGATTGGATAAAATGGATGTAGAGTTAATAAAAATGGATGTAGAGTGGATAAAATGGATGTATAGTGGATAAAAATGGATGTAGAGTAGATAAAATAGATGTAGAGTGGATAAAAATGGATGTAGAGTGGATAAAATGGATGTCGAGTGGATAAAATGGATGTAGAGTGGATAAAAATAGATGTAGAGTGGATAAAAATGGATGTAGAGTGGATACAATGGATGTAGAGTGGATAAAAATGGATGTAGAGTGGATAAAATGGATGTAGAGTGGATAAAAATGGATGTAGATTGGATAAAATGGATGTAGAGTGGATGAAAATGGATGTAGAGTATATAAATTGGATGTAGAGTATATAAAATGGATGTAGAGTGGATAAAAATGGATGTCGAGTGGATAAAATGGATGTAGAGTGGATAAAAATGGATGTAAAGTGGATAAAAATGGATGTAGATTGGATAAAATGGATGTAGAGTTAAAAAAGTGGATGTAGAGTGGATAAAATGGATGTAGAGTTGATAAAAATGGATGTGGAGTGGATAAAAATGGATGTAGATTGGATAAAATGGATGTAGAGTGGATAAAAATGGATGTAGATTATATAAATTGGATGTAGAGTATATAAAATGGATGTAGAGTGGATAAAAATGGATGTCGAGTGGATAAAATGGATGTAGAGTGGATAAAAATGGATGTAGATTGGACAAAATGGATGTAGAGTTAATAAAAATGGATGTAGAGTGGATAAAATGGATGTATAGTGGATAAAAATGGATGTAGAGTAGATAAAATAGATGTAGAGTGGATAAAAATGGATGTAGAGTGGATAAAATGGATGTCGAGTGGATAAAATGGATGTAGAGTGGATAAAAATAGATGTAGAGTGGATAAAAATGGATGTAGAGTGGATACAATGGATGTAGAGTGGATAAAAATGGATGTAGAGTGGATAAAATGGATGTAGAGTGGATAAAAATGGATGTAGATTGGATAAAATGGATGTAGAGTGGATAAAAATGGATGTAGATTATATAAATTGGATGTAGAGTATATAAAATGGATGTAGAGTGGATAAAAATGGATGTCGAGTGGATAAAATGGATGTAGAGTGGATAAAATGGATGTAGATTGGATAAAATGGATGTAGAGTTAATAAAAATGGATGTAGAGTGGATAAAATGGATGTATAGTGGATAAAAATGGATGTAGAGTAGATAAAATAGATGTAGAGTGGATAAAAATGGATGTAGAGTGGATAAAATGGATGTCGAGTGGATAAAATGGATGTAGAGTGGATAAAAATAGATGTAGAGTGGATAAAAATGGATGTGGAGTGGATACAATGGATGTAGAGTGGATAAAAATGGATGTAGAGTGGATAAAATGGATGTAGAGTGGATAAAAATGGATGTAGAGTGGATAAAATGGATGTAGAGTGCATAAATATGGATGTTGAGTGGATAAAATGGATGTAGAGTGGATAAAATGGATGTACATTTAATAAAAATGGATGTAGAGTGGATAAAAATGGATGTAGAGTGGATAAAAATGGATGTAGATTGGATAAAATGGATGTAGAGTTAATAAAAGTGGATGTAGAGTGGATAAAATGGATGTAGAGTGGAAAAAAATGGATGTAGATTGGATAAAATGGATGTAGAGTGCATAAAAATGGATGTAGAGTATATAAATTGGATGTACAGTATATAAAATGGATGTAGAGTGGATAAAAATGGATGTCGAGTGGATAAAATGGATGTAGAGTGGATAAAAATGGATGTAGATTGGATAAAATGGATGTAGAGTGGATGAAAATGGATGTAGAGTATATAAATTGGATGTAGAGTATATAAAATGGATGTAGAGTGGATAAAAATGGATGTCGAGTGGATAAAATGGATGTAGAGTGGATAAAAATGGATGTAGAGTGGATAAAATGGATGTAGAGTTGATAAAAATGGATGTAGAGTGGATAAAATGGATGTAGAGTAGATAAAATGGATGTAGAGTGGATAAAATGGATGTAGAGTTGATAAAATGGATGTAAAGTGGATAAAATGGATGTAGAGTTAATAAAAATGGATGTAGAGTGGAAATAATGGATGTAGAGAGGATAAAATGGATGTAGAGTGGATAAAATGGATGTAGAGTTCATAAAAATGGATGTAGAGTGGATAAAAATGGATGTAGATTGGATAAAATGGATGTAGAGTGGATAAAAATGGATGTAGAGTGGATAAAATGGATGTAGAGTGGATAAAAATGGATGTAGAGTGGATAAAATGGATGTAGAGTGGATAAAAATGGATGTAGAGTGGATAAAATGGATGTAGAGTGCATAAAAATGGATGTAGAGTGGATACAAATGGATGTAGATTGGATAAAATGGATGTAGAGTTAATAAAAATGGATGTAGAGTGGGTATAATGGATGTAGAGAGGATAAAAAGGATGTGGAGTGGATAACAATGGATGTAGAGTGGATAAAATGGATGTAGAGTGGATAAAATGGATGAAGAGTGGATAAAATGGTTGTAGAGTGGATAAAATGGATGTAGAGTAGATAAAAATGGATGTAGAGTGGACAAAATGGATGTAGAGTGGATAAAAATGGATGTAGAGTGGATAAAATGGATGTAGAGTTCATAAAAATGGATGTTGAGTGGATAAAATGGATGTAGAGTGGATAAAATTAATGTACATTTAATAAAAATGGATGTAGAGTGGATAAAAATGGATGTAGAGTGGATAAAAATGGATGTAGATTGGATGAAATGGTTGTAGAGTTAATAAAAGTGGATGTAGAGTGGATAAAATGGATGTAGAGTTGATAAAAATGGATGTAGAGTGGATAAAAATGGATGTAGATTGGATAAAATGGATGTAGAGTGGATAAAAATGGATGTAGAGTATATAAATTGGATGTAGAGTATATAAAATGGATGTAGAGTGGATAAAAATGGATGTCGAGTGGATAAAATGGATGTAGAGTGGATAAAAATGGATGTAGATTGGATAAAATGGATGTAGAGTGGATGAAAATGGATGTAGAGTATATAAATTGGATGTAGAGTATATAAAATGGATGTAGAGTGGATAAAAATGGATGTCGAGTGGATAAAATGGATGTAGAGTGGATAAAAATGGATGTAGAGTGGATAAAATGGATGTATAGTGGATAAAAATGGATGTAGAGTAGATAAAATAGATGTAGAGTGGATAAAATGGATGTAGAGTGGATAAAAATAGATGTAGAGTGGATAAAAATGGATGTAGAGTGGATACAATGGATGTAGAGTGGATAAAAATGGATGTAGAGTGGATAAAATGGATGTAGAGTGGATAAAAATGGATGTAGAGTGGATAAAATGGATGTACATTTAATAAAAATGGATGTAGAGTGGATAAAAATGGATGTAGAGTGGATAAAAATGGATGTAGATTGGATAAAATGGATGTAGAGTTAATAAAAGTGGATGTAGAGTGGATAAAATGGATGTAGAGTGGATAAAAATGGATGTAGAGTGGATAAAATGGATGTAGAGTGCATAAAAATGGATGTAGAGTATATAAATTGGATGTAGAGTATATAAAATGGATGTAGAGTGGATAAAAATGGATGTCGAGTGGATAAAATGGATGTAGAGTGGATAAAAATGGATGTAGAGTGGATAAAATGGATGTAGAGTTGATAAAAATGGATGTAGAGTGGATAAAATGGATGTAGAGTAGATAAAATGGATGTAGAGTGGATAAAATGGATGTAGAGTTGATAAAATGGATGTAGAGTGGATAAAAATGGATGTCGAGTGGATAAAATGGATGTAGAGTGGATAAAAATGGATGTAGATTGGATAAAATGGATGTAGAGTTAATAAAAGTGGATGTAGAGTGGATAAAATGGATGTAGAGTTGATAAAAATGGATGTAGAGTGGATAAAAATGGATGTAGATTGGATAAAATGGATGTAGAGTGGATAAAAATGGATGTTGTTTATTTAAATTGGATGTAGAGTATATAAAATGGATGTAGAGTGGATAAAAATGGATGTCGAGTGGATAAAATGGATGTAGAGTGGATAAAAATGGATGTAGATTGGATAAAATGGATGTAGAGTTAATAAAAATGGATGTAGAGTGGATAAAATGGATGTATAGTGGATAAAAATGGATGTAGAGTAGATAAAATAGATGTAGAGTGGATAAAAATGGATGTAGAGTGGATAAAATGGATGTCGAGTGGATAAAATGGATGTAGAGTGGATAAAAATAGATGTAGAGTGGATAAAAATGGATGTAGAGTGGATAAAATGGATGTAGAGTGGATAAAAATGGATGTAGAGTGGATAAAATGGATGTAGAGTGGATAAAAATGGATGTAGATTGGATAAAATGGATGTAGAGTGGATAAAAATGGATGTAGATTATATAAATTGGATGTAGAGTATATAAAATGGATGTAGAGTGGATAAAAATGGATGTAGAGTGGATAAAATGGATGTAGATTGGATAAAATGGATGTAGAGTTAATAAAAATGGATGTAGAGTGGATAAAATGGATGTATAGTGGATAAAAATGGATGTAGAGTAGATAAAATAGATGTAGAGTGGATAAAAATGGATGTAGAGTGGATAAAATGGATGTCGAGTGGATAAAATGGATGTAGAGTGGATAAAAATAGATGTAGAGTGGATAAAAATGGATGTGGAGTGGATACAATGGATGTAGAGTGGATAAAAATGGATGTAGAGTGGATAAAATGGATGTAGAGTGGATAAAAATGGATGTAGAGTGGATAAAATGGATGTACATTTAATAAAAATGGATGTAGAGTGGATAAAAATGGATGTAGAGTGGATAAAAATGGATGTAGATTGGATAAAATGGATGTAGAGTTAATAAAAGTGGATGTAGAGTGGATAAAATGGATGTAGAGTGGATAAAAATGGATGTAGATTGGATAAAATGGATGTAGAGTGCATAAAAATGGATGTAGAGTATATAAATTGGATGTACAGTATATAAAATGGATGTAGAGTGGATAAAAATGGATGTCGAGTGGATAAAATGGATGTAGAGTGGATAAAAATGGATGTAGAGTATATAAATTGGATGTAGAGTATATAAAATGGATGTAGAGTGGATAAAAATGGATGTCGAGTGGATAAAATGGATGTAGAGTGGATAAAAATGGATGTAGATTGGATAAAATGGATGTAGAGTGGATGAAAATGGATGTAGAGTATATAAATTGGATGTAGAGTATATAAAATGGATGTAGAGTGGATAAAAATGGATGTCGAGTGGATAAAATGGATGTAGAGTGGATAAAAATGGATGTAGAGTGGATAAAATGGATGTATAGTGGATAAAAATGGATGTAGAGTAGATAAAATAGATGTAGAGTGGATAAAATGGATGTAGAGTGGATAAAAATAGATGTAGAGTGGATAAAAATGGATGTAGAGTGGATACAATGGATGTAGAGTGGATAAAAATGGATGTAGAGTGGATAAAATGGATGTAGAGTGGATAAAAATGGATGTAGAGTGGATAAAATGGATGTACATTTAATAAAAATGGATGTAGAGTGGATAAAAATGGATGTAGAGTGGATAAAAATGGATGTAGATTGGATAAAATGGATGTAGAGTTAATAAAAGTGGATGTAGAGTGGATAAAATGGATGTAGAGTGGATAAAAATGGATGTAGAGTGGATAAAATGGATGTAGAGTGCATAAAAATGGATGTAGAGTATATAAATTGGATGTAGAGTATATAAAATGGATGTAGAGTGGATAAAAATGGATGTCGAGTGGATAAAATGGATGTAGAGTGGATAAAAATGGATGTAGAGTGGATAAAATGGATGTAGAGTTGATAAAAATGGATGTAGAGTGGATAAAATGGATGTAGAGTAGATAAAATGGATGTAGAGTGGATAAAATGGATGTAGAGTTGATAAAATGGATGTAGAGTGCATAAAAATGGATGTCGAGTGGATAAAATGGATGTAGAGTGGATAAAAATGGATGTAGATTGGATAAAATGGATGTAGAGTTAATAAAAGTGGATGTAGAGTGGATAAAATGGATGTAGAGTTGATAAAAATGGATGTAGAGTGGATAAAAATGGATGTAGATTGGATAAAATGGATGTAGAGTGGATAAAAATGGATGTAGATTATATAAATTGGATGTAGAGTATATAAAATGGATGTAGAGTGGATAAAAATGGATGTCGAGTGGATAAAATGGATGTAGAGTGGATAAAAATGGATGTAGATTGGATAAAATGGATGTAGAGTTAATAAAAATGGATGTAGAGTGGATAAAATGGATGTATAGTGGATAAAAATGGATGTAGAGTAGATAAAATAGATGTAGAGTGGATAAAAATGGATGTAGAGTGGATAAAATGGATGTCGAGTGGATAAAATGGATGTAGAGTGGATAAAAATAGATGTAGAGTGGATAAAAATGGATGTAGAGTGGATACAATGGATGTAGAGTGGATAAAAATGGATGTAGAGTGGATAAAATGGATGTAGAGTGGATAAAAATGGATGTAGATTGGATAAAATGGATGTAGAGTGGATAAAAATGGATGTAGATTATATAAATTGGATGTAGAGTATATAAAATGGATGTAGAGTGGATAAAAATGGATGTAGAGTGGATAAAATGGATGTAGATTGGATAAAATGGATGTAGAGTTAATAAAAATGGATGTAGAGTGGATAAAATGGATGTATAGTGGATAAAAATGGATGTAGAGTAGATAAAATAGATGTAGAGTGGATAAAAATGGATGTAGAGTGGATAAAATGGATGTCGAGTGGATAAAATGGATGTAGAGTGGATAAAAATAGATGTAGAGTGGATAAAAATGGATGTGGAGTGGATACAATGGATGTAGAGTGGATAAAAATGGATGTAGAGTGGATAAAATGGATGTAGAGTGGATAAAAATGGATGTAGAGTGGATAAAATGGATGTACATTTAATAAAAATGGATGTAGAGTGGATAAAAATGGATGTAGAGTGGATAAAAATGGATGTAGATTGGATAAAATGGATGTAGAGTGGATAAAATGGATGTACATTTAATAAAAATGGATGTAGAGTGGATAAAAATGGATGTAGAGTGGATAAAAATGGATGTAGATTGGATAAAATGGATGTAGAGTTAATAAAAGTGGATGTAGAGTGGATAAAATGGATGTAGAGTGGATAAAAATGGATGTAGATTGGATAAAATGGATGTAGAGTGCATAAAAATGGATGTAGAGTATATAAATTGGATGTACAGTATATAAAATGGATGTAGAGTGGATAAAAATGGATGTCGAGTGGATAAAATGGATGTAGAGTGGATAAAAATGGATGTAGATTGGATAAAATGGATGTAGAGTGGATGAAAATGGATGTAGAGTATATAAATTGGATGTAGAGTATATAAAATGGATGTAGAGTGGATAAAAATGGATGTCGAGTGGATAAAATGGATGTAGAGTGGATAAAAATGGATGTAGAGTGGATAAAATGGATGTAGAGTTGATAAAAATGGATGTAGAGTGGATAAAATGGATGTAGAGTAGATAAAATGGATGTAGAGTGGATAAAATGGATGTAGAGTTGATAAAATTGATGTAGAGTGGATAAAAATGGATGTCGAGTGGATAAAATGGATGTAGAGTGGATAAAAATGGATGTAGATTGGATAAAATGGATGTAGAGTTAATAAAAGTGGATGTAGAGTGGATAAAATGGATGTAGAGTTGATAAAAATGGATGTAGAGTGGATAAAAATGGATGTAGATTGGATAAAATGGATGTAGAGTGGATAAAAATGGATGTAGATTATATAAATTGGATGTAGAGTATATAAAATGGATGTAGAGTAGATAAAATAGATGTAGAGTGGATAAAAATGGATGTAGAGTGGATAAAATGGATGTAGAGTTGATAAAAATGGACGTAGAGTGGATAAAAATGGATGTAGATTGGATAAAATGGATGTAGAGTGGATAAAAATGGATGTAGATTATATAAATTGGATGTAGAGTATATAAAATGGATGTAGAGTGGATAAAAATGGATGTAGATTGGATAAAATGGATGTAGAGTGGATAAAAATGGATGTAGATTATATAAATTGGATGTAGAGTATATAAAATGGATGTAGAGTGGATAAAAATGGATGTCGAGTGGATAAAATGGATGTATAGTGGATAAAAATGGATGTAGAGTAGATAAAATAGATGTAGAGTGGATAAAAATGGATGTAGAGTGGATAAAAATGGATGTAGATTGGATAAAATGGATGTAGAGTTAATAAAAGTGGATGTAGAGTGGATAAAATGGATGTAGAGTTGATAAAAATGGATGTAGAGTGGATAAAAATGGATGTAGATTGGATAAAATGGATGTAGAGTGGATAAAAATGGATGTAGATTATATAAATTGGATGTAGAGTATATAAAATGGATGTAGAGTGGATAAAAATGGATGTAGATTGGATAAAATGGATGTAGAGTTAATAAAAGTGGATGTAGAGTGGATAAAATGGATGTAGAGTTGATAAAAATGGATGTAGAGTGGATAAAAATGGATGTAGATTGGATAAAATGGATGTAGAGTGGATAAAAATGGATGTAGATTATATAAATTGGATGTAGAGTATATAAAATGGATGTAGAGTGGATAAAAATGGATGTCGAGTGGATAAAATGGATGTAGAGTGGATAAAATGGATGTACATTTAATAAAAATGGATGTAGAGTGGATAAAAATGGATGTAGAGTGGATAAAAATGGATGTAGATTGGATAAAATGGATGTAGAGTTAATAAAAGTGGATGTAGAGTGGATAAAATGGATGTAGAGTTGATAAAAATGGATGTAGAGTGGATAAAAATGGATGTAGATTGGATAAAATGGATGTAGAGTGGATAAAAATGGATGTAGATTATATAAATTGGATGTAGAGTATATAAAATGGATGTAGAGTGGATAAAAATGGATGTCGAGTGGATAAAATGGATGTAGAGTGGATAAAAATGGATGTAGATTGGATAAAATGGATGTAGAGTTAATAAAAATGGATGTAGAGTGGATAAAATGGATGTATAGTGGATAAAAATGGATGTAGAGTAGATAAAATAGATGTAGAGTGGATAAAAATGGATGTAGAGTGGATAAAATGGATGTACATTTAATAAAAATGGATGTAGAGTGGATAAAAATGGATGTAGAGTGGATAAAAATGGATGTGGAGTGGATACAATGGATGTAGAGTGGATAAAAATGGATGTAGAGTGGATAAAATGGATGTAGAGTGGATAAAAATGGATGTAGAGTGGATAAAATGGATGTACATTTAATAAAAATGGATGTAGAGTGGATAAAAATGGATGTAGAGTGGATAAAAATGGATGTAGATTGGATAAAATGGATGTAGAGTGGATAAAATGGATGTACATTTAATAAAAATGGATGTAGAGTGGATAAAAATGGATGTAGAGTGGATAAAAATGGATGTAGATTGGATAAAATGGATGTAGAGTTAATAAAAGTGGATGTAGAGTGGATAAAATGGATGTAGAGTGGATAAAAATGGATGTAGATTGGATAAAATGGATGTAGAGTGCATAAAAATGGATGTAGAGTATATAAATTGGATGTACAGTATATAAAATGGATGTAGAGTGGATAAAAATGGATGTCGAGTGGATAAAATGGATGTAGAGTGGATAAAAATGGATGTAGATTGGATAAAATGGATGTAGAGTGGATGAAAATGGATGTAGAGTATATAAATTGGATGTAGAGTATATAAAATGGATGTAGAGTGGATAAAAATGGATGTCGAGTGGATAAAATGGATGTAGAGTGGATAAAAATGGATGTAGAGTGGATAAAATGGATGTAGAGTTGATAAAAATGGATGTAGAGTGGATAAAATGGATGTAGAGTAGATAAAATGGATGTAGAGTGGATAAAATGGATGTAGAGTTGATAAAATTGATGTAGAGTGGATAAAAATGGATGTCGAGTGGATAAAATGGATGTAGAGTGGATAAAAATGGATGTAGATTGGATAAAATGGATGTAGAGTTAATAAAAGTGGATGTAGAGTGGATAAAATGGATGTAGAGTTGATAAAAATGGATGTAGAGTGGATAAAAATGGATGTAGATTGGATAAAATGGATGTAGAGTGGATAAAAATGGATGTAGATTATATAAATTGGATGTAGAGTATATAAAATGGATGTAGAGTAGATAAAATAGATGTAGAGTGGATAAAAATGGATGTAGAGTGGATAAAATGGATGTAGAGTTGATAAAAATGGATGTAGAGTGGATAAAAATGGATGTAGATTGGATAAAATGGATGTAGAGTGGATAAAAATGGATGTAGATTATATAAATTGGATGTAGAGTATATAAAATGGATGTAGAGTGGATAAAAATGGATGTAGATTGGATAAAATGGATGTAGAGTGGATAAAAATGGATGTAGATTATATAAATTGGATGTAGAGTATATAAAATGGATGTAGAGTGGATAAAAATGGATGTCGAGTGGATAAAATGGATGTATAGTGGATAAAAATGGATGTAGAGTGGATAAAATGGATGTAGAGTGCATAAAAATGGATGTTGAGTGGATAAAATGGATGTAGAGTGGATAAAATTAATGTACATTTAATAAAAATGGATGTAGAGTGGATAAAAATGGATGTAGAGTGGATAAAAATGGATGTAGATTGGATGAAATGGTTGTAGAGTTAATAAAAGTGGATGTAGAGTGGATAAAATGGATGTAGAGTTGATAAAAATGGATGTAGAGTGGATAAAAATGGATGTAGATTGGATAAAATGGATGTAGAGTGGATAAAAATGGATGTAGAGTATATAAATTGGATGTAGAGTATATAAAATGGATGTAGAGTGGATAAAAATGGATGTCGAGTGGATAAAATGGATGTAGAGTGGATAAAAATGGATGTAGATTGGATAAAATGGATGTAGAGTGGATGAAAATGGATGTAGAGTATATAAATTGGATGTAGAGTATATAAAATGGATGTAGAGTGGATAAAAATGGATGTCGAGTGGATAAAATGGATGTAGAGTGGATAAAAATGGATGTAGAGTGGATAAAATGGATGTATAGTGGATAAAAATGGATGTAGAGTAGATAAAATAGATGTAGAGTGGATAAAATGGATGTAGAGTGGATAAAAATAGATGTAGAGTGGATAAAAATGGATGTAGAGTGGATACAATGGATGTAGAGTGGATAAAAATGGATGTAGAGTGGATAAAATGGATGTAGAGTGGATAAAAATGGATGTAGAGTGGATAAAATGGATGTACATTTAATAAAAATGGATGTAGAGTGGATAAAAATGGATGTAGAGTGGATAAAAATGGATGTAGATTGGATAAAATGGATGTAGAGTTAATAAAAGTGGATGTAGAGTGGATAAAATGGATGTAGAGTGGATAAAAATGGATGTAGATTGGATAAAATGGATGTAGAGTGCATAAAAATGGATGTAGAGTATATAAATTGGATGTAGAGTATATAAAATGGATGTAGAGTGGATAAAAATGGATGTCGAGTGGATAAAATGGATGTAGAGTGGATAAAAATGGATGTAGAGTGGATAAAATGGATGTAGAGTTGATAAAAATGGATGTAGAGTGGATAAAATGGATGTAGAGTAGATAAAATGGATGTAGAGTGGATAAAATGGATGTAGAGTTGATAAAATGGATGTAGAGTGGATAAAAATGGATGTCGAGTGGATAAAATGGATGTAGAGTGGATAAAAATGGATGTAGATTGGATAAAATGGATGTAGAGTTAATAAAAGTGGATGTAGAGTGGATAAAATGGATGTAGAGTTGATAAAAATGGATGTAGAGTGGATAAAAATGGATGTAGATTGGATAAAATGGATGTAGAGTGGATAAAAATGGATGTAGATTATATAAATTGGATGTAGAGTATATAAAATGGATGTAGAGTGGATAAAAATGGATGTCGAGTGGATAAAATGGATGTAGAGTGGATAAAAATGGATGTAGATTGGATAAAATGGATGTAGAGTTAATAAAAATGGATGTAGAGTGGATAAAATGGATGTATAGTGGATAAAAATGGATGTAGAGTAGATAAAATAGATGTAGAGTGGATAAAAATGGATGTAGAGTGGATAAAATGGATGTAGAGTGGATAAAATGGATGTAGAGTGGATAAAAATAGATGTAGAGTGGATAAAAATGGATGTAGAGTGGATAAAATGGATGTAGAGTGGATAAAAATGGATGTAGAGTGGATAAAATGGATGTAGAGTGGATAAAAATGGATGTAGATTGGATAAAATGGATGTAGAGTGGATAAAAATGGATGTAGATTATATAAATTGGATGTAGAGTATATAAAATGGATGTAGAGTGGATAAAAATGGATGTAGAGTGGATAAAATGGATGTAGATTGGATAAAATGGATGTAGAGTTAATAAAAATGGATGTAGAGTGGATAAAATGGATGTATAGTGGATAAAAATGGATGTAGAGTAGATAAAATAGATGTAGAGTGGATAAAAATGGATGTAGAGTGGATAAAATGGATGTCGAGTGGATAAAATGGATGTAGAGTGGATAAAAATAGATGTAGAGTGGATAAAAATGGATGTGGAGTGGATACAATGGATGTAGAGTGGATAAAAATGGATGTAGAGTGGATAAAATGGATGTAGAGTGGATAAAAATGGATGTAGAGTGGATAAAATGGATGTACATTTAATAAAAATGGATGTAGAGTGGATAAAAATGGATGTAGAGTGGATAAAAATGGATGTAGATTGGATAAAATGGATGTAGAGTTAATAAAAGTGGATGTAGAGTGGATAAAATGGATGTAGAGTGGATAAAAATGGATGTAGATTGGATAAAATGGATGTAGAGTGCATAAAAATGGATGTAGAGTATATAAATTGGATGTACAGTATATAAAATGGATGTAGAGTGGATAAAAATGGATGTCGAGTGGATAAAATGGATGTAGAGTGGATAAAAATGGATGTAGAGTATATAAATTGGATGTAGAGTATATAAAATGGATGTAGAGTGGATAAAAATGGATGTCGAGTGGATAAAATGGATGTAGAGTGGATAAAAATGGATGTAGATTGGATAAAATGGATGTAGAGTGGATGAAAATGGATGTAGAGTATATAAATTGGATGTAGAGTATATAAAATGGATGTAGAGTGGATAAAAATGGATGTCGAGTGGATAAAATGGATGTAGAGTGGATAAAAATGGATGTAGAGTGGATAAAATGGATGTATAGTGGATAAAAATGGATGTAGAGTAGATAAAATAGATGTAGAGTGGATAAAATGGATGTAGAGTGGATAAAAATAGATGTAGAGTGGATAAAAATGGATGTAGAGTGGATACAATGGATGTAGAGTGGATAAAAATGGATGTAGAGTGGATAAAATGGATGTAGAGTGGATAAAAATGGATGTAGAGTGGATAAAATGGATGTACATTTAATAAAAATGGATGTAGAGTGGATAAAAATGGATGTAGAGTGGATAAAAATGGATGTAGATTGGATAAAATGGATGTAGAGTTAATAAAAGTGGATGTAGAGTGGATAAAATGGATGTAGAGTGGATAAAAATGGATGTAGATTGGATAAAATGGATGTAGAGTGCATAAAAATGGATGTAGAGTATATAAATTGGATGTAGAGTATATAAAATGGATGTAGAGTGGATAAAAATGGATGTCGAGTGGATAAAATGGATGTAGAGTGGATAAAAATGGATGTAGAGTGGATAAAATGGATGTAGAGTTGATAAAAATGGATGTAGAGTGGATAAAATGGATGTAGAGTAGATAAAATGGATGTAGAGTGGATAAAATGGATGTAGAGTTGATAAAATGGATGTAGAGTGCATAAAAATGGATGTCGAGTGGATAAAATGGATGTAGAGTGGATAAAAATGGATGTAGATTGGATAAAATGGATGTAGAGTTAATAAAAGTGGATGTAGAGTGGATAAAATGGATGTAGAGTTGATAAAAATGGATGTAGAGTGGATAAAAATGGATGTAGATTGGATAAAATGGATGTAGAGTGGATAAAAATGGATGTAGATTATATAAATTGGATGTAGAGTATATAAAATGGATGTAGAGTGGATAAAAATGGATGTCGAGTGGATAAAATGGATGTAGAGTGGATAAAAATGGATGTAGATTGGATAAAATGGATGTAGAGTTAATAAAAATGGATGTAGAGTGGATAAAATGGATGTATAGTGGATAAAAATGGATGTAGAGTAGATAAAATAGATGTAGAGTGGATAAAAATGGATGTAGAGTGGATAAAATGGATGTAGAGTGGATAAAAATAGATGTAGAGTGGATAAAAATGGATGTAGAGTGGATACAATGGATGTAGAGTGGATAAAAATGGATGTAGAGTGGATAAAATGGATGTAGAGTGGATAAAAATGGATGTAGATTGGATAAAATGGATGTAGAGTGGATAAAAATGGATGTAGATTATATAAATTGGATGTAGAGTATATAAAATGGATGTAGAGTGGATAAAAATGGATGTAGAGTGGATAAAATGGATGTAGATTGGATAAAATGGATGTAGAGTTAATAAAAATGGATGTAGAGTGGATAAAATGGATGTATAGTGGATAAAAATGGATGTAGAGTAGATAAAATAGATGTAGAGTGGATAAAAATGGATGTAGAGTGGATAAAATGGATGTCGAGTGGATAAAATGGATGTAGAGTGGATAAAAATAGATGTAGAGTGGATAAAAATGGATGTGGAGTGGATACAATGGATGTAGAGTGGATAAAAATGGATGTAGAGTGGATAAAATGGATGTAGAGTGGATAAAAATGGATGTAGAGTGGATAAAATGGATGTACATTTAATAAAAATGGATGTAGAGTGGATAAAAATGGATGTAGAGTGGATAAAAATGGATGTAGATTGGATAAAATGGATGTAGAGTGGATAAAATGGATGTACATTTAATAAAAATGGATGTAGAGTGGATAAAAATGGATGTAGAGTGGATAAAAATGGATGTAGATTGGATAAAATGGATGTAGAGTTAATAAAAGTGGATGTAGAGTGGATAAAATGGATGTAGAGTGGATAAAAATGGATGTAGATTGGATAAAATGGATGTAGAGTGCATAAAAATGGATGTAGAGTATATAAATTGGATGTACAGTATATAAAATGGATGTAGAGTGGATAAAAATGGATGTCGAGTGGATAAAATGGATGTAGAGTGGATAAAAATGGATGTAGATTGGATAAAATGGATGTAGAGTGGATGAAAATGGATGTAGAGTATATAAATTGGATGTAGAGTATATAAAATGGATGTAGAGTGGATAAAAATGGATGTCGAGTGGATAAAATGGATGTAGAGTGGATAAAAATGGATGTAGAGTGGATAAAATGGATGTAGAGTTGATAAAAATGGATGTAGAGTGGATAAAATGGATGTAGAGTAGATAAAATGGATGTAGAGTGGATAAAATGGATGTAGAGTTGATAAAATTGATGTAGAGTGGATAAAAATGGATGTCGAGTGGATAAAATGGATGTAGAGTGGATAAAAATGGATGTAGATTGGATAAAATGGATGTAGAGTTAATAAAATTGGATGTAGAGTGGATAAAATGGATGTAGAGTTGATAAAAATGGATGTAGAGTGGATAAAAATGGATGTAGATTGGATAAAATGGATGTAGAGTGGATAAAAATGGATGTAGATTATATAAATTGGATGTAGAGTATATAAAATGGATGTAGAGTAGATAAAATAGATGTAGAGTGGATAAAAATGGATGTAGAGTGGATAAAATGGATGTAGAGTTGATAAAAATGGATGTAGAGTGGATAAAAATGGATGTAGATTGGATAAAATGGATGTAGAGTGGATAAAAATGGATGTAGATTATATAAATTGGATGTAGAGTATATAAAATGGATGTAGAGTGGATAAAAATGGATGTAGATTGGATAAAATGGATGTAGAGTGGATAAAAATGGATGTAGATTATATAAATTGGATGTAGAGTATATAAAATGGATGTAGAGTGGATAAAAATGGATGTCGAGTGGATAAAATGGATGTATAGTGGATAAAAATGGATGTAGAGTAGATAAAATAGATGTAGAGTGGATAAAAATGGATGTAGAGTGGATAAAAATGGATGTAGATTGGATAAAATGGATGTAGAGTTAATAAAAGTGGATGTAGAGTGGATAAAATGGATGTAGAGTTGATAAAAATGGATGTAGAGTGGATAAAAATGGATGTAGATTGGATAAAATGGATGTAGAGTGGATAAAAATGGATGTAGATTATATAAATTGGATGTAGAGTATATAAAATGGATGTAGAGTGGATAAAAATGGATGTAGATTGGATAAAATGGATGTAGAGTTAATAAAAGTGGATGTAGAGTGGATAAAATGGATGTAGAGTTGATAAAAATGGATGTAGAGTGGATAAAAATGGATGTAGATTGGATAAAATGGATGTAGAGTGGATAAAAATGGATGTAGATTATATAAATTGGATGTAGAGTATATAAAATGGATGTAGAGTGGATAAAAATGGATGTCGAGTGGATAAAATGGATGTAGAGTGGATAAAATGGATGTACATTTAATAAAAATGGATGTAGAGTGGATAAAAATGGATGTAGATTGGATAAAATGGATGTAGAGTTAATAAAAGTGGATGTAGAGTGGATAAAATGGATGTAGAGTTGATAAAAATGGATGTAGAGTGGATAAAAATGGATGTAGATTGGATAAAATGGATGTAGAGTGGATAAAAATGGATGTAGATTATATAAATTGGATGTAGAGTATATAAAATGGATGTAGAGTGGATAAAAATGGATGTCGAGTGGATAAAATGGATGTAGAGTGGATAAAAATGGATGTAGATTGGATAAAATGGATGTAGAGTTAAAAAAATGGATGTAGAGTGGATAAAATGGATGTATAGTGGATAAAAATGGATGTAGAGTAGATAAAATAGATGTAGAGTGGATAAAAATGGATGTAGAGTGGATAAAATGGATGTCGAGTGGATAAAATGGATGTAGAGTGGATAAAAATAGATGTAGAGTGGATAAAAATGGATGTGGAGTGGATACAATGGATGTAGAGTGGATAAAAATGGATGTAGAGTGGATAAAATGGATGTAGAGTGGATAAAAATGGATGTAGAGTGGATAAAATGGATGTACATTTAATAAAAATGGATGTAGAGTGGATAAAAATGGATGTAGAGTGGATAAAAATGGATGTAGATTGGATAAAATGGATGTAGAGTGGATAAAATGGATGTACATTTAATAAAAATGGATGTAGAGTGGATAAAAATGGATGTAGAGTGGATAAAAATGGATGTAGATTGGATAAAATGGATGTAGAGTTAATAAAAGTGGATGTAGAGTGGATAAAATGGATGTAGAGTGGATAAAAATGGATGTAGATTGGATAAAATGGATGTAGAGTGCATAAAAATGGATGTAGAGTATATAAATTGGATGTACAGTATATAAAATGGATGTAGAGTGGATAAAAATGGATGTCGAGTGGATAAAATGGATGTAGAGTGGATAAAAATGGATGTAGATTGGATAAAATGGATGTAGAGTGGATGAAAATGGATGTAGAGTATATAAATTGGATGTAGAGTATATAAAATGGATGTAGAGTGGATAAAAATGGATGTCGAGTGGATAAAATGGATGTAGAGTGGATAAAAATGGATGTAGAGTGGATAAAATGGATGTAGAGTTGATAAAAATGGATGTAGAGTGGATAAAATGGATGTAGAGTAGATAAAATGGATGTAGAGTGGATAAAATGGATGTAGAGTTGATAAAATGGATGTAGAGTGCATAAAAATGGATGTCGAGTGGATAAAATGGATGTAGAGTGGATAAAAATGGATGTAGATTGGATAAAATGGATGTACATTTAATAAAAATGGATGTAGAGTGGATAAAAATGGATGTAGAGTGGATAAAAATGGATGTAGATTGGATAAAATGGATGTAGAGTTAATAAAAGTGGATGTAGAGTGGATAAAATGGATGTAGAGTTGATAAAAATGGATGTAGAGTGGATAAAAATGGATGTAGATTGGATAAAATGGATGTAGAGTGGATAAAAATGGATGTAGATTATATAAATTGGATGTAGAGTATATAAAATGGATGTAGAGTAGATAAAATAGATGTAGAGTGGATAAAAATGGATGTAGAGTGGATAAAATGGATGTAGAGTTGATAAAAATGGATGTAGAGTGGATAAAAATGGATGTAGATTGGATAAAATGGATGTAGAGTGGATAAAAATGGATGTAGATTATATAAATTGGATGTAGAGTATATAAAATGGATGTAGAGTGGATAAAAATGGATGTAGATTGGATAAAATGGATGTAGAGTGGATAAAAATGGATGTAGATTATATAAATTGGATGTAGAGTATATAAAATGGATGTAGAGTGGATAAAAATGGATGTCGAGTGGATAAAATGGATGTATAGTGGATAAAAATGGATGTAGAGTAGATAAAATAGATGTAGAGTGGATAAAAATGGATGTAGAGTGGATAAAAATGGATGTAGATTGGATAAAATGGATGTAGAGTTAATAAAAGTGGATGTAGAGTGGATAAAATGGATGTAGAGTTGATAAAAATGGATGTAGAGTGGATAAAAATGGATGTAGATTGGATAAAATGGATGTAGAGTGGATAAAAATGGATGTAGATTATATAAATTGGATGTAGAGTATATAAAATGGATGTAGAGTGGATAAAAATGGATGTCGAGTGGATAAAATGGATGTAGAGTGGATAAAAATGGATGTAGATTGGACAAAATGGATGTAGAGTTAATAAAAATGGATGTAGAGTGGATAAAAATAGATGTAGAGTGGATAAAAATGGATGTAGAGTGGATACAATGGATGTAGAGTGGATAAAAATGGATGTAGAGTGGATAAAATGGATGTAGAGTGGATAAAAATGGATGTAGAGTGGATAAAATGGATGTAGAGTGCATAAAAATGGATGTTGAGTGGATAAAATGGATGTAGAGTGGATAAAATGGATGTACATTTAATAAAAATGGATGTAGAGTGGATAAAAATGGATGTAGAGTGGATAAAAATGGATGTAGATTGGATAAAATGGATGTAGAGTGGATAAAATGGATGTACATTTAATAAAAATGGATGTAGAGTGGATAAAAATGGATGTAGAGTGGATAAAAATGGATGTAGATTGGATAAAATGGATGTAGAGTTAATAAAAGTGGATGTAGAGTGGATAAAATGGATGTAGAGTTGATAAAAATGGATGTAGAGTGGATAAAAATGGATGTAGATTGGATAAAATGGATGTAGAGTGGATAAAAATGGATGTAGATTATATAAATTGGATGTAGAGTATATAAAATGGATGTAGAGTGGATAAAAATGGATGTCGAGTGGATAAAATGGATGTAGAGTGGATAAAAATGGATGTAGATTGGATAAAATGGATGTAGAGTTAATAAAAATGGATGTAGAGTGGATAAAATGGATGTATAGTGGATAAAAATGGATGTAGAGTAGATAAAATAGATGTAGAGTGGATAAAAATGGATGTAAAGTGGATAAAAATGGATGTAGATTGGATAAAATGGATGTAGAGTGGATAAAAATGGATGTAGATTATATAAATTGGATGTAGAGTATATAAAATGGATGTAGAGTGGATAAAAATGGATGTCGAGTGGATAAAATGGATGTAGAGTGGATAAAAATGGATGTAGATTGGACAAAATGGATGTAGAGTTAATAAAAATGGATGTAGAGTGGATAAAATGGATGTATAGTGGATAAAAATGGATGTAGAGTAGATAAAATAGATGTAGAGTGGATAAAAATGGATGTAGAGTGGATAAAATGGATGTCGAGTGGATAAAATGGATGTAGAGTGGATAAAAATAGATGTAGAGTGGATAAAAATGGATGTAGAGTGGATACAATGGATGTAGAGTGGATAAAAATGGATGTAGAGTGGATAAAATGGATGTAGAGTGGATAAAAATGGATGTAGAGTGGATAAAATGGATGTAGAGTGCATAAATATGGATGTTGAGTGGATAAAATGGATGTAGAGTGGATAAAATGGATGTACATTTAATAAAAATGGATGTAGAGTGGATAAAAATGGATGTAGAGTGGATAAAAATGGATGTAGATTGGATAAAATGGATGTAGAGTTAATAAAAGTGGATGTAGAGTGGATAAAATGGATGTAGAGTGCATAAAAATGGATGTTGAGTGGATAAAGTGGATGTAGAGTGGATAAAATGGATGTACATTTAATAAAAATGGATGTAGAGTGGATAAAAATGGATGTAGAGTGGATAAAAATGGATGTAGATTGGATAAAATGGATGTAGAGTGGATAAAATGGATGTAGAGTTGATAAAAATGGATGTAGAGTGGATAAAAATGGATGTAGATTGGATAAAATGGATGTAGAGTGGATAAAAATGGATGTAGATTATATAAATTGGATGTAGAGTATATAAAATGGATGTAGAGTGGATAAAAATGGATGTCGAGTGGATAAAATGGATGTAGAGTGGATAAAAATGGATGTAGATTGGATAAAATGGATGTAGAGTTAATAAAAATGGATGTAGAGTGGATAAAATGGATGTATAGTGGATAAAAATGGATGTAGAGTAGATAAAATAGATGTAGAGTGGATAAAAATGGATGTAAAGTGGATAAAAATGGATGTAGATTGGATAAAATGGATGTATAGTGGATAAAAATGGATGTAGAGTAGATAAAATAGATGTAGAGTGGATAAAAATGGATGTAGAGTGTATAAAATGGATGTCGAGTGGATAAAATGGATGTAGAGTGGATAAAAATGGATGTAGATTATATAAATTGGATGTAGAGTATATAAAATGGATGTAGAGTGGATAAAAATGGATGTCGAGTGGATAAAATGGATGTAGAGTGGATAAAAATGGATGTAGATTGGACAAAATGGATGTAGAGTTAATAAAAATGGATGTAGAGTGGATAAAATATATGTAGAGTGGATAAAAATGGATGTCGAGTGGATAAAATGGATGTAGAGTGGATAAAAATGGATGTAGATTGGATAAAATGGATGTAGAGTTGATAAAAATGGATGTAGAGTGGATAAAATGGATGTAGAGTGGATAAAAATGGATGTAGATTGGATAAAATGGATGTAGAGTGGATGAAAATGGATGTAGAGTATATAAATTGGATGTAGAGTATATAAAATGGATGTAGAGTGGATAAAAATGGATGTCGAGTGGATAAAATGGATGTAGAGTGGATAAAAATGGATGTAGAGTGGATAAAATGGATGTAGAGTTGATAAAAATGGATGTAGAGTGGATAAAATGGATGTAGAGTAGATAAAATGGATGTAGAGTGGATAAAATGGATGTAGAGTTGATAAAATGGATGTAAAGTGGATAAAATGGATGTAGAGTTAATAAAAATGGATGTAGAGTGGAAATAATGGATGTAGAGAGGATAAAATGGATGTAGAGTGGATAAAATGGATGTAGAGTTCATAAAAATGGATGTAGAGTGGATAAAAATGGATGTAGATTGGATAAAATGGATGTAGAGTGGATAAAAATGGATGTAGAGTGGATAAAATGGATGTAGAGTGGATAAAAATGGATGTAGAGTGGATAAAATGGATGTAGAGTGGATAAAAATGGATGTAGAGTGGATAAAATGGATGTAGAGTGCATAAAAATGGATGTAGAGTGGATACAAATGGATGTAGATTGGATAAAATGGATGTAGAGTTAATAAAAATGGATGTAGAGTGGGTATAATGGATGTAGAGAGGATAAAAAGGATGTGGAGTGGATAACAATGGATGTAGAGTGGATAAAATGGATGTAGAGTGGATAAAATGGATGAAGAGTGGATAAAATGGTTGTAGAGTGGATAAAATGGATGTAGAGTAGATAAAAATGGATGTAGAGTGGACAAAATGGATGTAGAGTGGATAAAAATGGATGTAGAGTGGATAAAATGGATGTAGAGTGCATAAAAATGGATGTTGAGTGGATAAAATGGATGTAGAGTGGATAAAATTAATGTACATTTAATAAAAATGGATGTAGAGTGGATAAAAATGGATGTAGAGTGGATAAAAATGGATGTAGATTGGATGAAATGGTTGTAGAGTTAATAAAAGTGGATGTAGAGTGGATAAAATGGATGTAGAGTTGATAAAAATGGATGTAGAGTGGATAAAAATGGATGTAGATTGGATAAAATGGATGTAGAGTGGATAAAAATGGATGTAGAGTATATAAATTGGATGTAGAGTATATAAAATGGATGTAGAGTGGATAAAAATGGATGTCGAGTGGATAAAATGGATGTAGAGTGGATAAAAATGGATGTAGATTGGATAAAATGGATGTAGAGTGGATGAAAATGGATGTAGAGTATATAAATTGGATGTAGAGTATATAAAATGGATGTAGAGTGGATAAAAATGGATGTCGAGTGGATAAAATGGATGTAGAGTGGATAAAATGGATGTAGAGTGGATAAAAATGGATGTAGATTGGACAAAATGGATGTAGAGTTAATAAAAATGGATGTAGAGTGGATAAAATATATGTAGAGTGGATAAAAATGGATGTCGAGTGGATAAAATGGATGTAGAGTGGATAAAAATGGATGTAGATTGGATAAAATGGATGTAGAGTGGATGAAAATGGATGTAGAGTATATAAATTGGATGTAGAGTATATAAAATGGATGTAGAGTGGATAAAAATGGATGTCGAGTGGATAAAAATGGATGTCGAGTGGATAAAATGGATGTAGAGTGGATAAAAATGGATGTAGATTGGACAAAATGGATGTAGAGTTAATAAAAATGGATGTAGAGTGGATAAAATATATGTAGAGTGGATAAAAATGGATGTAGAGTGGATAAAATGGATGTAGAGTGCATAAAAATGGATGTTGAGTGGATAAAGTGGATGTAGAGTGGATAAAATGGATGTACATTTAATAAAAATGGATGTAGAGTGGATAAAAATGGATGTAGAGTGGATAAAAATGAATGTAGATTGGATAAAATGGATGTAGAGTTAATAAAAGTGGATGTAGAGTGGATAAAATGGATGTAGAGTGGATAAAAATGGATGTAGAGTGGATAAAAATGGATGTAGATTGGATAAAATGGATGTAGAGTGGATAAAAATGGATGTAGATTATATAAATTGGATGTAGAGTATATAAAATGGATGTAGAGTGGATAAAAATGGATGTAGATTGGATAAAATGGATGTAGAGTGGATAAAAATGGATGTAGATTATATAAATTGGATGTAGAGTATATAAAATGGATGTAGAGTGGATAAAAATGGATGTCGAGTGGATAAAATGGATGTATAGTGGATAAAAATGGATGTAGAGTAGATAAAATAGATGTAGAGTGGATAAAAATGGATGTAGAGTGGATAAAAATGGATGTAGATTGGATAAAATGGATGTAGAGTTAATAAAAGTGGATGTAGAGTGGATAAAATGGATGTAGAGTTGATAAAAATGGATGTAGAGTGGATAAAAATGGATGTAGATTGGATAAAATGGATGTAGAGTGGATAAAAATGGATGTAGATTATATAAATTGGATGTAGAGTATATAAAATGGATGTAGAGTGGATAAAAATGGATGTCGAGTGGATAAAATGGATGTAGAGTGGATAAAAATGGATGTAGAGTGGATAAAATGGATGTAGAGTGCATAAAAATGGATGTTGAGTGGATAAAATGGATGTAGAGTGGATAAAATGGATGTACATTTAATAAAAATGGATGTAGAGTGGATAAAAATGGATGTAGAGTGGATAAAAATAGATGTAGAGTGGATAAAAATGGATGTAGAGTGGATACAATGGATGTAGAGTGGATAAAAATGGATGTAGAGTGGATAAAATGGATGTAGAGTGGATAAAAATGGATGTAGAGTGGATAAAATGGATGTAGAGTGCATAAAAATGGATGTTGAGTGGATAAAATGGATGTAGAGTGGATAAAATGGATGTACATTTAATAAAAATGGATGTAGAGTGGATAAAAATGGATGTAGAGTGGATAAAAATGGATGTAGATTGGATAAAATGGATGTAGAGTTAATAAAAGTGGATGTAGAGTGGATAAAATGGATGTAGAGTTGATAAAAATGGATGTAGAGTGGATAAAAATGGATGTAGATTGGATAAAATGGATGTAGAGTGGATAAAAATGGATGTAGATTATATAAATTGGATGTAGAGTATATAAAATGGATGTAGAGTGGATAAAAATGGATGTCGAGTGGATAAAATGGATGTCGAGTGGATAAAATGGATGTAGAGTGGATAAAATGGATGTAGATTGGATAAAATGGATGTAGAGTTAATAAAAATGGATGTAGAGTGGATAAAATGGATGTATAGTGGATAAAAATGGATGTAGAGTAGATAAAATAGATGTAGAGTGGATAAAAATGGATGTAGAGTGGATAAAATGGATGTCGAGTGGATAAAATGGATGTAGAGTGGATAAAAATAGATGTAGAGTGGATAAAAATGGATGTAGAGTGGATACAATGGATGTAGAGTGGATAAAAATGGATGTAGAGTGGATAAAATGGATGTAGAGTGGATAAAAATGGATGTAGAGTGGATAAAATGGATGTAGAGTGCATAAATATGGATGTTGAGTGGATAAAATGGATGTAGAGTGGATAAAATGGATGTACATTTAATAAAAATGGATGTAGAGTGGATAAAAATGGATGTAGAGTGGATAAAAATGGATGTAGATTGGATAAAATGGATGTAGAGTTAATAAAAGTGGATGTAGAGTGGATAAAATGGATGTAGAGTGCATAAAAATGGATGTTGAGTGGATAAAGTGGATGTAGAGTGGATAAAATGGATGTACGTTTAATAAAAATGGATGTAGAGTGGATAAAAATGGATGTAGAGTGGATAAAAATGGATGTAGATTGGATAAAATGGATGTAGAGTTAATAAAAGTGGATGTAGAGTGGATAAAATGGATGTAGAGTTGATAAAAATGGATGTAGAGTGGATAAAAATGGGATGTAGATTGGATAAAATGGATGTAGAGTGGATAAAAATGGATGTAGATTATATAAATTGGATGTAGAGTATATAAAATGGATGTAGAGTGGATAAAAATGGATGTCGAGTGGATAAAATGGATGTAGAGTGGATAAAAATGGATGTAGATTGGATAAAATGGATGTAGAGTTAATAAAAATGGATGTAGAGTGGATAAAATGGATGTATAGTGGATAAAAATGGATGTAGAGTAGATAAAATAGATGTAGAGTGGATAAAAATGGATGTAAAGTGGATAAAAATGGATGTAGATTGGATAAAATGGATGTAGAGTGGATAAAAATGGATGTAGATTATATAAATTGGATGTAGAGTATATAAAATGGATGTAGAGTGGATAAAAATGGATGTCGAGTGGATAAAATGGATGTAGAGTGGATAAAAATGGATGTAGATTGGACAAAATGGATGTAGAGTTAATAAAAATGGATGTAGAGTGGATAAAATGGATGTATTGTGGATAAAAATGGATGTAGAGTAGATAAAATAGATGTAGAGTGGATAAAAATGGATGTAGAGTGGATAAAATGGATGTCGAGTGGATAAAATGGATGTAGAGTGGATAAAAATAGATGTAGAGTGGATAAAAATGGATGTAGAGTGGATACAATGGATGTAGAGTGGATAAAAATGGATGTAGAGTGGATAAAATGGATGTAGAGTGGATAAAAATGGATGTAGAGTGGATAAAATGGATGTAGAGTGCATAAAAATGGATGTTGAGTGGATAAAATGGATGTAGAGTGGATAAAATGGATGTACATTTAATAAAAATGGATGTAGAGTGGATAAAAATGGATGTAGAGTGGATAAAAATGGATGTAGATTGGATAAAATGGATGTAGAGTTAATAAAAGTGGATGTAGAGTGGATAAAATGGATGTAGAGTGCATAAAAATGGATGTTGAGTGGATAAAATGGATGTAGAGTGGATAAAATGGATGTACATTTAATAAAAATGGATGTAGAGTGGATAAAAATGGATGTAGAGTGGATAAAAATGGATGTAGATTGGATAAAATGGATGTAGAGTTAATAAAAGTGGATGTAGAGTGGATAAAATGGATGTAGAGTTGATAAAAATGGATGTACAGTGGATAAAAATGGATGTAGATTGGATAAAATGGATGTAGAGTGGATAAAAATGGATGTAGATTATATAAATTGGATGTAGAGTATATAAAATGGATGTAGAGTGGATAAAAATGGATGTCGAGTGGATAAAATGGATGTAGAGTGGATAAAAATGGATGTAGATTGGATAAAATGGATGTAGAGTTAATAAAAATGGATGTAGAGTGGATAAAATGGATGTATAGTGGATAAAAATGGATGTAGAGTAGATAAAATAGATGTAGAGTGGATAAAAATGGATGTAAAGTGGATAAAAATGGATGTAGATTGGATAAAATGGATGTATAGTGGATAAAAATGGATGTAGAGTAGATAAAATAGATGTAGAGTGGATAAAAATGGATGTAGAGTGGATAAAATGGATGTAGAGTGGATAAAATGGATGTAGAGTGGATAAAAATGGATGTAGATTATATAAATTGGATGTAGAGTATATAAAATGGATGTAGAGTGGATAAAAATGGATGTCGAGTGGATAAAATGGATGTAGAGTGGATAAAAATGGATGTAGATTGGACAAAATGGATGTAGAGTTAATAAAAATGGATGTAGAGTGGATAAAATGGATGTAGAGTGGATAAAAATGGATGTAGAGTGGATAAAATGGATGTAGAGTGCATAAAAATGGATGTTGAGTGGATAAAGTGGATGTAGAGTGGATAAAATGGATGTACATTTAATAAAAATGGATGTAGAGTGGATAAAAATGGATGTTGAGTGGATAAAAATGAATGTAGATTGGATAAAATGGATGTAGAGTTAATAAAAGTGGATGTAGAGTGGATAAAATGGATGTAGAGTTGATAAAAATGGATGTAGAGTGGATAAAAATGGATGTAGATTGGATAAAATGGATGTAGAGTGGATAAAAATGGATGTAGATTATATAAATTGGATGTAGAGTATATAAAATGGATGTAGAGTGGATAAAAATGGATGTAGATTGGATAAAATGGATGTAGAGTGGATAAAAATGGATGTAGATTATATAAATTGGATGTAGAGTATATAAAATGGATGTAGAGTGGATAAAAATGGATGTCGAGTGGATAAAATGGATGTATAGTGGATAAAAATGGATGTAGAGTAGATAAAATAGATGTAGAGTGGATAAAAATGGATGTAGAGTGGATAAAAATGGATGTAGATTGGATAAAATGGATGTAGAGTTAATAAAAGTGGATGTAGAGTGGATAAAATGGATGTAGAGTTGATAAAAATGGATGTAGAGTGGATAAAAATGGATGTAGATTGGATAAAATGGATGTAGAGTGGATAAAAATGGATGTAGATTATATAAATTGGATGTAGAGTATATAAAATGGATGTAGAGTGGATAAAAATGGATGTCGAGTGGATAAAATGGATGTAGAGTGGATAAAAATGGATGTAGATTGGATAAAATGGATGTAGAGTTAATAAAAATGGATGTAGAGTGGATAAAATGGATGTATAGTGGATAAAAATGGATGTAGAGTAGATAAAATAGATGTAGAGTGGATAAAAATGGATGTAATGTGGATAAAAATGGATGTAGATTGGATAAAATGGATGTAGAGTGGATAAAAATGGAGGTAGATTATATAAATTGGATGTAGAGTATATAAAATGGATGTAGAGTGGATAAAAATGGATGTCGAGTGGATAAAATGGATGTAGAGTGGATAAAAATGGATGTAGATTGGACAAAATGGATGTAGAGTTAATAAAAATGGATGTAGAGTGGATAAAATGGATGTATAGTGGATAAAAATGGATGTAGAGTAGATAAAATAGATGTAGAGTGGATAAAAATGGATGTAGAGTGGATAAAATGGATGTAGAGTGGATAAAATGGATGTAGAGTGGATAAAAATGGATGTAGATTATATAAATTGGATGTAGAGTATATAAAATGGATGTAGAGTGGATAAAAATGGATGTCGAGTGGATAAAATGGATGTAGAGTGGATAAAAATGGATGTAGATTGGACAAAATGGATGTAGAGTTAATAAAAATGGATGTAGAGTGGATAAAATGGATGTATAGTGGATAAAAATGGATGTAGAGTAGATAAAATAGATGTAGAGTGGATAAAAATGGATGTAGAGTGGATAAAATGGATGTAGATTGGAAAAAATGGATGTAGAGTTAATAAAAATGGATGTAGAGTGGATAAAATGGATGTATAGTGGATAAAAATGGATGTAGAGTAGATAAAATAGATGTAGAGTGGATAAAATGGATGTAGAGTGGATAAAAATAGATGTAGAGTGGATAAAAATGGATGTAGAGTGGATAAAATGGATGTAGAGTGGATAAAAATGGATGTAGAGTGGATAAAATGGATGTAGAGTGGATAAAAATGGATGTAGAGTGGATAAAATGGATGTACATTTAATAAAAATGGATGTAGAGTGGATAAAAATGGATGTAGAGTGGATAAAAATGGATGTAGATTGGATAAAATGGATGTAGAGTTAATAAAAGTGGATGTAGAGTGGATAAAATGGATGTAGAGTGGATAAAATGGATGTAGAGTGCATAAAAATGGATGTTGAGTGGATAAAATGGATGTAGAGTGGATAAAAATGGATGTAGATTGGATAAAATGGATGTAGAGTTAATAAAAGTGGATGTAGAGTGGATAAAATGGATGTAGAGTTGATAAAAATGGATGTAGAGTGGATAAAAATGGATGTAGATTGGATAAAATGGATGTAGAGTGGATAAAAATGGATGTAGATTATATAAATTGGATGTAGAGTATATAAAATGGATGTAGAGTGGATAAAAATGGATGTCGAGTGGATAAAATGGATGTCGAGTGGATAAAATGGATGTAGAGTGGATAAAATGGATGTAGATTGGATAAAATGGATGTAGAGTTAATAAAAATGGATGTAGAGTGGATAAAATGGATGTATAGTGGATAAAAATGGATGTAGAGTGGATAAAATGGATGTATAGTGGATAAAAATGGATGTAGAGTAGATAAAATAGATGTAGAGTGGATAAAATGGATGTAGAGTGGATAAAAATAGATGTAGAGTGGATAAAAATGGATGTAGAGTGGATACAATGGATGTAGAGTGGATAAAAATGGATGTAGAGTGGATAAAATGGATGTAGAGTGGATAAAAATGGATGTAGAGTGGATAAAATGGATGTACATTTAATAAAAATGGATGTAGAGTGGATAAAAATGGATGTAGAGTGGATAAAAATGGATGTAGATTGGATAAAATGGATGTAGAGTTAATAAAAGTGGATGTAGAGTGGATAAAATGGATGTAGAGTGGATAAAAATGGATGTAGATTGGATAAAATGGATGTAGAGTGCATAAAAATGGATGTAGAGTATATGAATTGGATGTACAGTATATAAAATGGATGTAGAGTGGATAAAAATGGATGTCGAGTGGATAAAATGGATGTAGAGTGGATAAAAATGGATGTAGATTGGATAAAATGGATGTAGAGTGGATAAAAATGGATGTAGATTATATAAATTGGATGTAGAGTATATAAAATGGATGTAGAGTGGATAAAAATGGATGTAGAGTGGATAAAATGGATGTAGAGTGGATAAAAATGGATGTAGATTGGATAAAATGGATGTAGAGTTAATAAAAATGGATGTAGAGTGGATAAAATGGATGTATAGTGGATAAAAATGGATGTAGAGTAGATAAAATAGATGTAGAGTGGATAAAAATGGATGTAGAGTGGATAAAATGGATGTCGAGTGGATAAAATGGATGTAGAGTGGATAAAAATAGATGTAGAGTGGATAAAAATGGATGTAGAGTGGATAAAATGGATGTAGAGTGGATAAAAATGGATGTAGAGTGGATAAAATGGATGTAGAGTGGATAAAAATGGATGTAGATTGGATAAAATGGATGTAGAGTGGATGAAAATGGATGTAGAGTATATAAATTGGATGTAGAGTATATAAAATGGATGTAGAGTGGATAAAAATGGATGTCGAGTGGATAAAATGGATGTAGAGTGGATAAAAATGGATGTAAAGTGGATAAAAATGGATGTAGATTGGATAAAATGGATGTAGAGTTAAAAAAGTGGATGTAGAGTGGATAAAATGGATGTAGAGTTGATAAAAATGGATGTGGAGTGGATAAAAATGGATGTAGATTGGATAAAATGGATGTAGAGTGGATAAAAATGGATGTAGATTATATAAATTGGATGTAGAGTATATAAAATGGATGTAGAGTGGATAAAAATGGATGTCGAGTGGATAAAATGGATGTAGAGTGGATAAAAATGGATGTAGATTGGACAAAATGGATGTAGAGTTAATAAAAATGGATGTAGAGTGGATAAAATGGATGTAGAGTGGATAAAAATGGATGTAGAGTAGATAAAATAGATGTAGAGTGGATAAAAATGGATGTAGAGTGGATAAAATGGATGTCGAGTGGATAAAATGGATGTAGAGTGGATAAAAATAGATGTAGAGTGGATAAAAATGGATGTAGAGTGGATACAATGGATGTAGAGTGGATAAAAATGGATGTAGAGTGGATAAAATGGATGTAGAGTGGATAAAAATGGATGTAGATTGGATAAAATGGATGTAGAGTGGATAAAAATGGATGTAGATTATATAAATTGGATGTAGAGTATATAAAATGGATGTAGAGTGGATAAAAATGGATGTCGAGTGGATAAAATGGATGTAGAGTGGATAAAATGGATGTAGATTGGATAAAATGGATGTAGAGTTAATAAAAATGGATGTAGAGTGGATAAAATGGATGTATAGTGGATAAAAATGGATGTAGAGTAGATAAAATAGATGTAGAGTGGATAAAAATGGATGTAGAGTGGATAAAATGGATGTCGAGTGGATAAAATGGATGTAGAGTGGATAAAAATAGATGTAGAGTGGATAAAAATGGATGTGGAGTGGATAAAATGGATGTAGAGTGGATAAAAATGGATGTAGAGTGGATAAAATGGATGTAGAGTGGATAAAAATGGATGTAGAGTGGATAAATTGGATGTAGAGTGCATAAATATGGATGTTGAGTGGATAAAATGGATGTAGAGTGGATAAAATGGATGTACATTTAATAAAAATGGATGTAGAGTGGATAAAAATGGATGTAGAGTGGATAAAAATGGATGTAGATTGGATAAAATGGATGTAGAGTTAATAAAAGTGGATGTAGAGTGGATAAAATGGATGTAGAGTGGATAAAAATGGATGTAGATTGGATAAAATGGATGTAGAGTGCATAAAAATGGATGTAGAGTATATAAATTGGATGTACAGTATATAAAATGGATGTAGAGTGGATAAAAATGGATGTCGAGTGGATAAAATGGATGTAGAGTGGATAAAAATGGATGTAGATTGGATAAAATGGATGTAGAGTGGATGAAAATGGATGTAGAGTATATAAATTGGATGTAGAGTATATAAAATGGATGTAGAGTGGATAAAAATGGATGTAGAGTGGATAAAATGGATGTAGAGTGGATAAAAATGGATGTAGAGTGGATAAAATGGATGTAGAGTTGATAAAAATGGATGTAGAGTGGATAAAATGGATGTAGAGTAGATAAAATGGATGTAGAGTGGATAAAATGGATGTAGAGTGGATAAAATGGATGTAAAGTGGATAAAATGGATGTAGAGTTAATAAAAATGGATGTAGAGTGGAAATAATGGATGTAGAGAGGATAAAATGGATGTAGAGTGGATAAAATGGATGTAGAGTTCATAAAAATGGATGTAGAGTGGATAAAAATGGATGTAGATTGGATAAAATGGATGTAGAGTGGATAAAAATGGATGTAGAGTGGATAAAATGGATGTAGAGTGGATAAAAATGGATGTAGAGTGGATAAAATGGATGTAGAGTGGATAAAAATGGATGTAGAGTGGATAAAATGGATGTAGAGTGCATAAAAATGGATGTAGAGTGGATACAAATGGATGTAGATTGGATAAAATGGATGTAGAGTTAATAAAAATGGATGTAGAGTGGGTATAATGGATGTAGAGAGGATAAAAAGGATGTGGAGTGGATAACAATGGATGTAGAGTGGATAAAATGGATGTAGAGTGGATAAAATGGATGAAGAGTGGATAAAATGGTTGTAGAGTGGATAAAATGGATGTAGAGTAGATAAAAATGGATGTAGAGTGGACAAAATGGATGTAGAGTGGATAAAAATGGATGTAGAGTGGATAAAATGGATGTAGAGTGGATAAAAATGGATGTTGAGTGGATAAAATGGATGTAGAGTGGATAAAATTAATGTACATTTAATAAAAATGGATGTAGAGTGGATAAAAATGGATGTAGAGTGGATAAAAATGGATGTAGATTGGATGAAATGGTTGTAGAGTTAATAAAAGTGGATGTAGAGTGGATAAAATGGATGTAGAGTTGATAAAAATGGATGTAGAGTGGATAAAAATGGATGTAGATTGGATAAAATGGATGTAGAGTGGATAAAAATGGATGTAGAGTATATAAATTGGATGTAGAGTATATAAAATGGATGTAGAGTGGATAAAAATGGATGTCGAGTGGATAAAATGGATGTAGAGTGGATAAAAATGGATGTAGATTGGATAAAATGGATGTAGAGTGGATGAAAATGGATGTAGAGTATATAAATTGGATGTAGAGTATATAAAATGGATGTAGAGTGGATAAAAATGGATGTCGAGTGGATAAAATGGATGTAGAGTGGATAAAAATGGATGTAGAGTGGATAAAATGGATGTATAGTGGATAAAAATGGATGTAGAGTAGATAAAATAGATGTAGAGTGGATAAAATGGATGTAGAGTGGATAAAAATAGATGTAGAGTGGATAAAAATGGATGTAGAGTGGATACAATGGATGTAGAGTGGATAAAAATGGATGTAGAGTGGATAAAATGGATGTAGAGTGGATAAAAATGGATGTAGAGTGGATAAAATGGATGTACATTTAATAAAAATGGATGTAGAGTGGATAAAAATGGATGTAGAGTGGATAAAAATGGATGTAGATTGGATAAAATGGATGTAGAGTTAATAAAAGTGGATGTAGAGTGGATAAAATGGATGTAGAGTGGATAAAAATGGATGTAGATTGGATAAAATGGATGTAGAGTGCATAAAAATGGATGTAGAGTATATAAATTGGATGTAGAGTATATAAAATGGATGTAGAGTGGATAAAAATGGATGTCGAGTGGATAAAATGGATGTAGAGTGGATAAAAATGGATGTAGAGTGGATAAAATGGATGTAGAGTTGATAAAAATGGATGTAGAGTGGATAAAATGGATGTAGAGTAGATAAAATGGATGTAGAGTGGATAAAATGGATGTAGAGTTGATAAAATGGATGTAGAGTGGATAAAATGGATGTAGATTGGATAAAATGGATGTAGAGTTAATAAAAATGGATGTAGAGTGGATAAAATGGATGTATAGTGGATAAAAATGGATGTAGAGTAGATAAAATAGATGTAGAGTGGATAAAAATGGATGTAGAGTGGATAAAATGGATGTCGAGTGGATAAAATGGATGTAGAGTGGATAAAAATAGATGTAGAGTGGATAAAAATGGATGTGGAGTGGATACAATGGATGTAGAGTGGATAAAAATGGATGTAGAGTGGATAAAATGGATGTAGAGTGGATAAAAATGGATGTAGAGTGGATAAAATGGATGTACATTTAATAAAAATGGATGTAGAGTGGATAAAAATGGATGTAGAGTGGATAAAAATGGATGTAGATTGGATAAAATGGATGTAGAGTTAATAAAAGTGGATGTAGAGTGGATAAAATGGATGTAGAGTGGATAAAAATGGATGTAGATTGGATAAAATGGATGTAGAGTGCATAAAAATGGATGTAGAGTATATAAATTGGATGTACAGTATATAAAATGGATGTAGAGTGGATAAAAATGGATGTCGAGTGGATAAAATGGATGTAGAGTGGATAAAAATGGATGTAGAGTATATAAATTGGATGTAGAGTATATAAAATGGATGTAGAGTGGATAAAAATGGATGTCGAGTGGATAAAATGGATGTAGAGTGGATAAAAATGGATGTAGATTGGATAAAATGGATGTAGAGTGGATGAAAATGGATGTAGAGTATATAAATTGGATGTAGAGTATATAAAATGGATGTAGAGTGGATAAAAATGGATGTCGAGTGGATAAAATGGATGTAGAGTGGATAAAAATGGATGTAGAGTGGATAAAATGGATGTATAGTGGATAAAAATGGATGTAGAGTAGATAAAATAGATGTAGAGTGGATAAAATGGATGTAGAGTGGATAAAAATAGATGTAGAGTGGATAAAAATGGATGTAGAGTGGATACAATGGATGTAGAGTGGATAAAAATGGATGTAGAGTGGATAAAATGGATGTAGAGTGGATAAAAATGGATGTAGAGTGGATAAAATGGATGTACATTTAATAAAAATGGATGTAGAGTGGATAAAAATGGATGTAGAGTGGATAAAAATGGATGTAGATTGGATAAAATGGATGTAGAGTTAATAAAAGTGGATGTAGAGTGGATAAAATGGATGTAGAGTGGATAAAAATGGATGTAGATTGGATAAAATGGATGTAGAGTGCATAAAAATGGATGTAGAGTATATAAATTGGATGTAGAGTATATAAAATGGATGTAGAGTGGATAAAAATGGATGTCGAGTGGATAAAATGGATGTAGAGTGGATAAAAATGGATGTAGAGTGGATAAAATGGATGTAGAGTTGATAAAAATGGATGTAGAGTGGATAAAATGGATGTAGAGTAGATAAAATGGATGTAGAGTGGATAAAATGGATGTAGAGTTGATAAAATGGATGTAGAGTGGATAAAAATGGATGTCGAGTGGATAAAATGGATGTAGAGTGGATAAAAATGGATGTAGATTGGATAAAATGGATGTAGAGTTAATAAAAGTGGATGTAGAGTGGATAAAATGGATGTAGAGTTGATAAAAATGGATGTAGAGTGGATAAAAATGGATGTAGATTGGATAAAATGGATGTAGAGTGGATAAAAATGGATGTAGATTATACAGGGTGTCCCGTAACTACCCTAAAATCGGTAAATGAGGGGTAGCTGGGGTGATTCTGAATTAGTTTTTCCTTAAAAATAATGTTGTAACCCCTCTCGTTTTTGAGTTATTAACGAAACGGCTAGGCCAATCCCAGCGCGTATCGGGCGCGCGCTCGAAACGAGAGTGTGGTCTCTGGATCGTGCTCGACCGCGAGCTTGAACAAGTGCATCGCCTGGGTATCGAGGGAAGCGTACGGCAAATGTCACATCGCCTTCAAATAAACTAATACTCGTTGAATAACTGTGTCCGATGCTCTTACCCGTTATTCAATAGGAACGAAGATTGTAGTATTTGTGGAAAAAATGTTTCTCTTAACAGCACGTTTTCAGGTGGATAAATTATCGTTAGAATAATTTATAATAACTAACGTTAGAAAAGCCTTGTTAAACTCACCCATTCGTCCACGAATCACCCTGCCTCGACGAAAGTAGGTCATTGGCACTAGGTCACAGTGCCGATTTTGCCCTTCCTAAGAATCTCGAGAGCCTCGACAGCTGATTTTACGGCCGGGTCTGTGAACTCACTTGACACTGACACACACAGTAGGAACGGCACTTGCCTAATTTATGGCAGGGCGCACGGCTAATCGCAGGTACGCGGACACCCCCGAGAGTCGAGCGACGATCGGCGATCGGGTCACTTTACCGAACGTGCATTTTACTGCGCGAGCACTTTCACCGATAACTCCGAATAAAACAATTATGTAGAGGAACGTAATTGAACCTACGTTAGAGATATTTAGTGGCCCTGAAAAGGGCCGATTGTTATTGACAAAATTGCCAAGATCGGCTCGACGTAACCTCCTCGCGCTTGCATGCACGTCTCGGAGCACCGGCGGACGTTGCGCTGCACTTCTTCCAATGTTTCTCGATTAAAAAACGTAACAAATATCCTGTAATACTCCGCGTTAGTTCGTTGCTGTATGGTGCCCGTTCGGTTTGAAAAACGATTCTGCCAGCTCTAGCGTTTCTTGGGTCTTGCTTAGAAGGACGTTCGTTAGGGAAGGGATATTTTTACAATAGTACAACGTAGTGGCTCGCACATTTGGAGTCAATTCAGCCAAAAAATACCCGTGCGCTCGGGGCGGCCGCATGGTCTTCGTCACTACGAACGCGCTAGCGAAGACGCAGGGCAAGGAGTGCCATAAATTTCACTATTGTCCATACCGTGTCGTAAAGGGAAAGTGTGGCTATTTTACGGAACACGTGCATCGGCTTAAAACTGCATCGGCAGCGTACACGCAACGTAAACCTTTAATATTTTCTCACGATTCTTTCCGCGAAGACGGAACAGTACACACAACTTGGAAGATGATAAATTTAATATTGTATTGTATTAGCGAAGACACTGTTTGATACGTATTTCGAGACAGACATCGTTATGTCTATCAACATTTTGGTCGTCTGGAACAGGTCCCCCTGATCGGGCCCATGTACCGCGGCACGCTTTGCTGCTCGCGTTCCCGTAAACAGTCGGTTGCCGCGCGCGTGCGATAATCATAACAAAATTGAAATCAGAGATTCTTAGGGAGCCGACTGTTTAAGAGTTTAAGCATTTCTACCCGCCGCAAACAGTGTCTTCGCGCTTGTACCTTTATTCACGCCATGCACTCGACACTAAACATCCCACAACATTAAGTTTATAATATTACAAATGACACGGGCAAGCGTGTATGCGTCGCAAGCAGTGTCTTCGCAATACAATACAATATTAAATTGATAATTTTGGGAATTGTATGTACTGTTCCTTCTTTGCGGGAAGAATCGTAAGAAAATATTAAAGGATTATGTTGCGTGTACGCTGTCGATGTAGTTTTAAGACGATGCACGTATTTCGTAAAATAGCCACACTTTCCCTTTACGACACGGTATGGACAATAGTGAAATTTATGGCACTCCTTGCCCTGCGTCTTCGCTAGCGCGTTCGTAGTGACGAAGACCATGCGGCCGCCCCGAGCGCACGGGTATTTTTTGGCTGAATTGACTCCAAATGTGCGAGCCACTACGCTGTACTATTGTAAAAATATCCCTTCCCTAACGAACGTCCTTCTAAGCAAGACCCAAGAAACGCTAGAGCTGGCAGAATCGTTTTTCAAACCGAACGGGCACCATACAGCAACGAACTAACGCGGAGTATTACAGGATATTTGTTACGTTTTTTAATCGAGAAACATTGGAAGAAGTGCAGCGCAACGTCCGCCGGTGCTCCGAGACGTGCATGCAAGCGCGAGGAGGTTACGTCGAGCCGATCTTGGCAATTTTGTCAATAACAACCGGCCCTTTTCAGGGCCACTAAATATCTCTAACGTAGGTTCAATTACGTTCCTCTACATAATTGTTTTATTCGGAGTTATCGGTGAAAGTGCTCGCGCAGTAAAATGCACGTTCGGTAAAGTGACCCGATCGCCGATCGTCGCTCGACTCTCGGGGGTGTCCGCGTACCTGCGATTAGCCGTGCGCCCTGCCATAAATTAGGCAAGTGCCGTTCCTACTGTGTGTGTCAGTGTCAAGTGAGTTCAAAGACCCGGCCGTAAAATCAGCTGTCGAGGCTCTCGAGATTCTTAGGAAGGGCAAAATCGGCACTGTGACCTAGTGCCAATGACCTACTTTCGTCGAGGCAGGGTGATTCGTGGACGAATGGGTGAGTTTAACAAGGCTTTTCTAACGTTAGTTATTATAAATTATTCTAACGATAATTTATCCACCTGAAAACGTGCTGTTAAGAGAAACATTCTTTCCACAAATACTACAATCTTCGTTCCTATTGAATAACGGGTAAGAGCATCGGACACAGTTATTCAACGAGTATTAGTTTATTTGAAGGCGATGTGACATTTGCCGTACGCTTCCCTCGATACCCAGGCGATGCACTTGTTCAAGCTCGCGGTCGAGCACGATCCAGAGACCACACTCTCGTTTCGAGCGCGCGCCCGATACGCGCTGGGATTGGCCTAGCCGTTTCGTTAATAACTCAAAAACGAGAGGGGTTACAACATAATTTTTAAGGAAAAACTAATTCAGAATCACCCCAGCTACCCCTCATTTACCGATTTTAGGGTAGTTACGGGACACCCTGTATAAATTGGATGTAGAGTATATAAAATGGATGTAGAGTGGATAAAAATGGATGTCGAGTGGATAAAATGGATGTAGAGTGGATAAAAATGGATGTAGATTGGATAAAATGGATGTAGAGTTAATAAAAATGGATGTAGAGTGGATAAAATGGATGTATAGTGGATAAAAATGGATGTAGAGTAGATAAAATAGATGTAGAGTGGATAAAAATGGATGTAGAGTGGATAAAATGGATGTCGAGTGGATAAAATGGATGTAGAGTGGATAAAAATAGATGTAGAGTGGATAAAAATGGATGTAGAGTGGATACAATGGATGTAGAGTGGATAAAAATGGATGTAGAGTGGATAAAATGGATGTAGAGTGGATAAAAATGGATGTAGATTGGATAAAATGGATGTAGAGTGGATAAAAATGGATGTAGATTATATAAATTGGATGTAGAGTATATAAAATGGATGTAGAGTGGATAAAAATGGATGTAGAGTGGATAAAATGGATGTAGATTGGATAAAATGGATGTAGAGTTAATAAAAATGGATGTAGAGTGGATAAAATGGATGTGTAGTGGATAAAAATGGATGTAGAGTAGATAAAATAGATGTAGAGTGGATAAAAATGGATGTAGAGTGGATAAAATGGATGTCGAGTGGATAAAATGGATGTAGAGTGGATAAAAATAGATGTAGAGTGGATAAAAATGGATGTGGAGTGGATACAATGGATGTAGAGTGGATAAAAATGGATGTAGAGTGGATAAAATGGATGTAGAGTGGATAAAAATGGATGTAGAGTGGATAAAATGGATGTACATTTAATAAAAATGGATGTAGAGTGGATAAAAATGGATGTAGAGTGGATAAAAATGGATGTAGATTGGATAAAATGGATGTAGAGTTAATAAAAGTGGATGTAGAGTGGATAAAATGGATGTAGAGTGGATAAAAATGGATGTAGATTGGATAAAATGGATGTAGAGTGCATAAAAATGGATGTAGAGTATATAAATTGGATGTACAGTATATAAAATGGATGTAGAGTGGATAAAAATGGATGTCGAGTGGATAAAATGGATGTAGAGTGGATAAAAATGGATGTAGATTGGATAAAATGGATGTAGAGTGGATGAAAATGGATGTAGAGTATATAAATTGGATGTAGGGTATATAAAATGGATGTAGAGTGGATAAAAATGGATGTCGAGTGGATAAAATGGATGTAGAGTGGATAAAAATGGATGTAGAGTGGATAAAATGGATGTAGAGTTGATAAAAATGGATGTAGAGTGGATAAAATGGATGTAGAGTAGATAAAATGGATGTAGAGTGGATAAAATGGATGTAGAGTTGATAAAATTGATGTAGAGTGGATAAAAATGGATGTCGAGTGGATAAAATGGATGTAGAGTGGATAAAAATGGATGTAGATTGGATAAAATGGATGTAGAGTTAATAAAAGTGGATGTAGAGTGGATAAAATGGATGTAGAGTTGATAAAAATGGATGTAGAGTGGATAAAAATGGATGTAGATTGGATAAAATGGATGTAGAGTGGATAAAAATGGATGTAGATTATATAAATTGGATGTAGAGTATATAAAATGGATGTAGAGTAGATAAAATAGATGTAGAGTGGATAAAAATGGATGTAGAGTGGATAAAATGGATGTAGAGTTGATAAAAATGGATGTAGAGTGGATAAAAATGGATGTAGATTGGATAAAATGGATGTAGAGTGGATAAAAATGGATGTAGATTATATAAATTGGATGTAGAGTATATAAAATGGATGTAGAGTGGATAAAAATGGATGTAGATTGGATAAAATGGATGTAGAGTGGATAAAAATGGATGTAGATTATATAAATTGGATGTAGAGTATATAAAATGGATGTAGAGTGGATAAAAATGGATGTCGAGTGGATAAAATGGATGTATAGTGGATAAAAATGGATGTAGAGTAGATAAAATAGATGTAGAGTGGATAAAAATGGATGTAGAGTGGATAAAAATGGATGTAGATTGGATAAAATGGATGTAGAGTTAATAAAAGTGGATGTAGAGTGGATAAAATGGATGTAGAGTTGATAAAAATGGATGTAGAGTGGATAAAAATGGATGTAGATTGGATAAAATGGATGTAGAGTGGATAAAAATGGATGTAGATTATATAAATTGGATGTAGAGTATATAAAATGGATGTAGAGTGGATAAAAATGGATGTCGAGTGGATAAAATGGATGTAGAGTGGATAAAAATGGATGTAGATTGGACAAAATGGATGTAGAGTTAATAAAAATGGATGTAGAGTGGATAAAAATAGATGTAGAGTGGATAAAAATGGATGTAGAGTGGATACAATGGATGTAGAGTGGATAAAAATGGATGTAGAGTGGATAAAATGGATGTAGAGTGGATAAAAATGGATGTAGAGTGGATAAAATGGATGTAGAGTGCATAAAAATGGATGTTGAGTGGATAAAATGGATGTAGAGTGGATAAAATGGATGTACATTTAATAAAAATGGATGTAGAGTGGATAAAAATGGATGTAGAGTGGATAAAAATGGATGTAGATTGGATAAAATGGATGTAGAGTGGATAAAATGGATGTACATTTAATAAAAATGGATGTAGAGTGGATAAAAATGGATGTAGAGTGGATAAAAATGGATGTAGATTGGATAAAATGGATGTAGAGTTAATAAAAGTGGATGTAGAGTGGATAAAATGGATGTAGAGTTGATAAAAATGGATGTAGAGTGGATAAAAATGGATGTAGATTGGATAAAATGGATGTAGAGTGGATAAAAATGGATGTAGATTATATAAATTGGATGTAGAGTATATAAAATGGATGTAGAGTGGATAAAAATGGATGTCGAGTGGATAAAATGGATGTAGAGTGGATAAAAATGGATGTAGATTGGATAAAATGGATGTAGAGTTAATAAAAATGGATGTAGAGTGGATAAAATGGATGTATAGTGGATAAAAATGGATGTAGAGTAGATAAAATAGATGTAGAGTGGATAAAAATGGATGTAGAGTGGATAAAAATGGATGTAGATTGGATAAAATGGATGTAGAGTGGATAAAAATGGATGTAGATTATATAAATTGGATGTAGAGTATATAAAATGGATGTAGAGTGGATAAAAATGGATGTCGAGTGGATAAAATGGATGTAGAGTGGATAAAAATGGATGTAGATTGGACAAAATGGATGTAGAGTTAATAAAAATGGATGTAGAGTGGATAAAATGGATGTATAGTGGATAAAAATGGATGTAGAGTAGATAAAATAGATGTAGAGTGGATAAAAATGGATGTAGAGTGGATAAAATGGATGTCGAGTGGATAAAATGGATGTAGAGTGGATAAAAATAGATGTAGAGTGGATAAAAATGGATGTAGAGTGGATACAATGGATGTAGAGTGGATAAAAATGGATGTAGAGTGGATAAAATGGATGTAGAGTGGATAAAAATGGATGTAGAGTGGATAAAATGGATGTAGAGTGCATAAATATGGATGTTGAGTGGATAAAATGGATGTAGAGTGGATAAAATGGATGTACATTTAATAAAAATGGATGTAGAGTGGATAAAAATGGATGTAGATTGGATAAAATGGATGTAGAGTTAATAAAAGTGGATGTAGAGTGGATAAAATGGATGTAGAGTGCATAAAAATGGATGTTGAGTGGATAAAGTGGATGTAGAGTGGATAAAATGGATGTACATTTAATAAAAATGGATGTAGAGTGGATAAAAATGGATGTAGAGTGGATAAAAATGGATGTAGATTGGATAAAATGGATGTAGAGTTAATAAAAGTGGATGTAGAGTGGATAAAATGGATGTAGAGTTGATAAAAATGGATGTAGAGTGGATAAAAATGGATGTAGATTGGATAAAATGGATGTAGAGTGGATAAAAATGGATGTAGATTATATAAATTGGATGTAGAGTATATAAAATGGATGTAGAGTGGATAAAAATGGATGTCGAGTGGATAAAATGGATGTAGAGTGGATAAAAATGGATGTAGAATGGATAAAATGGATGTAGAGTTAATAAAAATGGATGTAGAGTGGATAAAATGGATGTATAGTGGATAAAAATGGATGTAGAGTAGATAAAATAGATGTAGAGTGGATAAAAATGGATGTAAAGTGGATAAAAATGGATGTAGATTGGATAAAATGGATGTATAGTGGATAAAAATGGATGTAGAGTAGATAAAATAGATGTAGAGTGGATAAAAATGGATGTAGAGTGTATAAAATGGATGTCGAGTGGATAAAATGGATGTAGAGTGGATAAAAATGGATGTAGATTATATAAATTGGATGTAGAGTATATAAAATGGATGTAGAGTGGATAAAAATGGATGTCGAGTGGATAAAATGGATGTAGAGTGGATAAAAATGGATGTAGATTGGACAAAATGGATGTAGAGTTAATAAAAATGGATGTAGAGTGGATAAAATGGATGTATAGTGGATAAAAATGGATGTAGAGTAGATAAAATAGATGTAGAGTGGATAAAAATGGATGTAGAGTGGATAAAATGGATGTAGATTGGACAAAATGGATGTAGAGTTAATAAAAATGGATGTAGAGTGGATAAAATGGATGTATAGTGGATAAAAATGGATGTAGAGTAGATAAAATAGATGTAGAGTGGATAAAAATGGATGTAAAGTGGATAAAAATGGATGTAGATTGGATAAAATGGATGTATAGTGGATAAAAATGGATGTAGAGTAGATAAAATAGATGTAGAGTGGATAAAAATGGATGTAGAGTGTATAAAATGGATGTCGAGTGGATAAAATGGATGTAGAGTGGATAAAAATGGATGTAGATTATATAAATTGGATGTAGAGTATATAAAATGGATGTAGAGTGGATAAAAATGGATGTCGAGTGGATAAAATGGATGTAGAGTGGATAAAAATGGATGTAGATTGGATAAAATGGATGTAGAGTTAATAAAAATGGATGTAGAGTGGATAAAATGGATGTATAGTGGATAAAAATGGATGTAGAGTAGATAAAATAGATGTAGAGTGGATAAAAATGGATGTAGAGTGGATAAAAATGGATGTAGATTGGATAAAATGGATGTAGAGTTAAAAAAGTGGATGTAGAGTGGATAAAATGGATGTAGAGTTGATAAAAATGGATGTGGAGTGGATAAAAATGGATGTAGATTGGATAAAATGGATGTAGAGTGGATAAAAATGGATGTAGATTATATAAATTGGATGTAGAGTATATAAAATGGATGTAGAGTGGATAAAAATGGATGTCGAGTGGATAAAATGGATGTAGAGTGGATAAAAATGGATGTAGATTGGACAAAATGGATGTAGAGTTAATAAAAATGGATGTAGAGTGGATAAAATGGATGTATAGTGGATAAAAATGGATGTAGAGTAGATAAAATAGATGTAGAGTGGATAAAAATGGATGTAGAGTGGATAAAATGGATGTCGAGTGGATAAAATGGATGTAGAGTGGATAAAAATAGATGTAGAGTGGATAAAAATGGATGTAGAGTGGATAAAATGGATGTAGAGTGGATAAAAATGGATGTAGAGTGGATAAAATGGATGTAGAGTGGATAAAAATGGATGTAGATTGGATAAAATGGATGTAGAGTGGATAAAAATGGATGTAGATTATATAAATTGGATGTAGAGTATATAAAATGGATGTAGAGTGGATAAAAATGGATGTCGAGTGGATAAAATGGATGTAGAGTGGATAAAATGGATGTAGATTGGATAAAATGGATGTAGAGTTAATAAAAATGGATGTAGAGTGGATAAAATGGATGTATAGTGGATAAAAATGGATGTAGAGTAGATAAAATAGATGTAGAGTGGATAAAAATGGATGTAGAGTGGATAAAATGGATGTCGAGTGGATAAAATGGATGTAGAGTGGATAAAAATAGATGTAGAGTGGATAAAAATGGATGTGGAGTGGATACAATGGATGTAGAGTGGATAAAAATGGATGTAGAGTGGATAAAATGGATGTAGAGTGGATAAAAATGGATGTAGAGTGGATAAAATGGATGTAGAGTGCATAAATATGGATGTTGAGTGGATAAAATGGATGTAGAGTGGATAAAATGGATGTACATTTAATAAAAATGGATGTAGAGTGGATAAAAATGGATGTAGAGTGGATAAAAATGGATGTAGATTGGATAAAATGGATGTAGAGTTAATAAAAGTGGATGTAGAGTGGATAAAATGGATGTAGAGTGGATAAAAATGGATGTAGATTGGATAAAATGGATGTAGAGTGCATAAAAATGGATGTAGAGTATATAAATTGGATGTACAGTATATAAAATGGATGTAGAGTGGATAAAAATGGATGTCGAGTGGATAAAATGGATGTAGAGTGGATAAAAATGGATGTAGATTGGATAAAATGGATGTAGAGTGGATGAAAATGGATGTAGAGTATATAAATTGGATGTAGAGTATATAAAATGGATGTAGAGTGGATAAAAATGGATGTCGAGTGGATAAAATGGATGTAGAGTGGATAAAAATGGATGTAGAGTGGATAAAATGGATGTAGAGTTGATAAAAATGGATGTAGAGTGGATAAAATGGATGTAGAGTAGATAAAATGGATGTAGAGTGGATAAAATGGATGTAGAGTTGATAAAATGGATGTAAAGTGGATAAAATGGATGTAGAGTTAATAAAAATGGATGTAGAGTGGAAATAATGGATGTAGAGAGGATAAAATGGATGTAGAGTGGATAAAATGGATGTAGAGTTCATAAAAATGGATGTAGAGTGGATAAAAATGGATGTAGATTGGATAAAATGGATGTAGAGTGGATAAAAATGGATGTAGAGTGGATAAAATGGATGTAGAGTGGATAAAAATGGATGTAGATTGGATAAAATGGATGTAGAGTGGATAAAAATGGATGTAGAGTGGATAAAATGGATGTAGAGTGCATAAAAATGGATGTAGAGTGGATACAAATGGATGTAGATTGGATAAAATGGATGTAGAGTTAATAAAAATGGATGTAGAGTGGGTATAATGGATGTAGAGAGGATAAAAAGGATGTGGAGTGGATAACAATGGATGTAGAGTGGATAAAATGGATGTAGAGTGGATAAAATGGATGTAGAGTGGATAAAATGGTTGTAGAGTGGATAAAATGGATGTAGAGTAGATAAAAATGGATGTAGAGTGGACAAAATGGATGTAGAGTGGATAAAAATGGATGTAGAGTGGATAAAATGGATGTAGAGTGCATAAAAATGGATGTTGAGTGGATAAAATGGATGTAGAGTGGATAAAATTAATGTACATTTAATAAAAATGGATGTAGAGTGGATAAAAATGGATGTAGAGTGGATAAAAATGGATGTAGATTGGATGAAATGGTTGTAGAGTTAATAAAAGTGGATGTAGAGTGGATAAAATGGATGTAGAGTTGATAAAAATGGATGTAGAGTGGATAAAAATGGATGTAGATTGGATAAAATGGATGTAGAGTGGATAAAAATGGATGTAGAGTATATAAATTGGATGTAGAGTAGATAAAATGGATGTAGAGTGGATAAAAATGGATGTCGAGTGGATAAAATGGATGTAGAGTGGATAAAAATGGATGTAGATTGGATAAAATGGATGTAGAGTGGATGAAAATGGATGTAGAGTATATAAATTGGATGTAGAGTATATAAAATGGATGTAGAGTGGATAAAAATGGATGTCGAGTGGATAAAATGGATGTAGAGTGGATAAAAATGGATGTAGAGTGGATAAAATGGATGTATAGTGGATAAAAATGGATGTAGAGTAGATAAAATAGATGTAGAGTGGATAAAATGGATGTAGAGTGGATAAAAATAGATGTAGAGTGGATAAAAATGGATGTAGAGTGGATACAATGGATGTAGAGTGGATAAAAATGGATGTAGAGTGGATAAAATGGATGTAGAGTGGATAAAAATGGATGTAGAGTGGATAAAATGGATGTACATTTAATAAAAATGGATGTAGAGTGGATAAAAATGGATGTAGAGTGGATAAAAATGGATGTAGATTGGATAAAATGGATGTAGAGTTAATAAAAGTGGATGTAGAGTGGATAAAATGGATGTAGAGTGGATAAAAATGGATGTAGATTGGATAAAATGGATGTAGAGTGCATAAAAATGGATGTAGAGTATATAAATTGGATGTAGAGTATATAAAATGGATGTAGAGTGGATAAAAATGGATGTCGAGTGGATAAAATGGATGTAGAGTGGATAAAAATGGATGTAGAGTGGATAAAATGGATGTAGAGTTGATAAAAATGGATGTAGAGTGGATAAAATGGATGTAGAGTAGATAAAATGGATGTAGAGTGGATAAAATGGATGTAGAGTTGATAAAATGGATGTAGAGTGGATAAAAATGGATGTCGAGTGGATAAAATGGATGTAGAGTGGATAAAAATGGATGTAGATTGGATAAAATGGATGTAGAGTTAATAAAAGTGGATGTAGAGTGGATAAAATGGATGTAGAGTTGATCAAAATGGATGTAGAGTGGATAAAAATGGATGTAGATTGGATAAAATGGATGTAGAGTGGATAAAAATGGATGTAGATTATATAAATTGGATGTAGAGTATATAAAATGGATGTAGAGTGGATAAAAATGGATGTCGAGTGGATAAAATGGATGTAGAGTGGATAAAAATGGATGTAGATTGGATAAAATGGATGTAGAGTTAATAAAAATGGATGTAGAGTGGATAAAATGGATGTATAGTGGATAAAAATGGATGTAGAGTAGATAAAATAGATGTAGAGTGGATAAAAATGGATGTAGAGTGGATAAAATGGATGTCGAGTGGATAAAATGGATGTAGAGTGGATAAAAATAGATGTAGAGTGGATAAAAATGGATGTAGAGTGGATAAAATGGATGTAGAGTGGATAAAAATGGATGTAGAGTGGATAAAATGGATGTAGAGTGGATAAAAATGGATGTAGATTGGATAAAATGGATGTAGAGTGGATAAAAATGGATGTAGATTATATAAATTGGATGTAGAGTATATAAAATGGATGTAGAGTGGATAAAAATGGATGTAGAGTGGATAAAATGGATGTAGATTGGATAAAATGGATGTAGAGTTAATAAAAATGGATGTAGAGTGGATAAAATGGATGTATAGTGGATAAAAATGGATGTAGAGTAGATAAAATAGATGTAGAGTGGATAAAAATGGATGTAGAGTGGATAAAATGGATGTCGAGTGGATAAAATGGATGTAGAGTGGATAAAAATAGATGTAGAGTGGATAAAAATGGATGTGGAGTGGATACAATGGATGTAGAGTGGATAAAAATGGATGTAGAGTGGATAAAATGGATGTAGAGTGGATAAAAATGGATGTAGAGTGGATAAAATGGATGTACATTTAATAAAAATGGATGTAGAGTGGATAAAAATGGATGTAGAGTGGATAAAAATGGATGTAGATTGGATAAAATGGATGTAGAGTTTATAAAAGTGGATGTAGAGTGGATAAAATGGATGTAGAGTGGATAAAAATGGATGTAGATTGGATAAAATGGATGTAGAGTGCATAAAAATGGATGTAGAGTATATAAATTGGATGTACAGTATATAAAATGGATGTAGAGTGGATAAAAATGGATGTCGAGTGGATAAAATGGATGTAGAGTGGATAAAAATGGATGTAGATTGGATAAAATGGATGTAGAGTGGATGAAAATGGATGTAGAGTATATAAATTGGATGTAGAGTATATAAAATGGATGTAGAGTGGATAAAAATGGATGTCGAGTGGATAAAATGGATGTAGAGTGGATAAAAATGGATGTAGAGTGGATAAAATGGATGTAGAGTTGATAAAAATGGATGTAGAGTGGATAAAATGGATGTAGAGTAGATAAAATGGATGTAGAGTGGATAAAATGGATGTAGAGTTGATAAAATTGATGTAGAGTGGATAAAAATGGATGTCGAGTGGATAAAATGGATGTAGAGTGGATAAAAATGGATGTAGATTGGATAAAATGGATGTAGAGTTAATAAAAGTGGATGTAGAGTGGATAAAATGGATGTAGAGTTGATAAAAATGGATGTAGAGTGGATAAAAATGGATGTAGATTGGATAAAATGGATGTAGAGTGGATAAAAATGGATGTAGATTATATAAATTGGATGTAGAGTATATAAAATGGATGTAGAGTAGATAAAATAGATGTAGAGTGGATAAAAATGGATGTAGAGTGGATAAAATGGATGTAGAGTTGATAAAAATGGATGTAGAGTGGATAAAAATGGATGTAGATTGGATAAAATGGATGTAGAGTGGATAAAAATGGATGTAGATTATATAAATTGGATGTAGAGTATATAAAATGGATGTAGAGTGGATAAAAATGGATGTAGATTGGATAAAATGGATGTAGAGTGGATAAAAATGGATGTAGATTATATAAATTGGATGTAGAGTATATAAAATGGATGTAGAGTGGATAAAAATGGATGTCGAGTGGATAAAATGGATGTATAGTGGATAAAAATGGATGTAGAGTAGATAAAATAGATGTAGAGTGGATAAAAATGGATGTAGAGTGAATAAAAATGGATGTAGATTGGATAAAATGGATGTAGAGTTAATAAAAGTGGATGTAGAGTGGATAAAATGGATGTAGAGTTGATAAAAATGGATGTAGAGTGGATAAAAATGGATGTAGATTGGATAAAATGGATGTAGAGTGGATAAAAATGGATGTAGATTATATAAATTGGATGTAGAGTATATAAAATGGATGTAGAGTGGATAAAAATGGATGTCGAGTGGATAAAATGGATGTAGAGTGGATAAAAATGGATGTAGATTGGACAAAATGGATGTAGAGTTAATAAAAATGGATGTAGAGTGGATAAAAATAGATGTAGAGTGGATAAAAATGGATGTAGAGTGGATACAATGGATGTAGAGTGGATAAAAATGGATGTAGAGTGGATAAAATGGATGTAGAGTGGATAAAAATGGATGTAGAGTGGATAAAATGGATGTAGAGTGCATAAAAATGGATGTTGAGTGGATAAAATGGATGTAGAGTGGATAAAATGGATGTACATTTAATAAAAATGGATGTAGAGTGGATAAAAATGGATGTAGAGTGGATAAAAATGGATGTAGATTGGATAAAATGGATGTAGAGTGGATAAAATGGATGTACATTTAATAAAAATGGATGTAGAGTGGATAAAAATGGATGTAGAGTGGATAAAAATGGATGTAGATTGGATAAAATGGATGTAGAGTTAATAAAAGTGGATGTAGAGTGGATAAAATGGATGTAGAGTTGATAAAAATGGATGTAGAGTGGATAAAAATGGATGTAGATTGGATAAAATGGATGTAGAGTGGATAAAAATGGATGTAGATTATATAAATTGGATGTAGAGTATATAAAATGGATGTAGAGTGGATAAAAATGGATGTCGAGTGGATAAAATGGATGTAGAGTGGATAAAAATGGATGTAGATTGGATAAAATGGATGTAGAGTTAATAAAAATGGATGTAGAGTAGATAAAATGGATGTATAGTGGATAAAAATGGATGTAGAGTAGATAAAATAGATGTAGAGTGGATAAAAATGGATGTAAAGTGGATAAAAATGGATGTAGATTGGATAAAATGGATGTAGAGTGGATAAAAATGGATGTAGATTATATAAATTGGATGTAGAGTATATAAAATGGATGTAGAGTGGATAAAAATGGATGTCGAGTGGATAAAATGGATGTAGAGTGGATAAAAATGGATGTAGATTGGACAAAATGGATGTAGAGTTAATAAAAATGGATGTAGAGTGGATAAAATGGATGTATAGTGGATAAAAATGGATGTAGAGTAGATAAAATAGATGTAGAGTGGATAAAAATGGATGTAGAGTGGATAAAATGGATGTCGAGTGGATAAAATGGATGTAGAGTGGATAAAAATAGATGTAGAGTGGATAAAAATGGATGTAGAGTGGATACAATGGATGTAGAGTGGATAAAAATGGATGTAGAGTGGATAAAATGGATGTAGAGTGGATAAAAATGGATGTAGAGTGGATAAAATGGATGTAGAGTGCATAAATATGGATGTTGAGTGGATAAAATGGATGTAGAGTGGATAAAATGGATGTACATTTAATAAAAATGGATGTAGAGTGGATAAAAATGGATGTAGATTGGATAAAATGGATGTAGAGTTAATAAAAGTGGATGTAGAGTGGATAAAATGGATGTAGAGTGCATAAAAATGGATGTTGAGTGGATAAAGTGGATGTAGAGTGGATAAAATGGATGTACATTTAATAAAAATGGATGTAGAGTGGATAAAAATGGATGTAGAGTGGATAAAAATGGATGTAGATTGGATAAAATGGATGTAGAGTTAATAAAAGTGGATGTAGAGTGGACAAAATGGATGTAGAGTTGATAAAAATGGATGTAGAGTGGATAAAAATGGATGTAGATTGGATAAAATGGATGTAGAGTGGATAAAAATGGATGTAGATTATATAAATTGGATGTAGAGTATATAAAATGGATGTAGAGTGGATAAAAATGGATGTCGAGTGGATAAAATGGATGTAGAGTGGATAAAAATGGATGTAGATTGGATAAAATGGATGTAGAGTTAATAAAAATGGATGTAGAGTGGATAAAATGGATGTATAGTGGATAAAAATGGATGTAGAGTAGATAAAATAGATGTAGAGTGGATAAAAATGGATGTAAAGTGGATAAAAATGGATGTAGATTGGATAAAATGGATGTATAGTGGATAAAAATGGATGTAGAGTAGATAAAATAGATGTAGAGTGGATAAAAATGGATGTAGAGTGTATAAAATGGATGTCGAGTGGATAAAATGGATGTAGAGTGGATAAAAATGGATGTAGATTATATAAATTGGATGTAGAGTATATAAAATGGATGTAGAGTGGATAAAAATGGATGTCGAGTGGATAAAATGGATGTAGAGTGGATAAAAATGGATGTAGATTGGACAAAATGGATGTAGAGTTAATAAAAATGGATGTAGAGTGGATAAAATGGATGTATAGTGGATAAAAATGGATGTAGAGTAGATAAAATAGATGTAGAGTGGATAAAAATGGATGTAGAGTGGATAAAATGGATGTAGATTGGACAAAATGGATGTAGAGTTAATAAAAATGGATGTAGAGTGGATAAAATGGATGTATAGTGGATAAAAATGGATGTAGAGTAGATAAAATAGATGTAGAGTGGATAAAAATGGATGTAAAGTGGATAAAAATGGATGTAGATTGGATAAAATGGATGTATAGTGGATAAAAATGGATGTAGAGTAGATAAAATAGATGTAGAGTGGATAAAAATGGATGTAGAGTGTATAAAATGGATGTCGAGTGGATAAAATGGATGTAGAGTGGATAAAAATGGATGTAGATTATATAAATTGGATGTAGAGTATATAAAATGGATGTAGAGTGGATAAAAATGGATGTCGAGTGGATAAAATGGATGTAGAGTGGATAAAAATGGATGTAGATTGGATAAAATGGATGTAGAGTTAATAAAAATGGATGTAGAGTGGATAAAATGGATGTATAGTGGATAAAAATGGATGTAGAGTAGATAAAATAGATGTAGAGTGGATAAAAATGGATGTATAGTGGATAAAAATGGATGTAGATTGGATAAAATGGATGTAGAGTTAAAAAAGTGGATGTAGAGTGGATAAAATGGATGTAGAGTTGATAAAAATGGATGTAGAGTGGATAAAAATGGATGTAGATTGGATAAAATGGATGTAGAGTGGATAAAAATGGATGTAGATTATATAAATTGGATGTAGAGTATATAAAATGGATGTAGAGTGGATAAAAATGGATGTCGAGTGGATAAAATGGATGTAGAGTGGATAAAAATGGATGTAGATTGGACAAAATGGATGTAGAGTGGATAAAAATGGATGTAGAGTGGATAAAATGGATGTATAGTGGATAAAAATGGATGTAGAGTAGATAAAATAGATGTAGAGTGGATAAAAATGGATGTAGAGTGGATAAAATGGATGTCGAGTGGATAAAATGGATGTAGAGTGGATAAAAATAGATGTAGAGTGGATAAAAATGGATGTAGAGTGGATACAATGGATGTAGAGTGGATAAAAATGGATGTAGAGTGGATAAAATGGATGTAGAGTGGATAAAAATGGATGTAGATTGGATAAAATGGATGTAGAGTGGATAAAAATGGATGTAGATTATATAAATTGGATGTAGAGTATATAAAATGGATGTAGAGTGGATAAAAATGGATGTCGAGTGGATAAAATGGATGTAGAGTGGATAATATGGATGTAGATTGGATAAAATGGATGTAGAGTTAATAAAAATGGATGTAGAGTGGATAAAATGGATGTATAGTGGATAAAAATGGATGTAGAGTAGATAAAATAGATGTAGAGTGGATAAAAATGGATGTAGAGTGGATAAAATGGATGTCGAGTGGATAAAATGGATGTAGAGTGGATAAAAATAGATGTAGAGTGGATAAAAATGGATGTGGAGTGGATACAATGGATGTAGAGTGGATAAAAATGGATGTAGAGTGGATAAAATGGATGTAGAGTGGATAAAAATGGATGTAGAGTGGATAAAATGGATGTAGAGTGCATAAATATGGATGTTGAGTGGATAAAATGGATGTAGAGTGGATAAAATGGATGTACATTTAATAAAAATGGATGTAGAGTGGATAAAAATGGATGTAGAGTGGATAAAAATGGATGTAGATTGGATAAAATGGATGTAGAGTTAATAAAAGTGGATGTAGAGTGGATAAAATGGATGTAGAGTGGATAAAAATGGATGTAGATTGGATAAAATGGATGTAGAGTGCATAAAAATGGATGTAGAGTATATAAATTGGATGTACAGTATATAAAATGGATGTAGAGTGGATAAAAATGGATGTCGAGTGGATAAAATGGATGTAGAGTGGATAAAAATGGATGTAGATTGGATAAAATGGATGTAGAGTGGATGAAAATGGATGTAGAGTATATAAATTGGATGTAGAGTATATAAAATGGATGTAGAGTGGATAAAAATGGATGTCGAGTGGATAAAATGGATGTAGAGTGGATAAAAATGGATGTAGAGTGGATAAAATGGATGTAGAGTTGATAAAAATGGATGTAGAGTGGATAAAATGGATGTAGAGTAGATAAAATGGATGTAGAGTGGATAAAATGGATGTAGAGTTGATAAAATGGATGTAAAGTGGATAAAATGGATGTAGAGTTAATAAAAATGGATGTAGAGTGGAAATAATGGATGTAGAGAGGATAAAATGGATGTAGAGTGGATAAAATGGATGTAGAGTTCATAAAAATGGATGTAGAGTGGATAAAAATGGATGTAGATTGGATAAAATGGATGTAGAGTGGATAAAAATGGATGTAGAGTGGATAAAATGGATGTAGAGTGGATAAAAATGGATGTAGATTGGATAAAATGGATGTAGAGTGGATAAAAATGGATGTAGAGTGGATAAAATGGATGTAGAGTGCATAAAAATGGATGTAGAGTGGATACAAATGGATGTAGATTGGATAAAATGGATGTAGAGTTAATAAAAATGGATGTAGAGTGGGTATAATGGATGTAGAGAGGATAAAAAGGATGTGGAGTGGATAACAATGGATGTAGAGTGGATAAAATGGATGTAGAGTGGATAAAATGGATGAAGAGTGGATAAAATGGTTGTAGAGTGGATAAAATGGATGTAGAGTAGATAAAAATGGATGTAGAGTGGACAAAATGGATGTAGAGTGGATAAAAATGGATGTAGAGTGGATAAAATGGATGTAGAGTGGATAAAAATGGATGTTGAGTGGATAAAATGGATGTAGAGTGGATAAAATTAATGTACATTTAATAAAAATGGATGTAGAGTGGATAAAAATGGATGTAGAGTGGATAAAAATGGATGTAGATTGGATGAAATGGTTGTAGAGTTAATAAAAGTGGATGTAGAGTGGATAAAATGGATGTAGAGTTGATAAAAATGGATGTAGAGTGGATAAAAATGGATGTAGATTGGATAAAATGGATGTAGAGTGGATAAAAATGGATGTAGAGTATATAAATTGGATGTAGAGTATATAAAATGGATGTAGAGTGGATAAAAATGGATGTCGAGTGGATAAAATGGATGTAGAGTGGATAAAAATGGATGTAGATTGGATAAAATGGATGTAGAGTGGATGAAAATGGATGTAGAGTATATAAATTGGATGTAGAGTATATAAAATGGATGTAGAGTGGATAAAAATGGATGTCGAGTGGATAAAATGGATGTAGAGTGGATAAAAATGGATGTAGAGTGGATAAAATGGATGTATAGTGGATAAAAATGGATGTAGAGTAGATAAAATAGATGTAGAGTGGATAAAATGGATGTAGAGTGGATAAAAATAGATGTAGAGTGGATAAAAATGGATGTAGAGTGGATACAATGGATGTAGAGTGGATAAAAATGGATGTAGAGTGGATAAAATGGATGTAGAGTGGATAAAAATGGATGTAGAGTGGATAAAATGGATGTACATTTAATAAAAATGGATGTAGAGTGGATAAAAATGGATGTAGAGTGGATAAAAATGGATGTAGATTGGATAAAATGGATGTAGAGTTAATAAAAGTGGATGTAGAGTGGATAAAATGGATGTAGAGTGGATAAAAATGGATGTAGATTGGATAAAATGGATGTAGAGTGCATAAAAATGGATGTAGAGTATATAAATTGGATGTAGAGTATATAAAATGGATGTAGAGTGGATAAAAATGGATGTCGAGTGGATAAAATGGATGTAGAGTGGATAAAAATGGATGTAGAGTGGATAAAATGGATGTAGAGTTGATAAAAATGGATGTAGAGTGGATAAAATGGATGTAGAGTGGATAAAATGGATGTAGAGTGGATAAAATGGATGTAGAGTTGATAAAATGGATGTAGAGTGGATAAAAATGGATGTCGAGTGGATAAAATGGATGTAGAGTGGATAAAAATGGATGTAGATTGGATAAAATGGATGTAGAGTTAATAAAAGTGGATGTAGAGTGGATAAAATGGATGTAGAGTTGATAAAAATGGATGTAGAGTGGATAAAAATGGATGTAGATTGGATAAAATGGATGTAGAGTGGATAAAAATGGATGTAGATTATATAAATTGGATGTAGAGTTTATAAAATGGATGTAGAGTGGATAAAAATGGATGTCGAGTGGATAAAATGGATGTAGAGTGGATAAAAATGGATGTAGATTGGATAAAATGGATGTAGAGTTAATAAAAATGGATGTAGAGTGGATAAAATGGATGTATAGTGGATAAAAATGGATGTAGAGTAGATAAAATAGATGTAGAGTGGATAAAAATGGATGTAGAGTGGATAAAATGGATGTCGAGTGGATAAAATGGATGTAGAGTGGATAAAAATTGATGTAGAGTGGATAAAAATGGATGTAGAGTGGATAAAATGGATGTAGAGTGGATAAAAATGGATGTAGAGTGGATAAAATGGATGTAGAGTGGATAAAAATGGATGTAGATTGGATAAAATGGATGTAGAGTGGATAAAAATGGATGTAGATTATATAAATTGGATGTAGAGTATATAAAATGGATGTAGAGTGGATAAAAATGGATGTAGAGTGGATAAAATGGATGTAGATTGGATAAAATGGATGTAGAGTTAATAAAAATGGATGTAGAGTGGATAAAATGGATGTATAGTGGATAAAAATGGATGTAGAGTAGATAAAATAGATGTAGAGTGGATAAAAATGGATGTAGAGTGGATAAAATGGATGTCGAGTGGATAAAATGGATGTAGAGTGGATAAAAATAGATGTAGAGTGGATAAAAATGGATGTGGAGTGGATACAATGGATGTAGAGTGGATAAAAATGGATGTAGAGTGGATAAAATGGATGTAGAGTGGATAAAAATGGATGTAGAGTGGATAAAATGGATGTACATTTATTAAAAATGGATGTAGAGTGGATAAAAATGGATGTAGAGTGGATAAAAATGGATGTAGATTGGATAAAATGGATGTAGAGTTAATAAAAGTGGATGTAGAGTGGATAAAATGGATGTAGAGTGGATAAAAATGGATGTAGAGTGGATAAAATGGATGTAGAGTGCATAAAAATGGATGTAGAGTATATAAATTGGATGTACAGTATATAAAATGGATGTAGAGTGGATAAAAATGGATGTCGAGTGGATAAAATGGATGTAGAGTGGATAAAAATGGATGTAGATTGGATAAAATGGATGTAGAGTGGATGAAAATGGATGTAGAGTATATAAATTGGATGTAGAGTATATAAAATGGATGTAGAGTGGATAAAAATGGATGTCGAGTGGATAAAATGGATGTAGAGTGGATAAAAATGGATGTAGAGTGGATAAAATGGATGTAGAGTTGATAAAAATGGATGTAGAGTGGATAAAATGGATGTAGAGTAGATAAAATGGATGTAGAGTGGATAAAATGGATGTAGAGTTGATAAAATTGATGTAGAGTGGATAAAAATGGATGTCGAGTGGATAAAATGGATGTAGAGTGGATAAAAATGGATGTAGATTGGATAAAATGGATGTAGAGTTAATAAAAGTGGATGTAGAGTGGATAAAATGGATGTAGAGTTGATAAAAATGGATGTAGAGTGGATAAAAATGGATGTAGATTGGATAAAATGGATGTAGAGTGGATAAAAATGGATGTAGATTATATAAATTGGATGTAGAGTATATAAAATGGATGTAGAGTAGATAAAATAGATGTAGAGTGGATAAAAATGGATGTAGAGTGGATAAAATGGATGTAGAGTTGATAAAAATGGATGTAGAGTGGATAAAAATGGATGTAGATTGGATAAAATGGATGTAGAGTGGATAAAAATGGATGTAGATTATATAAATTGGATGTAGAGTATATAAAATGGATGTAGAGTGGATAAAAATGGATGTAGATTGGATAAAATGGATGTAGAGTGGATAAAAATGGATGTAGATTATATAAATTGGATGTAGAGTATATAAAATGGATGTAGAGTGGATAAAAATGGATGTCGAGTGGATAAAATGGATGTATAGTGGATAAAAATGGATGTAGAGTAGATAAAATAGATGTAGAGTGGATAAAAATGGATGTAGAGTGGATAAAAATGGATGTAGATTGGATAAAATGGATGTAGAGTTAATAAAAGTGGATGTAGAGTGGATAAAATGGATGTAGAGTGGATAAAAATGGATGTAGAGTGGATAAAAATGGATGTAGATTGGATAAAATGGATGTAGAGTGGATAAAAATGGATGTAGATTATATAAATTGGATGTAGAGTATATAAAATGGATGTAGAGTGGATAAAAATGGATGTCGAGTGGATAAAATGGATGTAGAGTGGATAAAAATGGATGTAGATTGGACAAAATGGATGTAGAGTTAATAAAAATGGATGTAGAGTGGATAAAAATAGATGTAGAGTGGATAAAAATGGATGTAGAGTGGATACAATGGATGTAGAGTGGATAAAAATGGATGTAGAGTGGATAAAATGGATGTAGAGTGGATAAAAATGGATGTAGAGTGGATAAAATGGATGTAGAGTGCATAAAAATGGATGTTGAGTGGATAAAATGGATGTAGAGTGGATAAAATGGATGTACATTTAATAAAAATGGATGTAGAGTGGATAAAAATGGATGTAGAGTGGATAAAAATGGATGTAGATTGGATAAAATGGATGTAGAGTGGATAAAATGGATGTACATTTAATAAAAATGGATGTAGAGTGGATAAAAATGGATGTAGAGTGGATAAAAATGGATGTAGATTGGATAAAATGGATGTAGAGTTAATAAAAATGGATGTAGAGTGGATAAAATGGATGTAGAGTTGATAAAAATGGATGTAGAGTGGATAAAAATGGATGTAGATTGGATAAAATGGATGTAGAGTGGATAAAAATGGATGTAGATTATATAAATTGGATGTAGAGTATATAAAATGGATGTAGAGTGGATAAAAATGGATGTCGAGTGGATAAAATGGATGTAGAGTGGATAAAAATGGATGTAGATTGGATAAAATGGATGTAGAGTTAATAAAAATGGATGTAGAGTGGATAAAATGGATGTATAGTGGATAAAAATGGATGTAGAGTAGATAAAATAGATGTAGAGTGGATAAAAATGGATGTAGAGTGGATAAAAATGGATGTAGATTGGATAAAATGGATGTAGAGTGGATAAAAATGGATGTAGATTATATAAATTGGATGTAGAGTATATAAAATGGATGTAGAGTGGATAAAAATGGATGTCGAGTGGATAAAATGGATGTAGAGTGGATAAAAATGGATGTAGATTGGACAAAATGGATGTAGAGTTAATAAAAATGGATGTAGAGTGGATAAAATGGATGTATAGTGGATAAAAATGGATGTAGAGTAGATAAAATAGATGTAGAGTGGATAAAAATGGATGTAGAGTGGATAAAATGGATGTCGAGTGGATAAAATGGATGTAGAGTGGATAAAAATAGATGTAGAGTGGATAAAAATGGATGTAGAGTGGATACAATGGATGTAGAGTGGATAAAAATGGATGTAGAGTGGATAAAATGGATGTAGAGTGGATAAAAATGGATGTAGAGTGGATAAAATGGATGTAGAGTGCATAAATATGGATGTTGAGTGGATAAAATGGATGTAGAGTGGATAAAATGGATGTACATTTAATAAAAATGGATGTAGAGTGGATAAAAATGGATGTAGAGTGGATAAAAATGGATGTAGATTGGATAAAATGGATGTAGAGTTAATAAAAGTGGATGTAGAGTGGATAAAATGGATGTAGAGTGCATAAAAATGGATGTTGAGTGGATAAAGTGGATGTAGAGTGGATAAAATGGATGTACATTTAATAAAAATGGATGTAGAGTGGATAAAAATGGATGTAGAGTGGATAAAAATGGATGTAGATTGGATAAAATGGATGTAGAGTTAATAAAAGTGGATGTAGAGTGGATAAAATGGATGTAGAGTTGATAAAAATGGATGTAGAGTGGATAAAAATGGATGTAGATTGGATAAAATGGATGTAGAGTGGATAAAAATGGATGTAGATTATATAAATTGGATGTAGAGTATATAAAATGGATGTAGAGTGGATAAAAATGGATGTCGAGTGGATAAAATGGATGTAGAGTGGATAAAAATGGATGTAGATTGGATAAAATGGATGTAGAGTTAATAAAAATGGATGTAGAGTGGATAAAATGGATGTATAGTGGATAAAAATGGATGTAGAGTAGATAAAATAGATGTAGAGTGGATAAAAATGGATGTAGAGTGGATAAAAATGGATGTAGATTGGATAAAATGGATGTATAGTGGATAAAAATGGATGTAGAGTAGATAAAATAGATGTAGAGTGGATAAAAATGGATGTAGAGTGTATAAAATGGATGTCGAGTGGATAAAATGGATGTAGAGTGGATAAAAATGGATGTAGATTATATAAATTGGATGTAGAGTATATAAAATGGATGTAGAGTGGATAAAAATGGATGTCGAGTGGATAAAATGGATGTAGAGTGGATAAAAATGGATGTAGATTGGACAAAATGGATGTAGAGTTAATAAAAATGGATGTAGAGTGGATAAAATGGATGTATAGTGGATAAAAATGGATGTAGAGTAGATAAAATAGATGTAGAGTGGATAAAAATGGATGTAGAGTGGATAAAATGGATGTAGATTGGACAAAATGGATGTAGAGTTAATAAAAATGGATGTAGAGTGGATAAAATGGATGTATAGTGGATAAAAATGGATGTAGAGTAGATAAAATAGATGTAGAGTGGATAAAATGGATGTAGAGTGGATAAAAATAGATGTAGAGTGGATAAAAATGGATGTAGAGTGGATAAAATGGATGTAGAGTGGATAAAAATGGATGTAGAGTGGATAAAATGGATGTAGAGTGCATAAAAATGGATGTTGAGTGGATAAAGTGGATGTAGAGTGGATAAAATGGATGTACATTTAATAAAAATGGATGTAGAGTGGATAAAAATGGATGTAGAGTGGATAAAAATGAATGTAGATTGGATAAAATGGATGTAGAGTTAATAAAAGTGGATGTAGAGTGGATAAAATGGATGTAGAGTTGATAAAAATGGATGTAGAGTGGATAAAAATGGATGTAGATTGGATAAAATGGATGTAGAGTGGATAAAAATGGATGTAGATTATATAAATTGGATGTAGAGTATATAAAATGGATGTAGAGTGGATAAAAATGGATGTAGATTGGATAAAATGGATGTAGAGTGGATAAAAATGGATGTAGATTATATAAATTGGATGTAGAGTATATAAAATGGATGTAGAGTGGATAAAAATGGATGTAGAGTGGATAAAATGGATGTATAGTGGATAAAAATGGATGTAGAGTAGATAAAATAGATGTAGAGTGGATAAAAATGGATGTAGAGTGGATAAAAATGGATGTAGATTGGATAAAATGGATGTAGAGTTAATAAAAGTGGATGTAGAGTGGATAAAATGGATGTAGAGTTGATAAAAATGGATGTAGAGTGGATAAAAATGGATGTAGATTGGATAAATTGGATGTAGAGTATATAAAATGGATGTAGAGTGGATAAAAATGGATGTCGAGTGGATAAAATGGATGTAGAGTGGATAAAAATGGATGTAGAGTAGATAAAATAGATGTAGAGTGGATAAAAATGGATGTAGAGTGGATAAAAATGGATGTAGATTGGATAAAATGGATGTAGAGTTAATAAAAGTGGATGTAGATTGGATAAAATGGATGTAGAGTTAATAAAAGTGGATGTAGAGTGGATAAAATGGATGTAGAGTTGATAAAAATGGATGTAGAGTGGATAAAAATGGATGTAGATTATATAAATTGGATGTAGAGTATATAAAATGGATGTAGAGTGGATAAAAATGGATGTCGAGTGGATAAAATGGATGTAGATTGGATAAAAATGGATGTAGAGTGGATAAAATGGATGTAGAGTGCATAAAAATGGATGTTGAGTGGATAAAATGGATGTAGAGTGGATAAAATGGATGTACATTTAATAAAAATGGATGTAGAGTGGATAAAAATGGATGTAGAGTGGATAAAATGGATGAAGAGTGGATAAAATGGTTGTAGAGTGGATAAAATGGATGTAGAGTAGATAAAAATGGATGTAGAGTGGACAAAATGGATGTAGAGTGGATAAAAATGGATGTAGAGTGGATAAAATGGATGTAGAGTGCATAAAAATGGATGTAGATTGGATAAAATGGATGTAGAGTGGATGAAAATGGATGTAGAGTATATAAATTGGATGTAGAGTATATAAAATGGATGTAGAGTGGATAAAAATGGATGTCGAGTGGATAAAATGGATGTAGAGTGGATAAAAATGGATGTAGAGTGGATAAAATGGATGTAGAGTTGATAAAAATGGATGTAGAGTGGATAAAATGGATGTAGAGTAGATAAAATGGATGTAAAGTGGATAAAATGGATGTAGAGTTAATAAAAATGGATGTAGAGTGGAAATAATGGATGTAGAGAGGATAAAATGGATGTAGAGTGGATAAAATGGATGTAGAGTTCATAAAAATGGATGTAGAGTGGATAAAAATGGATGTAGATTGGATAAAATGGATGTAGAGTGGATAAAAATGGATGTAGAGTGGATAAAATGGATGTAGAGTGGATAAAAATGGATGTAGAGTGGATAAAATGGATGTAGAGTGGATAAAAATGGATGTAGAGTGGATAAAATGGATGTAGAGTGCATAAAAATGGATGTAGAGTGGATACAAATGGATGTAGATTGGATAAAATGGATGTAGAGTTAATAAAAATGGATGTAGAGTGGGTATAATGGATGTAGAGAGGATAAAAAGGATGTGGAGTGGATAACAATGGATGTAGAGTGGATAAAATGGATGTAGAGTGGATAAAATGGATGAAGAGTGGATAAAATGGTTGTAGAGTGGATAAAATGGATGTAGAGTTGATAAAAATGGATGTAGAGTGGACAAAATGGATGTAGAGTGGATAAAAATGGATGTAGAGTGGATAAAATGGATGTAGAGTGCATAAAAATGGATGTAGATTGGATAAAATGGATGTAGAGTGGATAAAATTAATGTACATTTAATAAAAATGGATGTAGAGTGGATAAAAATGGATGTAGAGTGGATAAAAATGGATGTAGATTGGATGAAATGGTTGTAGAGTTAATAAAAGTGGATGTAGAGTGGATAAAATGGATGTAGAGTTGATAAAAATGGATGTAGAGTGGATAAAAATGGATGTAGATTGGATAAAATGGATGTAGAGTGGATAAAAATGGATGTAGAGTATATAAATTGGATGTAGAGTATATAAAATGGATGTAGAGTGGATAAAAATGGATGTCGAGTGGATAAAATGGATGTAGAGTGGATAAAAATGGATGTAGATTGGATAAAATGGATGTAGAGTGGATGAAAATGGATGTAGAGTATATAAATTGGATGTAGAGTATATAAAATGGATGTAGAGTGGATAAAAATGGATGTCGAGTGGATAAAATGGATGTAGAGTGGATAAAAATGGATGTAGAGTGGATAAAATGGATGTATAGTGGATAAAAATGGATGTAGAGTAGATAAAATAGATGTAGAGTGGATAAAATGGATGTAGAGTGGATAAAAATAGATGTAGAGTGGATAAAAATGGATGTAGAGTGGATACAATGGATGTAGAGTGGATAAAAATGGATGTAGAGTGGATAAAATGGATGTAGAGTGGATAAAAATGGATGTAGAGTGGATAAAATGGATGTACATTTAATAAAAATGGATGTAGAGTGGATAAAAATGGATGTAGAGTGGATAAAAATGGATGTAGATTGGATAAAATGGATGTAGAGTTAATAAAAGTGGATGTAGAGTGGATAAAATGGATGTAGAGTGGATAAAAATGGATGTAGATTGGATAAAATGGATGTAGAGTGCATAAAAATGGATGTAGAGTATATAAATTGGATGTAGAGTATATAAAATGGATGTAGAGTGGATAAAAATGGATGTCGAGTGGATAAAATGGATGTAGAGTGGATAAAAATGGATGTAGATTGGATAAAATGGATGTAGAGTTAATAAAAATGGATGTAGAGTGGATAAAATGGATGTATAGTGGATAAAAATGGATGTAGAGTAGATAAAATAGATGTAGAGTGGATAAAAATGGATGTAAAGTGGATAAAAATGGATGTAGATTGGATAAAATGGATGTATAGTGGATAAAAATGGATGTAGAGTAGATAAAATAGATGTAGAGTGGATAAAAATGGATGTAGAGTGTATAAAATGGATGTCGAGTGGATAAAATGGATGTAGAGTGGATAAAAATGGATGTAGATTATATAAATTGGATGTAGAGTATATAAAATGGATGTAGAGTGGATAAAAATGGATGTCGAGTGGATAAAATGGATGTAGAGTGGATAAAAATGGATGTAGATTGGACAAAATGGATGTAGAGTTAATAAAAATGGATGTAGAGTGGATAAAATGGATGTATAGTGGATAAAAATGGATGTAGAGTAGATAAAATAGATGTAGAGTGGATAAAAATGGATGTAGAGTGGATAAAATGGATGTAGATTGGACAAAATGGATGTAGAGTTAATAAAAATGGATGTAGAGTGGATAAAATGGATGTATAGTGGATAAAAATGGATGTAGAGTAGATAAAATAGATGTAGAGTGGATAAAATGGATGTAGAGTGGATAAAAATAGATGTAGAGTGGATAAAAATGGATGTAGAGTGGATAAAATGGATGTAGAGTGGATAAAAATGGATGTAGAGTGGATAAAATGGATGTAGAGTGCATAAAAATGGATGTTGAGTGGATAAAGTGGATGTAGAGTGGATAAAATGGATGTACATTTAATAAAAATGGATGTAGAGTGGATAAAAATGGATGTAGAGTGGATAAAAATGAATGTAGATTGGATAAAATGGATGTAGAGTTAATAAAAGTGGATGTAGAGTGGATAAAATGGATGTAGAGTTGATAAAAATGGATGTAGAGTGGATAAAAATGGATGTAGATTGGATAAAATGGATGTAGAGTGGATAAAAATGGATGTAGATTATATAAATTGGATGTAGAGTATATAAAATGGATGTAGAGTGGATAAAAATGGATGTAGATTGGATAAAATGGATGTAGAGTGGATAAAAATGGATGTAGATTATATAAATTGGATGTAGAGTATATAAAATGGATGTAGAGTGGATAAAAATGGATGTAGAGTGGATAAAATGGATGTATAGTGGATAAAAATGGATGTAGAGTAGATAAAATAGATGTAGAGTGGATAAAAATGGATGTAGAGTGGATAAAAATGGATGTAGATTGGATAAAATGGATGTAGAGTTAATAAAAGTGGATGTAGAGTGGATAAAATGGATGTAGAGTTGATAAAAATGGATGTAGAGTGGATAAAAATGGATGTAGATTGGATAAATTGGATGTAGAGTATATAAAATGGATGTAGAGTGGATAAAAATGGATGTCGAGTGGATAAAATGGATGTAGAGTGGATAAAAATGGATGTAGAGTAGATAAAATAGATGTAGAGTGGATAAAAATGGATGTAGAGTGGATAAAAATGGATGTAGATTGGATAAAATGGATGTAGAGTTAATAAAAGTGGATGTAGATTGGATAAAATGGATGTAGAGTTAATAAAAGTGGATGTAGAGTGGATAAAATGGATGTAGAGTTGATAAAAATGGATGTAGAGTGGATAAAAATGGATGTAGATTATATAAATTGGATGTAGAGTATATAAAATGGATGTAGAGTGGATAAAAATGGATGTCGAGTGGATAAAATGGATGTAGATTGGATAAAAATGGATGTAGAGTGGATAAAATGGATGTAGAGTGCATAAAAATGGATGTTGAGTGGATAAAATGGATGTAGAGTGGATAAAATGGATGTACATTTAATAAAAATGGATGTAGAGTGGATAAAAATGGATGTAGAGTGGATAAAATGGATGTAGAGTGCATAAAAATGGATGTTGAGTGGATAAAATGGATGTAGAGTGGATAAAATGGATGTACATTTAATAAAAATGGATGTAGAGTGGATAAAAATGGATGTAGAGTGGATAAAATGGATGTAGAGTGCATAAAAATGGATGTTGAGTGGATAAAATGGATGTAGAGTGGATAAAATGGATGTACATTTAATAAAAATGGATGTAGAGTGGATAAAAATGGATGTAGAGTGGATAAAAATGGATGTAGATTGGATAAAATGGATGTAGAGTTAATAAAAGTGGATGTAGAGTGGATAAAATGGATGTAGAGTGCATAAAAATGGATGTTGAGTGGATAAAGTGGATGTAGAGTGGATAAAATGGATGTACATTTAATAAAAATGGATGTAGAGTGGATAAAAATGGATGTAGAGTGGATAAAATGGATGTAGAGTGGATAAAAATGGATGTAGATTATATAAATTGGATGTAGAGTATATAAAATGGATGTAGAGTGGATAAAAATGGATGTCGAGTGGATAAAATGGATGTAGAGTGGATAAAATGGATGTAGATTGGATAAAATGGATGTAGAGTTAATAAAAATGGATGTAGAGTGGATAAAATGGATGTATAGTGGATAAAAATGGATGTAGAGTAGATAAAATAGATGTAGAGTGGATAAAAATGGATGTAGAGTGGATAAAAATGGATGTAGATTGGATAAAATGGATGTAGAGTTAATAAAAGTGGATGTAGAGTGGATAAAATGGATGTAGAGTGGATAAAAATGGATGTAGATTGGATAAAATGGATGTAGAGTGCATAAAAATGGATGTAGAGTATATAAATTGGATGTACAGTATATAAAATGGATGTAGAGTGGATAAAAATGGATGTCGAGTGGATAAAATGGATGTAGAGTGGATAAAAATGGATGTAGATTGGATAAAATGGATGTAGAGTGGATGAAAATGGATGTAGAGTATATAAATTGGATGTAGAGTATATAAAATGGATGTAGAGTGGATAAAAATGGATGTCGAGTGGATAAAATGGATGTAGAGTGGATAAAAATGGATGTAGAGTGGATAAAATGGATGTAGAGTTGATAAAAATGGATGTAGAGTGGATAAAATGGATGTAGAGTAGATAAAATGGATGTAAAGTGGATAAAATGGATGTAGAGTTAATAAAAATGGATGTAGAGTGGAAATAATGGATGTAGAGAGGATAAAATGGATGTAGAGTGGATAAAATGGATGTAGAGTTCATAAAAATGGATGTAGAGTGGATAAAAATGGATGTAGATTGGATAAAATGGATGTAGAGTGGATAAAAATGGATGTAGAGTGGATAAAATGGATGTAGAGTGGATAAAAATGGATGTAGAGTGGATAAAATGGATGTAGAGTGGATAAAAATGGATGTAGAGTGGATAAAATGGATGTAGAGTGCATAAAAATGGATGTAGAGTGGATACAAATGGATGTAGATTGGATAAAATGGATGTAGAGTTAATAAAAATGGATGTAGAGTGGGTATAATGGATGTAGAGAGGATAAAAAGGATGTGGAGTGGATAACAATGGATGTAGAGTGGATAAAATGGATGTAGAGTGGATAAAATGGATGAAGAGTGGATAAAATGGTTGTAGAGTGGATAAAATGGATGTAGAGTAGATAAAAATGGATGTAGAGTGGACAAAATGGATGTAGAGTGGATAAAAATGGATGTAGAGTGGATAAAATGGATGTAGAGTGCATAAAAATGGATGTTGAGTGGATAAAATGGATGTAGAGTGGATAAAATTAATGTACATTTAATAAAAATGGATGTAGAGTGGATAAAAATGGATGTAGAGTGGATAAAAATGGATGTAGATTGGATGAAATGGTTGTAGAGTTAATAAAAGTGGATGTAGAGTGGATAAAATGGATGTAGAGTTGATAAAAATGGATGTAGAGTGGATAAAAATGGATGTAGATTGGATAAAATGGATGTAGAGTGGATAAAAATGGATGTAGAGTATATAAATTGGATGTAGAGTATATAAAATGGATGTAGAGTGGATAAAAATGGATGTAGAGTGGATAAAATGGATGTAGAGTGCATAAAAATGGATGTAGATTGGATAAAATGGATGTAGAGTGGATGAAAATGGATGTAGAGTATATAAATTGGATGTAGAGTATATAAAATGGATGTAGAGTGGATAAAAATGGATGTCGAGTGGATAAAATGGATGTAGAGTGGATAAAAATGGATGTAGAGTGGATAAAATGGATGTATAGTGGATAAAAATGGATGTAGAGTAGATAAAATAGATGTAGAGTGGATAAAATGGATGTAGAGTGGATAAAAATAGATGTAGAGTGGATAAAAATGGATGTAGAGTGGATACAATGGATGTAGAGTGGATAAAAATGGATGTAGAGTGGATAAAATGGATGTAGAGTGGATAAAAATGGATGTAGAGTGGATAAAATGGATGTACATTTAATAAAAATGGATGTAGAGTGGATAAAAATGGATGTAGAGTGGATAAAAATGGATGTAGATTGGATAAAATGGATGTAGAGTTAATAAAAGTGGATGTAGAGTGGATAAAATGGATGTAGAGTGGATAAAAATGGATGTAGATTGGATAAAATGGATGTAGAGTGCATAAAAATGGATGTAGAGTATATAAATTGGATGTAGAGTATATAAAATGGATGTAGAGTGGATAAAAATGGATGTCGAGTGGATAAAATGGATGTAGAGTGGATAAAAATGGATGTAGAGTGGATAAAATGGATGTAGAGTTGATAAAAATGGATGTAGAGTGGATAAAATGGATGTAGAGTAGATAAAATGGATGTAGAGTGGATAAAATGGATGTAGAGTTGATAAAATGGATGTAGAGTGGATAAAAATGGATGTCGAGTGGATAAAATGGATGTAGAGTGGATAAAAATGGATGTAGATTGGATAAAATGGATGTAGAGTTAATAAAAGTGGATGTAGAGTGGATAAAATGGATGTAGAGTTGATAAAAATGGATGTAGAGTGGATAAAAATGGATGTAGATTGGATAAAATGGATGTAGAGTGGATAAAAATGGATGTAGATTATATAAATTGGATGTAGAGTATATAAAATGGATGTAGAGTGGATAAAAATGGATGTCGAGTGGATAAAATGGATGTAGAGTGGATAAAAATGGATGTAGATTGGATAAAATGGATGTAGAGTTAATAAAAATGGATGTAGAGTGGATAAAATGGATGTATAGTGGATAAAAATGGATGTAGAGTAGATAAAATGGATGTAGAGTGGATAAAAATGGATGTAGAGTGGATAAAATGGATGTCGAGTGGATAAAATGGATGTAGAGTGGATAAAAATAGATGTAGAGTGGATAAAAATGGATGTAGAGTGGATACAATGGATGTAGAGTGGATAAAAATGGATGTAGAGTGGATAAAATGGATGTAGAGTGGATAAAAATGGATGTAGATTGGATAAAATGGATGTAGAGTGGATAAAAATGGATGTAGATTATATAAATTGGATGTAGAGTATATAAAATGGATGTAGAGTGGATAAAAATGGATGTAGAGTGGATAAAATGGATGTAGATTGGATAAAATGGATGTAGAGTTAATAAAAATGGATGTAGAGTGGATAAAATGGATGTATAGTGGATAAAAATGGATGTAGAGTAGATAAAATAGATGTAGAGTGGATAAAAATGGATGTAGAGTGGATAAAATGGATGTCGAGTGGATAAAATGGATGTAGAGTGGATAAAAATAGATGTAGAGTGGATAAAAATGGATGTGGAGTGGATACAATGGATGTAGAGTGGATAAAAATGGATGTAGAGTGGATAAAATGGATGTAGAGTGGATAAAAATGGATGTAGAGTGGATAAAATGGATGTACATTTAATAAAAATGGATGTAGAGTGGATAAAAATGGATGTAGAGTGGATAAAAATGGATGTAGATTGGATAAAATGGATGTAGAGTTAATAAAAGTGGATGTAGAGTGGATAAAATGGATGTAGAGTGGATAAAAATGGATGTAGATTGGATAAAATGGATGTAGAGTGCATAAAAATGGATGTAGAGTATATAAATTGGATGTACAGTATATAAAATGGATGTAGAGTGGATAAAAATGGATGTCGAGTGGATAAAATGGATGTAGAGTGGATAAAAATGGATGTAGATTGGATAAAATGGATGTAGAGTGGATGAAAATGGATGTAGAGTATATAAATTGGATGTAGAGTATATAAAATGGATGTAGAGTGGATAAAAATGGATGTCGAGTGGATAAAATGGATGTAGAGTGGATAAAAATGGATGTAGAGTGGATAAAATGGATGTAGAGTTGATAAAAATGGATGTAGAGTGGATAAAATGGATGTAGAGTAGATAAAATGGATGTAGAGTGGATAAAATGGATGTAGAGTTGATAAAATTGATGTAGAGTGGATAAAAATGGATGTCGAGTGGATAAAATGGATGTATAGTGGATAAAAATGGATGTAGATTGGATAAAATGGATGTAGAGTTAATAAAAGTGGATGTAGAGTGGATAAAATGGATGTAGAGTTGATAAAAATGGATGTAGAGTGGATAAAAATGGATGTAGATTGGATAAAATGGATGTAGAGTGGATAAAAATGGATGTAGATTATATAAATTGGATGTAGAGTATATAAAATGGATGTAGAGTAGATAAAATAGATGTAGAGTGGATAAAAATGGATGTAGAGTGGATAAAATGGATGTCGAGTGGATAAAATGGATGTAGAGTGGATAAAAATAGATGTAGAGTGGATAAAAATGGATGTAGAGTGGATACAATGGATGTAGAGTGGATAAAAATGGATGTAGAGTGGATAAAATGGATGTAGAGTGGATAAAAATGGATGTAGATTGGATAAAATGGATGTAGAGTGGATAAAAATGGATGTAGATTATATAAATTGGATGTAGAGTATATAAAATGGATGTAGAGTGGATAAAAATGGATGTCGAGTGGATAAAATGGATGTAGAGTGGATAAAATGGATGTAGATTGGATAAAATGGATGTAGAGTTAATAAAAATGGATGTAGAGTGGATAAAATGGATGTATAGTGGATAAAAATGGATGTAGAGAAGATAAAATAGATGTAGAGTGGATAAAAATGGATGTAGAGTGGATAAAATGGATGTCGAGTGGATAAAATGGATGTAGAGTGGATAAAAATAGATGTAGAGTGGATAAAAATGGATGTGGAGTGGATACAATGGATGTAGAGTGGATAAAAATGGATGTAGAGTGGATAAAATGGATGTAGAGTGGATAAAAATGGATGTAGAGTGGATAAAATGGATGTACATTTAATAAAAATGGATGTAGAGTGGATAAAAATGGATGTAGAGTGGATAAAAATGGATGTAGATTGGATAAAATGGATGTAGAGTTAATAAAAGTGGATGTAGAGTGGATAAAATGGATGTAGAGTGGATAAAAATGGATGTAGATTGGATAAAATGGATGTAGAGTGCATAAAAATGGATGTAGAGTATATAAATTGGATGTACAGTATATAAAATGGATGTAGAGTGGATAAAAATGGATGTCGAGTGGATAAAATGGATGTAGAGTGGATAAAAATGGATGTAGATTGGATAAAATGGATGTAGAGTGGATGAAAATGGATGTAGAGTATATAAATTGGATGTAGAGTATATAAAATGGATGTAGAGTGGATAAAAATGGATGTCGAGTGGATAAAATGGATGTAGAGTGGATAAAAATGGATGTAGAGTGGATAAAATGGATGTAGAGTTGATAAAAATGGATGTAGAGTGGATAAAATGGATGTAGAGTAGATAAAATGGATGTAGAGTGGATAAAATGGATGTAGAGTTGATAAAATTGATGTAGAGTGGATAAAAATGGATGTCGAGTGGATAAAATGGATGTAGAGTGGATAAAAATGGATGTAGATTGGATAAAATGGATGTAGAGTTAATAAAAATGGATGTAGAGTGGATAAAATGGATGTAGAGTTGATAAAAATGGATGTAGAGTGGATAAAAATGGATGTAGATTGGATAAAATGGATGTAGAGTGGATAAAAATGGATGTATATTATATAAATTGGATGTAGAGTATATAAAATGGATGTAGAGTGGATAAAAATGGATGTCGAGTGGATAAAATGGATGTAGAGTGGATAAAAATGGATGTAGATTGGATAAAATGGATGTAGAGTTAATAAAAATGGATGTAGAGTGGATAAAATGGATGTATAGTGGATAAAAATGGATGTAGAGTAGATAAAATAGATGTAGAGTGGATAAAAATGGATGTAGAGTGGATAAAAATGGATGTAGATTGGATAAAATGGATGTAGAGTTAAAAAAGTGGATGTAGAGTGGATAAAATGGATGTAGAGTTGATAAAAATGGATGTGGAGTGGATAAAAATGGATGTAGATTGGATAAAATGGATGTAGAGTGGATAAAAATGGATGTAGATTATATAAATTGGATGTAGAGTTTATAAAATGGATGTAGAGTGGATAAAAATGGATGTCGAGTGGATAAAATGGATGTAGAGTGGATAAAAATGGATGTAGATTGGACAAAATGGATGTAGAGTTAATAAAAATGGATGTAGAGTGGATAAAATGGATGTATAGTGGATAAAAATGGATGTAGAGTAGATAAAATAGATGTAGAGTGGATAAAAATGGATGTAGAGTGGATAAAATGGATGTCGAGTGGATAAAATGGATGTAGAGTGGATAAAAATAGATGTAGAGTGGATAAAAATGGATGTAGAGTGGATACAATGGATGTAGAGTGGATAAAAATGGATGTAGAGTGGATAAAATGGATGTAGAGTGGATAAAAATGGATGTAGATTGGATAAAATGGATGTAGAGTGGATAAAAATGGATGTAGATTATATAAATTGGATGTAGAGTATATAAAATGGATGTAGAGTGGATAAAAATGGATGTCGAGTGGATAAAATGGATGTAGAGTGGATAAAATGGATGTAGATTGGATAAAATGGATGTAGAGTTCATAAAAATGGATGTAGAGTGGATAAAATGGATGTATAGTGGATAAAAATGGATGTAGAGTAGATAAAATAGATGTAGAGTGGATAAAAATGGATGTAGAGTGGATAAAATGGATGTGGAGTGGATACAATGGATGTAGAGTGGATAAAAATGGATGTAGAGTGGATAAAATGGATGTAGAGTGGATAAAAATGGATGTAGAGTGGATAAAATGGATGTAGAGTGCATAAATATGGATGTTGAGTGGATAAAATGGATGTAGAGTGGATAAAATGGATGTACATTTAATAAAAATGGATGTAGAGTGGATAAAAATGGATGTAGAGTGGATAAAAATGGATGTAGATTGGATAAAATGGATGTAGAGTTAATAAAAGTGGATGTAGAGTGGATAAAATGGATGTAGAGTGGATAAAAATGGATGTAGAATGGATAAAATGGATGTAGAGTGCATAAAAAAGGATGTAGAGTATATAAATTGGATGTACAGTATATAAAATGGATGTAGAGTGGATAAAAATGGATGTCGAGTGGATAAAATGGATGTAGAGTGGATAAAAATGGATGTAGATTGGATAAAATGGATGTAGAGTGGATGAAAATGGATGTAGAGTATATAAAATGGATGTAGAGTGGATAAAAATGGATGTCGAGTGGATAAAATGAATGTAGAGTGGATAAAAATGGATGTAGATTATATAAATTGGATGTAGAGTATATAAAATGGATGTAGAGTGGATAAAAATGGATGTCGAGTGGATAAAATGGATGTAGAGTGGATAAAATGGATGTAGATTGGATAAAATGGATGTAGAGTTAATAAAAATGGATGTAGAGTGGATAAAATGGATGTATAGTGGATAAAAATGGATGTAGAGTAGATAAAATAGATGTAGAGTGCATAAAAATGGATGTTGAGTGGATAAAATGGATGTAGAGTGGATAAAATTAATGTACATTTAATAAAAATGGATGTAGAGTGGATAAAAATGGATGTAGATTGGATAAAATGGTTGTAGAGTTAATAAAAGTGGATGTAGAGTGGATAAAATGGATGTAGAGTTGATAAAAATGGATGTAGAGTGGATAAAAATGGATGTAGATTGGATAAAATGGATGTAGAGTGGATAAAAATGGATGTAGAGTATATAAATTGGATGTAGAGTATATAAAATGGATGTAGAGTGGATAAAAATGGATGTCGAGTGGATAAAATGGATGTAGAGTGGATAAAAATGGATGTAGATTGGATAAAATGGATGTAGAGTATATAAATTGGATGTAGAGTATATAAATTGGATGTAGAGTATATAAAATGGATGTAGAGTGGATAAAAATGGATGTCGAGTGGATAAAATGGATGTAGAGTGGATAAAAATGGATGTAGAGTGGATAAAATGGATGTAGAGTTGATAAAAATGGATGTAGAGTGGATAAAATGGATGTAGAGTAGATAAAATGGATGTAGAGTGGATAAAATGGATGTAGAGTTGATAAAATGGATGTAAAGTGGATAAAATGGATGTAGAGTTAATAAAAATGGATGTAGAGTGGAAATAATGGATGTAGAGAGGATAAAATGGATGTAGAGTGGATAAAATGGATGTAGAGTTCATAAAAATGGATGTAGAGTGGTTAAAAATGGATGTAGATTGGATAAAATGGATGTAGAGTGGATAAAAATGGATGTAGAGTGGATAAAATGGATGTAGAGTTAATAAAAATGGATGTAGAGTGGATAAAATGGATGTAGAGTGGATAAAAATGGATGTAGAGTGGATAAAATGGATGTCGAGTGGATAAAATGGATGTAGAGTGGATAAAAATAGATGTAGAGTGGATAAAAATGGATGTAGAGTGGATACAATGGATGTAGAGTGGATAAAAATGGATGTAGAGTGGATAAAATGGATGTAGAGTGGATAAAAATGGATGTAGAGTGGATAAAATGGATGTAGAGTGCATAAAAATGGATGTTGAGTGGATAAAGTGGATGTAGAGTGGATAAAATGGATGTACATTTAATAAAAATGGATGTAGAGTGGATAAAAATGGATGTAGATTGGATAAAATGGTTGTAGAGTTAATAAAAGTGGATGTAGAGTGGATAAAATGGATGTAGAGTTGATAAAAATGGATGTAGAGTGGATAAAAATGGATGTAGATTGGATAAAATGGATGTAGAGTTAATAAAAGTGGATGTAGAGTGGATAAAATGGATGTAGAGTGGATAAAAATGGATGTAGATTGGATAAAATGGATGTAGAGTGCATAAAAATGGATGTAGAGTATATAAATTGGATGTACAGTATATAAAATGGATGTAGAGTGGATAAAAATGGATGTCGAGTGGATAAAATGGATGTAGAGTGGATAAAAATGGATGTAGATTGGATAAAATGGATGTAGAGTGGATGAAAATGGATGTAGAGTATATAAATTGGATGTAGAGTATATAAAATGGATGTAGAGTGGATAAAAATGGATGTCGAGTGGATAAAATGGATGTAGAGTGGATAAAAATGGATGTAGAGTGGATAAAATGGATGTAGAGTTGATAAAAATGGATGTAGAGTGGATAAAATGGATGTAGAGTAGATAAAATGGATGTAGAGTGGATAAAATGGATGTAGAGTTGATAAAATGGATGTAAAGTGGATAAAATGGATGTAGAGTTAATAAAAATGGATGTAGAGTGGAAATAATGGATGTAGAGTATATAAATTGGATGTAGAGTATATAAAATGGATGTAGAGTGGATAAAATGGTTGTAGAGTGGATAAAATGGATGTAGAGTAGATAAAAATGGATGTAGAGTGGATAAAATGGATGTAGAGTGGATAAAAATGGATGTAGAGTGGATAAAATGGATGTAGAGTGCATAAAAATGGATGTAGAGTGGATACAAATGGATGTAGATTGGATAAAATGGATGTAGAGTTAATAAAAATGGATGTAGAGTGGGTATAATGGATGTAGAGAGGATAAAAAGGATGTGGAGTGGATAACAATGGATGTAGAGTGGATAAAATGGATGTAGAGTGGATAAAATGGATGAAGAGTGGATAAAATGGTTGTAGAGTGGATAAAATGGATGTAGAGTAGATAAAAATGGATGTAGAGTGGACAAAATGGATGTAGAGTGGATAAAAATGGATGTAGAGTGGATAAAATGGATGTAGAGTGCATAAAAATGGATGTTGAGTGGATAAAATGGATGTAGAGTGGATAAAATTAATGTACATTTAATAAAAATGGATGTAGAATGGATAAAAATGGATGTAGAGTGGATAAAAATGGATGTAGATTGGATAAAATGGTTGTAGAGTTAATAAAAGTGGATGTAGAGTGGATAAAATGGATGTAGAGTTGATAAAAATGGATGTAGAGTGGATAAAAATGGATGTAGATTGGATAAAATGGATGTAGAGTGGATAAAAATGGATGTAGAGTATATAAATTGGATGTAGAGTATATAAAATGGATGTAGAGTGGATAAAATGGTTGTAGAGTGGATAAAATGGATGTAGAGTAGATAAAAATGGATGTAGAGTGGACAAAATGGATGTAGAGTGGATAAAATGGATGAAGAGTGGATAAAATGGTTGTAGAGTGGATAAAATGGATGTAGAGTAGATAAAAATGGATGTAGAGTGGACAAAATGGATGTAGAGTGGATAAAAATGGATGTAGAGTGGATAAAATGGATGTAGAGTGCATAAAAATGGATGTTGAGTGGATAAAATGGATGTAGAGTGGTTAAAATTAATGTACATTTAATAAAAATGGATGTAGAGTGGATAAAAATGGATGTAGAGTGGATAAAATGGATGTAGAGTAGATAAAAATGGATGTAGAGTGGACAAAATGGATGTAGAGTGGATAAAAATGGATGTAGAGTGGATAAAATGGATGTAGAGTGCATAAAAATGGATGTTGAGTGGATAAAATGGATGTAGAGTGGATAAAATTAATGTACATTTAATAAAAATGGATGTAGAGTGGATAAAAATGGATGTAGAGTGGATAAAAATGGATGTAGATTGGATAAAATGGTTGTAGAGTTAATAAAAGTGGATGTAGAGTGGATAAAATGGATGTAGAGTTGATAAAAATGGATGTAGAGTGGATAAAAATGGATGTAGATTGGATAAAATGGATGTAGAGTGGATAAAAATGGATGTAGAGTATATAAATTGGATGTAGAGTATATAAAATGGATGTAGAGTGGATAAAATGGTTGTAGAGTGGATAAAATGGATGTAGAGTAGATAAAAATGGATGTAGAGTGGACAAAATGGATGTAGAGTGGATAAAATGGATGAAGAGTGGATAAAATGGTTGTAGAGTGGATAAAATGGATGTAGAGTAGATAAAAATGGATGTAGAGTGGACAAAATGGATGTAGAGTGGATAAAAATGGATGTAGAGTGGATAAAATGGATGTAGAGTGCATAAAAATGGATGTTGAGTGGATAAAATGGATGTAGAGTGGATAAAATTAATGTACATTTAATAAAAATGGATGTAGAGTGGATAAAAATGGATGTAGAGTGGATAAAAATGGATGTAGATTGGATAAAATGGTTGTAGAGTTAATAAAAGTGGATGTAGAGTGGATAAAATGGATGTAGAGTTGATAAAAATGGATGTAGAGTGGATAAAAATGGATGTAGATTGGATAAAATGGATGTAGAGTGGATAAAAATGGATGTAGAGTATATAAATTGGATGTAGAGTATATAAAATGGATGTAGAGTGGATAAAAATGGATGTCGAGTGGATAAAATGGATGTAGAGTGGATAAAAATGGATGTAGATTGGATAAAATGGATGTAGAGTGGATGAAAATGGATGTAGAGTATATAAATTGGATGTAGAGTATATAAAATGGATGTAGAGTGGATAAAAATGGATGTCGAGTGGATAAAATGGATGTAGAGTGGATAAAAATGGATGTAGAGTGGATAAAATGGATGTATAGTGGATAAAAATGGATGTAGAGTAGATAAAATAGATGTAGAGTGGATAAAATGGATGTAGAGTGGATAAAAATAGATGTAGAGTGGATAAAAATGGATGTAGAGTGGATACAATGGATGTAGAGTGGATAAAAATGGATGTAGAGTGGATAAAATGGATGTAGAGTGGATAAAAATGGATGTAGAGTGGATAAAATGGATGTACATTTAATAAAAATGGATGTAGAGTGGATAAAAATGGATGTAGAGTGGATAAAAATGGATGTAGATTGGATAAAATGGATGTAGAGTTAATAAAAGTGGATGTAGAGTGGATAAAATGGATGTAGAGTGGATAAAAATGGATGTAGATTGGATAAAATGGATGTAGAGTGCATAAAAATGGATGTAGAGTATATAAATTGGATGTAGAGTATATAAAATGGATGTAGAGTGGATAAAAATGGATGTCGAGTGGATAAAATGGATGTAGAGTGGATAAAAATGGATGTAGAGTGGATAAAATGGATGTAGAGTTGATAAAAATGGATGTAGAGTGGATAAAATGGATGTAGAGTAGATAAAATGGATGTAGAGTGGATAAAAATGGATGTAGATTGGATAAAATGGATGTAGAGTTAATAAAAGTGGATGTAGAGTGGATAAAATGGATGTAGAGTTGATAAAAATGGATGTAGATTATATAAATTGGATGTAGAGTATATAAAATGGATGTAGAGTGGATAAAAATGGATGTCGAGTGGATAAAATGGATGTAGAGTGGATAAAAATGGATGTAGATTGGATAAAATGGATGTAGAGTTAATAAAAATGGATGTAGAGTGGATAAAATGGATGTATAGTGGATAAAAATGGATGTAGAGTAGATAAAATAGATGTAGAGTGGATAAAAATGGATGTAGAGTGGATAAAATGGATGTCGAGTGGATAAAATGGATGTAGAGTGGATAAAAATAGATGTAGAGTGGATAAAAATGGATGTAGAGTGGATACAATGGATGTAGAGTGGATAAAAATGGATGTAGAGTGGATAAAATGGATGTAGAGTGGATAAAAATGGATGTAGATTGGATAAAATGGATGTAGAGTGGATAAAAATGGATGTAGATTATATAAATTGGATGTAGAGTATATAAAATGGATGTAGAGTGGATAAAAATGGATGTAGAGTGGATAAAATGGATGTAGATTGGATAAAATGGATGTAGAGTTAATAAAAATGGATGTAGAGTGGATAAAATGGATGTATAGTGGATAAAAATGGATGTAGAGTAGATAAAATAGATGTAGAGTGGATAAAAATGGATGTAGAGTGGATAAAATGGATGTCGAGTGGATAAAATGGATGTAGAGTGGATAAAAATAGATGTAGAGTGGATAAAAATGGATGTGGAGTGGATACAATGGATGTAGAGTGGATAAAAATGGATGTAGAGTGGATAAAATGGATGTAGAGTGGATAAAAATGGATGTAGAGTGGATAAAATGGATGTACATTTAATAAAAATGGATGTAGAGTGGATAAAAATGGATGTAGAGTGGATAAAAATGGATGTAGATTGGATAAAATGGATGTAGAGTTAATAAAAGTGGATGTAGAGTGGATAAAATGGATGTAGAGTGGATAAAAATGGATGTAGATTGGATAAAATGGATGTAGAGTGCATAAAAATGGATGTAGAGTATATAAATTGGATGTACAGTATATAAAATGGATGTAGAGTGGATAAAAATGGATGTCGAGTGGATAAAATGGATGTAGAGTGGATAAAAATGGATGTAGATTGGATAAAATGGATGTAGAGTGGATGAAAATGGATGTAGAGTATATAAATTGGATGTAGAGTATATAAAATGGATGTAGAGTGGATAAAAATGGATGTCGAGTGGATAAAATGGATGTAGAGTGGATAAAAATGGATGTAGAGTGGATAAAATGGATGTAGAGTTGATAAAATTGATGTAGAGTGGATAAAATGGATGTAGAGTAGATAAAATGGATGTAGAGTGGATAAAATGGATGTAGAGTTGATAAAATTGATGTAGAGTGGATAAAAATGGATGTCGAGTGGATAAAATGGATGTAGAGTGGATAAAAATGGATGTAGATTGGATAAAATGGATGTAGAGTTAATAAAAGTGGATGTAGAGTGGATAAAATGGATGTAGAGTTGATAAAAATGGATGTAGAGTGGATAAAAATGGATGTAGATTGGATAAAATGGATGTAGAGTGGATAAAAATGGATGTAGATTATATAAATTGGATGTAGAGTATATAAAATGGATGTAGAGTAGATAAAATAGATGTAGAGTGGATAAAAATGGATGTAGAGTGGATAAAATGGATGTCGAGTGGATAAAATGGATGTAGAGTGGATAAAAATAGATGTAGAGTGGATAAAAATGGATGTAGAGTGGATACAATGGATGTAGAGTGGATAAAAATGGATGTAGAGTGGATAAAATGGATGTAGAGTGGATAAAAATGGATGTAGATTGGATAAAATGGATGTAGAGTGGATAAAAATGGATGTAGATTATATAAATTGGATGTAGAGTATATAAAATGGATGTAGAGTGGATAAAAATGGATGTCGAGTGGATAAAATGGATGTAGAGTGGATAAAATGGATGTAGATTGGATAAAATGGATGTAGAGTTAATAAAAATGGATGTAGAGTGGATAAAATGGATGTATAGTGGATAAAAATGGATGTAGAGTAGATAAAATAGATGTAGAGTGGATAAAAATGGATGTAGAGTGGATAAAATGGATGTCGAGTGGATAAAATGGATGTAGAGTGGATAAAAATAGATGTAGAGTGGATAAAAATGGATGTGGAGTGGATACAATGGATGTAGAGTGGATAAAAATGGATGTAGAGTGCATAAATATGGATGTTGAGTGGATAAAATGGATGTAGAGTGGATAAAATGGATGTACATTTAATAAAAATGGATGTAGAGTGGATAAAAATGGATGTAGAGTGGATAAAAATGGATGTAGATTGGATAAAATGGATGTAGAGTTAATAAAAGTGGATGTAGAGTGGATAAAATGGATGTAGAGTGGATAAAAATGGATGTAGATTGGATAAAATGTATGTAGAGTGCATAAAAATGGATGTAGAGTATATAAATTGGATGTACAGTATATAAAATGGATGTAGAGTGGATAAAAATGGATGTCGAGTGGATAAAATGGATGTAGAGTGGATAAAAATGGATGTAGATTGGATAAAATGGATGTAGAGTGGATGAAAATGGATGTAGAGTATATAAATTGGATGTAGAGTATATAAAATGGATGTAGAGTGGATAAAAATGGATGTCGAGTGGATAAAATGGATGTAGAGTGGATAAAAATGGATGTAGATTATATAAATTGGATGTAGAGTATATAAAATGGATGTAGAGTGGATAAAAATGGATGTCGAGTGGATAAAATGGATGTAGAGTGGATAAAATGGATGTAGATTGGATAAAATGGATGTAGAGTTAATAAAAATGGATGTAGAGTGGATAAAATGGATGTATAGTGGATAAAAATGGATGTAGAGTAGATAAAATAGATGTAGAGTGCATAAAAATGGATGTTGAGTGGATAAAATGGATGTAGAGTGGATAAAATTAATGTACATTTAATAAAAATGGATGTAGAGTGGATAAAAATGGATGTAGATTGGATAAAATGGTTGTAGAGTTAATAAAAGTGGATGTAGAGTGGATAAAATGGATGTAGAGTTGATAAAAATGGATGTAGAGTGGATAAAAATGGATGTAGATTGGATAAAATGGATGTAGAGTGGATAAAAATGGATGTAGAGTATATAAATTGGATGTAGAGTATATAAAATGGATGTAGAGTGGATAAAAATGGATGTCGAGTGGATAAAATGGATGTAGAGTGGATAAAAATGGATGTAGATTGGATAAAATGGATGTAGAGTATATAAATTGGATGTAGAGTATATAAATTGGATGTAGAGTATATAAAATGGATGTAGAGTGGATAAAAATGGATGTCGAGTGGATAAAATGGATGTAGAGTGGATAAAAATGGATGTAGAGTGGATAAAATGGATGTAGAGTTGATAAAAATGGATGTAGAGTGGATAAAATGGATGTAGAGTAGATAAAATGGATGTAGAGTGGATAAAATGGATGTAGAGTTGATAAAATGGATGTAAAGTGGATAAAATGGATGTAGAGTGGAAATAATGGATGTAGAGAGGATAAAATGGATGTAGAGTGGATAAAATGGATGTAGAGTTCATAAAAATGGATGTAGAGTGGTTAAAAATGGATGTAGATTGGATAAAATGGATGTAGAGTGGATAAAAATGGATGTAGAGTGGATAAAATGGATGTAGAGTTAATAAAAATGGATGTAGAGTGGATAAAATGGATGTAGAGTGGATAAAATGATTGTAGAGTGGATAAAATGATTGTAGAGTGGATAAAATGGATGTAGAGTGGATAAAAATGGATGTAGAGTGGATAAAATGGTTGTAGAGTGGATAAAATGGATGTAGAGTTGATAAAAATGGATGTAGAGTGGATAAAATGGATGTAGAGTGGATAAAAATGGATGTAGAGTGGATAAAATGGATGTAGAGTGCATAAAAATGGATGTTGAGTGGATAAAGTGGATGTAGAGTGGATAAAATGGATGTACATTTAATAAAAATGGATGTAGAGTGGATAAAAATGGATGTAGAGTGGATAAAAATGGATGTAGATTGGATAAAATGGATGTAGAGTTAATAAAAGTTAATGTAGAGTGGATAAAATGGATGTAGAGTTGATAAAAATGGATGTAGAGTGGATAAAAATGGATGTAGATTGGATAAAATGGATGTAGAGTGGATAAAAATGGATGTAGATTATATAAATTGGATGTAGAGTATATAAAATGGATGTAGAGTGGATAAAAATGGATGTCGAGTGGATAAAATGGATGTAGAGTGGATAAAAATGGATGTAGATTGGATAAAATGGATGTAGAGTTAATAAAAATGGATGTAGAGTGGATAAAATGGATGTATAGTGGATAAAAATGGATGTAGAGTAGATAAAATAGATGTAGAGTGGATAAAAATGGATGTAAAGTGGATAAAAATGGATGTAGATTGGATAAAATGGATGTAGAGTTAATAAAAGTGGATGTAGAGTGGATAAAATGGATGTAGAGTTGATAAAAATGGATGTGGAGTGGATAAAAATGGATGTAGATTGGATAAAATGGATGTAGAGTGGATAAAAATGGATGTAGATTATATAAATTGGATGTAGAGTATATAAAATGGATGTAGAGTGGATAAAAATGGATGTCGAGTGGATAAAATGGATGTAGAGTGGATAAAAATGGATGTAGATTGGACAAAATGGATGTAGAGTTTATAAAAATGGATGTAGAGTGGATAAAATGGATGTATAGTGGATAAAAATGGATGTAGAGTGGATAAAAATAGACGTAGAGTGGATAAAAATGGATGTAGAGTGGATACAATGGATGTAGAGTGGATAAAAATGGATGTAGAGTGGATAAAATGGATGTAGAGTGGATAAAAATGGATGTAGAGTGGATAAAATGGATGTAGAGTGCATAAAAATGGATGTAGAGTGGATAAAAATGGATGTAGATTGGATAAAATGGATGTAGAGTGGATAAAAATGGATGTAGATTATATAAATTGGATGTAGAGTATATAAAATGGATGTAGAGTGGATAAAAATGGATGTCGAGTGGATAAAATGGATGTAGAGTGGATAAAATGGATGTAGATTGGATAAAATGGATGTAGAGTTAATAAAAATGGATGTAGAGTGGATAAAATGGATGTATAGTGGATAAAAATGGATGTAGAGTAGATAAAATAGATGTAGAGTGGATAAAAATGGATGTAGAGTGGATAAAATGGATGTCGAGTGGATAAAATGGATGTAGAGTGGATACAAATGGATGTAGATTGGATAAAATGGATGTAGAGTTAATAAAAATGGATGTAGAGTGGAAATAATGGATGTAGAGAGGATAAAATGGATGTAGAGTGGATAACATGGATGTAGAGTTCATAAAAATGGATGTAGAGTGGATAAAATGGATGTAGAGTGGATAAAATGATTGTAGAGTGGATAAAATGGATGTAGAGTGGATAAAAATGGATGTTGAGTGGATAAAATGGATGTAGAGTGGATAAAATGGTTGTAGAGTGGATAAAAATGGATGTAGAGTGGATAAAATGGATGTAGAATGGATAAAATGGATGTAGATTGGATAAAATGGATGTAGAGTGGATAAAAATGGATGTAGATTATATAAATTGGATGTAGAGTATATAAAATGGATGTAGAGTGGATAAAAATGGATGTCGAGTGGATAAAATGGATGTAGAGTGGATAAAATGGATGTAGATTGGATAAAATGGATGTAGAGTTAATAAAAATGGATGTAGAGTGGATAAAATGGATGTATAGTGGATAAAAATGGATGTAGAGTAGATAAAATAGATGTAGAGTGGATAAAAATGGATGTAGAGTGGATAAAATGGATGTCGAGTGGATAAAATGGATGTAGAGTGGATAAAATGGATGTAGAGTGGATAAAAATGGATGTAGAGTGGATAAAATGGATGTAGAGTGCATAAAAATGGATGTTGAGTGGATAAAATGGATGTAGAGTGGATAAAATTAATGTACATTTAATAAAAATGGATGTAGAGTGGATAAAAATGGATGTAGAGTGGATAAAAATGGATGTAGATTGGATAAAATGGATGTAGAGTGGATAAAAATGGATGTAGAGTATATAAATTGGATGTAGAGTATATAAAATGGATGTAGAGTGGATAAAAATGGATGTCGAGTGGATAAAATGGATGTAGAGTGGATAAAAATGGATGTAGATTGGATAAAATGGATGTAGAGTGGATAAAAATGGATGTAGAGTATATAAATTGGATGTAGAGTATATAAAATGGATGTAGAGTGGATAAAAATGGATGTCGAGTGGATAAAATGGATGTAGAGTGGATAAAAATGGATGTAGATTGGATAAAATGGATGTAGAGTGGATGAAAATGGATGTAGAGTATATAAATTGGATGTAGAGTATATAAAATGGATGTAGAGTGGATAAAAATGGATGTCGAGTGGATGAAATGGATGTAGAGTGGATAAAAATGGATGTAGAGTGGATAAAATGGATGTAGAGTTGATAAAAATGGATGTAGAGTGGATAAAATGGATGTAGAGTAGATAAAATGGATGTAGAGTGGATAAAATGGATGTAGAGTTGATAAAATGGATGTAAAGTGGATAAAATGGATGTAGAGTTAATAAAAATGGATGTAGAGTGGAAATAATGGATGTAGAGAGGATAAAATGGATGTAGAGTGGATAAAATGGATGTAGAGTTCATAAAAATGGATGTAGAGTGGTTAAAAATGGATGTAGATTGGATAAAATGGATGTAGAGTGGATAAAAATGGATGTAGAGTGGATAAAATGGATGTAGAGTTAATAAAAATGGATGTAGAGTGGATAAAATGGATGTAGAGTGGATAAAATGATTGTAGAGTGGATAAAATGATTGTAGAGTGGATAAAATGGATGTAGAGTGGATAAAAATGGATGTAGAGTGGATAAAATGGTTGTAGAGTGGATAAAATGGATGTAGAGTAGATAAAAATGGATGTAGAGTGGATAAAATGGATGTAGAGTGGATAAAAATGGATGTAGAGTGGATAAAATGGATGTAGAGTGCATAAAAATGGATTTTGAGTGGATAAAGTGGATGTAGAGTGGATAAAATGGATGTACATTTAATAAAAATGGATGTAGAGTGGATAAAAATGGATGTAGAGTGGATAAAAATGGATGTAGATTGGATAAAATGGATGTAGAGTTAATAAAAGTGGATGTAGAGTGGATAAAATGGATGTAGAGTTGATAAAAATGGATGTAGAGTGGATAAAAATGGATGTAGATTGGATAAAATGGATGTAGAGTGGATAAAAATGGATGTAGATTATATAAATTGGATGTAGAGTATATAAAATGGATGTAGAGTGGATAAAAATGGATGTCGAGTGGATAAAATGGATGTAGAGTGGATAAAAATGGATGTAGATTGGATAAAATGGATGTAGAGTTAATAAAAATGGATGTAGAGTGGATAAAATGGATGTATAGTGGATAAAAATGGATGTAGAGTAGATAAAATAGATGTAGAGTGGATAAAAATGGATGTAGAGTGGATAAAAATGGATGTAGATTGGATAAAATGGATGTAGAGTTAATAAAAGTGGATGTAGAGTGGATAAAATGGATGTAGAGTTGATAAAAATGGATGTGGAGTGGATAAAAATGGATGTAGATTGGATAAAATGGATGTAGAGTGGATAAAAATGGATGTAGATTATATAAATTGGATGTAGAGTATATAAAATGGATGTAGAGTGGATAAAAATGGATGTAGAGTGGATAAAATGGATGTAGAGTGGATAAAAATGGATGTAGATTGGACAAAATGGATGTAGAGTTAATAAAAATGGATGTAGAGTGGATAAAATGGATGTATAGTGGATAAAAATGGATGTAGAGTAGATAAAATAGATGTAGAGTGGATAAAATGGATGTCGAGTGGATAAAATGGATGTAGAGTGGATAAAAATAGATGTAGAGTGGATAAAAATGGATGTAGAGTGGATACAATGGATGTAGAGTGGATAAAAATGGATGTAGAGTGGATAAAATGGATGTAGAGTGGATAAAAATGGATGTAGAGTGGATAAAATGGATGTAGAGTGCATAAAAATGGATGTAGAGTGGATAAAAATGGATGTAGATTGGATAAAATGGATGTAGAGTGGATAAAAATGGATGTAGATTATATAAATTGGATGTAGAGTATATAAAATGGATGTAGAGTGGATAAAAATGGATGTCGAGTGGATAAAATGGATGTAGAGTGGATAAAATGGATGTAGATTGGATAAAATGGATGTAGAGTTAATAAAAATGGATGTAGAGTGGATAAAATGGATGTATAGTGGATAAAAATGGATGTAGAGTAGATAAAATAGATGTAGAGTGGATAAAAATGGATGTAGAGTGGATAAAATGGATGTCGAGTGGATAAAATGGATGTAGAGTGGATAAAAATGGATGTAGATTGGATAAAATGGATGTAGAGTTAATAAAAATGGATGTAGAGTGGAAATAATGGATGTAGAGAGGATAAAATGGATGTAGAGTGGATAAAATGGATGTAGAGTTCATAAAAATGGATGTAGAGTGGATAAAATGGGTGTAGAGTGGATAAAATGATTGTAGAGTGGATAAAATGGATGTAGAGTGGATAAAAATGGATGTTGAGTGGATAAAATGGATGTAGAGTGGATAAAATGGTTGTAGAGTGGATAAAAATGGATGTAGAGTGGATAAAATGGATGTAGAATGGATAAAATGGATGTAGAGTGGATAAAAATGGATGTAGAGTGGATAAAATGGATGTCGAGTGGATAAAATGGATGTAGAGTGGATAAAAATAGATGTAGAGTGGATAAAAATGGATGTAGAGTGGATACAATGGATGTAGAGTGGATAAAAATGGATGTAGAGTGGATAAAATGGATGTAGAGTGGATAAAAATGGATGTAGAGTGGATAAAATGGATGTAGAGTGCATAAAAATGGATGTAGAGTGGATAAAAATGGATGTAGATTGGATAAAATGGATGTAGAGTGGATAAAAATGGATGTAGATTATATAAATTGGATGTAGAGTATATAAAATGGATGTAGAGTGGATAAAAATGGATGTCGAGTGGATAAAATGGATGTAGAGTGGATAAAATGGATGTAGATTGGATAAAATGGATGTAGAGTTAATAAAAATGGATGTAGAGTGGATAAAATGGATGTATAGTGGATAAAAATGGATGTAGAGTAGATAAAATAGATGTAGAGTGGATAAAAATGGATGTAGAGTGGATAAAATGGATGTCGAGTGGATAAAATGGATGTAGAGTGGATAAAAATGGATGTAGATTGGATAAAATGGATGTAGAGTTAATAAAAATGGATGTAGAGTGGAAATAATGGATGTAGAGAGGATAAAATGGATGTAGAGTGGATAAAATGGATGTAGAGTTCATAAAAATGGATGTAGAGTGGATAAAATGGGTGTAGAGTGGATAAAATGATTGTAGAGTGGATAAAATGGATGTAGAGTGGATAAAAATGGATGTTGAGTGGATAAAATGGATGTAGAGTGGATAAAATGGTTGTAGAGTGGATAAAAATGGATGTAGAGTGGATAAAATGGATGTAGAATGGATAAAATGGATGTAGAGTGGATAAAAATGGATGTAGAGAGGATAAAATGGATGTAGAGTGGATAAAATGGATGTACAGTTAATAAAAATGGATGTAGAGTGGAAATAATGGATGTAGAGAGGATAAAATGGATGTAGAATGGATAAAATGGATTTAGAGTTCATAAAAATGGATGTAGAGTGGATAAAAATGGATGTAGATTGGATAAAATGGATGTAGAGTTGATAAAATGGATGTAAAGTGGATAAAATGGATGTAGAGTTAATAAAAATGGATGTGGAGTGGATAAAAATGGATGTAGATTGGATAAAATGGATGTAGAGTGGATAAAAATGGATGTCGAGTGGATAAAATGGATGTAGAGTGGATAAAAATGGATGTCGAGTGGATAAAATGGATGTAGAGTGGATAAAAATGGATGTAGATTGGACAAAATGGATGTAGAGTTAATAAAAATGGATGTAGAGTGGATAAAATGGATGTATAGTGGATAAAAATGGATGTAGAGTAGATAAAATAGATTTAGAGTGGATAAAAATGGATGTAGAGTGGATAAAATAGATGTCGAGTGGATAAAATGGATGTAGAGTGGATAAAAATAGATGTAGAGTGGATAAAAATGGATGTAGAGTGGATACAATGGATGTAGAGTGGATAAAAATGGATGTAGAGTGGATAAAATGGATGTAGAGTGGATAAAAATGGATGTAGAGTGGATAAAATGGATGTAGAGTGCATAAAAATGGATGTAGAGTGGATAAAAATGGATGTAGATTGGATAAAATGGATGTAGAGTGGATAAAAATGGATGTAGATTATATAAATTGGATGTAGAGTATATAAAATGGATGTAGAGTGGATAAAAATGGATGTCGAGTGGATAAAATGGATGTAGAGTGGATAAAAATGGATGTAGAGTGGATAAAATGGATGTAGAGTGCAAGAAAATGGATGTAGAGTGGATAAAAATGGATGTAGATTGGATAAAATGGATGTAGAGTGGATAAAAATGGATGTAGATTATATAAATTGGATGTAGAGTATATAAAATGGATGTAGAGTGGATAAAAATGGATGTCGAGTGGATAAAATGGATGTAGAGTGGATAAAATGGATGTAGATTGGATAAAATGGATGTAGAGTTAATAAAAATGGATGTAGAGTGGATAAAATGGATGTATAGTGGATAAAAATGGATGTAGAGTAGATAAAATAGATGTAGAGTGGATAAAAATGGATGTAGAGTGGATAAAATGGATGTCGAGTGGATAAAATGGATGTAGAGTGGATAAAAATGGATGTAGATTGGATAAAATGGATGTAGAGTTAATAAAAATGGATGTAGAGTGGAAATAATGGATGTAGAGAGGATAAAATGGATGTAGAGTGGATAAAATGGATGTAGAGTTCATAAAAATGGATGTAGAGTGGATAAAATGGATGTAGAGTGGATAAAATGGTTGTAGAGTGGATAAAATGGATGTAGAGTGGATAAAAATGGATGTTGAGTGGATAAAATGGATGTAGAGTGGATAAAATGGTTGTAGAGTGGATAAAAATGGATGTAGAGTGGATAAAATGGATGTAGAATGGATAAAATGGATGTAGAGTGGATAAAAATGGATGTAGAGAGGATAAAATGGATGTAGAGTGGATAAAATGGATGTACAGTTAATAAAAATGGATGTATAGTGGAAATAATGGATGTAGAGAGGATAAAATGGATGTAGAATGGATAAAATGGATTTAGAGTTCATAAAAATGGATGTAGAGTGGATAAAAATGGATGTAGATTGGATAAAATGGATGTAGAGTTGATAAAATGGATGTAAAGTGGATAAAATGGATGTAGAGTTAATAAAAATGGATGTAGAGTGGAAATAATGGATGTAGAGAGGATAAAATGGATGTAGAGTGGATAAAATGGATGTAGAGTTCATAAAAATGGATGTAGAGTGGATAAAAATGGATGTAGATTGGATAAAATGGATGTGGAGTGGATAACAATGGATGTAGAGAGGATAAAAATGGATATAGGGTAGATAAAATGGATGTAGAGTTAATAAAAATGGATGTAGAGTGGATATAATGGATGTAGAGAGGATAAAATGGATGTGGAGTGGATAACAATGGATGTAGAGTGGATAAATTGGATGTAGAGTGGATAAAATGGATGAAGAGTGGATAAAATGGTTGTAGAGTGGATAAAATGGATGTAGAGTGGATAAAAATGGATGTAGATTGGATAAAATGGATGTGGAGTGGATAACAATGGATGTAGAGAGGATAAAAATGGATATAGGGTAGATAAAATGGATGTAGAGTGGATAAAAATGGATGTAGATTATATAAATTGGATGTAGAGTATATGAAATGGATGTAGAGTGGATAAAAATGGATGTCGAGTGGATAAAATGGATGTAGAGTGGATAAAATGGATGTAGATTGGATAAAATGGATGTAGAGTTAATAAAAATGGATGTAGAGTGGATAAAATGGATGTATAGTGGATAAAAATGGATGTAGAGTAGATAAAATAGATGTAGAGTGGATAAAAATGGATGTAGAGTGGATAAAATGGATGTCGAGTGGATAAAATGGATGTAGAGTGGATAAAAATGGATGTAGAGTATATAAATTGGATGTAGAGTATATAAAATGGATGTAGAGTGGATAAAAATGGATGTCGAGTGGATAAAATGGATATAGAGTGGATAAAAATGGATGTAGATTGGATAAAATGGATGTAGAGTTGATAAAAATGGATGTAGAGTGGATAAAATGGATGTAGAGTTAATAAAAATGGATGTAGAGTGGAAATAATGGATGTAGAGAGGATAAAATGGATGTAGAGTGGATAAACATGGATGTAGATTGGGTAAAATGGATGTAGAGTTAATAAAAATGGATGTAGAGTGGAAATAATGGATGTAGAGAGGATAAAATGGATGTAGAGTGGATAAACATGGATGTAGATTGGATAAAATGGATGTAGAGTGGATAAAAATGGATGTAGAGTATATAAATTGGATGTAGAGTATATAAAATGGATGTAGAGTGGATAAAAATGGATGTCGAGTGGATAAAATGGATGTAGAGTGGATAAAAATGGATGTAGATTGGATAAAATGGATGTAGAGTTAATAAAAATGGATGTAGAGTGGATAAAATGGATGTATAGTGGATAAAAATGGATGTAGAGTAGATAAAATAGATGTAGAGTGGATAAAAATGGATGTAGAGTGGATAAAAATGGATGTAGATTGGATAAAATGGATGTAGAGTTAATAAAAGTGGATGTAGAGTGGATAAAATGGATGTAGAGTTGATAAAAATGGATGTAGAGTGGATAAAAATGGATGTAGATTGGATAAAATGGATGTAGAGTGGATAAAAATGGATGTAGATTATATAAATTGGATGTAGAGTATATAAAATGGATGTAGAGTGGATAAAAATGGATGTCGAGTGGATAAAATGGATGTAGAGTGGATAAAAATGGATGTAGATTGGACAAAATGGATGTAGAGTTAATAAAAATGGATGTAGAGTGGATAAAATGGATGTATAGTGGATAAAAATGGATGTAGAGTGGATAAAAATGGATGTAGATTGGATAAAATGGATGTAGAGTGGATAAAAATGGATGTAGAGTGGATAAAATGGATGTAGAGTGGATAAAAATGGATGTAGAGTGGATAAAATGGATGTAGAGTGGATAAAAATGGATGTAGAGTGGATAAAATGGATGTAGAGTGCATAAAAATGGATGTAGAGTGGATACAAATGGATGTAGATTGGATAAAATGGATGTAGAGTTAATAAAAATGGATGTAGAGTGGGTATAATGGATGTAGAGAGGATAAAAAGGATGTGGAGTGGATAACAATGGATGTAGAGTGGATAAAATGGATGTAGAGTGGATAAAATGGATGAAGAGTGGATAAAATGGTTGTAGAGTGCATAAAAATGGATGTTGAGTGGATAAAATGGATGTAGAGTGGATAAAATTAATGTACATTTAACAAAAATGGATGTAGAGTGGATAAAAATGGATGTAGAGTGGATAAAAATGGATGTAGATTGGATAAAATGGTTGTAGAGTTAATAAAAGTGGATGTAGAGTGGATAAAATGGATGTAGAGTTGATAAAAATGGATGTAGAGTGGATAAAAATGGATGTAGATTGGATAAAATGGATGTAGAGTGGATAAAAATGGATGTAGAGTATATAAATTGGATGTAGAGTATATAAAATGGATGTAGAGTGGATAAAAATGGATGTCGAGTGGATAAAATGGATGTAGAGTGGATAAAAATGGATGTAGATTGGATAAAATGGATGTAGAGTGGATAAAAATGGATGTAGAGTGGATAAAATGGATGTAGAGTTGATAAAAATGGATGTAGAGTGGATAAAATGGATGTAGAGTAGATAAAATGGATGTAGAGTGGATAAAATGGATGTAGAGTTGATAAAATGGATGTAAAGTGGATAAAATGGATGTAGAGTTAATAAAAATGGATGTAGAGTGGAAATAATGGATGTAGAGAGGATAAAATGGATGTAGAGTGGATAAAATGGATGTAGAGTTCATAAAAATGGATGTAGAGTGGTTAAAAATGGATGTAGATTGGATAAAATGGATGTAGAGTGGATAAAAATGGATGTAGAGTGGATAAAATGGATGTAGAGTTAATAAAAATGGATGTAGAGTGGATAAAATGGATGTAGAGTGGATAAAATGATTGTAGAGTGGATAAAATGATTGTAGAGTGGATAAAATGGATGTAGAGTGGATAAAAATGGATGTAGAGTGGATAAAATGGTTGTAGAGTGGATAAAATGGATGTAGAGTTAGATAAAAATGGATGTAGAGTGGATAAAATGGATGTAGAGTGGATAAAAATGGATGTAGAGTGGATAAAATGGATGTAGAGTGCATAAAAATGGATGTTGAGTGGATAAAGTGGATGTAGAGTGGATAAAATGGATGTACATTTAATAAAAATGGATGTAGAGTGGATAAAAATGGATGTAGAGTGGATAAAAATGGATGTAGATTGGATAAAATGGATGTAGAGTTAATAAAAGTGGATGTAGAGTGGATAAAATGGATGTAGAGTTGATAAAAATGGATGTAGAGTGGATAAAAATGGATGTAGATTATATAAATTGGATGTAGAGTATATAAAATGGATGTAGAGTGGATAAAAATGGATGTCGAGTGGATAAAATGGATGTAGAGTGGATAAAAATGGATGTAGATTGGATAAAATGGATGTAGAGTTAATAAAAATGGATGTAGAGTGGATAAAATGGATGTATAGTGGATAAAAATGGATGTAGAGTAGATAAAATAGATGTAGAGTGGATAAAAATGGATGTAAAGTGGATAAAAATGGATGTAGATTGGATAAAATGGATGTAGAGTTAATAAAAGTGGATGTAGAGTGGATAAAAATAGATGTAGAGTGGATAAAAATGGATGTAGATTGGATAAAATGGATGTAGAGTGGATAAAAATGGATGTAGATTATATAAATTGGATGTAGAGTATATAAAATGGATGTAGAGTGGATAAAAATGGATGTCGAGTGGATAAAATGGATGTAGAGTGGATAAAAATGGATGTAGATTGGATAAAATGGATGTAGAGTGGATGAAAATGGATGTAGAATATATAAATTGGATGTAGAGTATATAAAATGGATGTAGAGTGGATAAAAATGGATGTCGAGTGGATAAAATGGATGTAGAGTGGATAAAAATGGATGTAGAGTGGATAAAATGGATGTAGAGTTGATAAAAATGGATGTAGAGTGGATAAAATGGATGTAGAGTAGATAAAACGGATGTAGAGTGGATAAAATGGATGTAGAGTTGATAAAATGGATGTAAAGTGGATAAAATGGATGTAGAGTTAATAAAAATGGATGTAGAGTGGAAATAATGGATGTAGAGAGGATAAAATGGATGTAGAGTGGATAAAATGGATGTAGAGTGGATAAAATGGATGTAGAGTTGATAAAAATGGATGTAGAGTGGATAAAATGGATGTAGAGTTCATAAAAATGGATGTAGAGTGGTTAAAAATGGATGTAGATTGGATAAAATGGATGTAGAGTGGATAAAAATGGATGTAGAGTGGATAAAATGGATGTAGAGTTAATAAAAATGGATGTAGAGTGGATAAAATGGATGTAGAGTGGATAAAATGATTGTAGAGTGTATAAAATGATTGTAGAGTGGATAAAATGGATGTAGAGTGGATAAAAATGGATGTAGAGTGGATAAAATGGTTGTAGAGTGGATAAAATGGATGTAGAGTAGATAAAAATGGATGTAGAGTGGATAAAATGGATGTAGAGTGGATAAAAATGGATGTAGAGTGGATAAAATGGATGTAGAGTGCATAAAAATGGATGTTGAGTGGATAAAGTGGATGTAGAGTGGATAAAATGGATGTAGAGTTGATAAAAATGGATGTAGAGTGGATAAAAATGGATGTAGATTATATAAATTGGATGTAGAGTATATAAAATGGATGTAGAGTGGATAAAAATGGATGTCGAGTGGATAAAATGGATGTAGAGTGGATAAAAATGGATGTAGATTGGATAAAATGGATGTAGAGTTAATAAAAATGGATGTAGAGTGGATAAAATGGATGTATAGTGGATAAAAATGGATGTAGAGTAGATAAAATAGATGTAGAGTGGATAAAAATGGATGTAAAGTGGATAAAAATGGATGTAGATTGGATAAAATGGATGTAGAGTTAATAAAAGTGGATGTAGAGTGGACAAAAATAGATGTAGAGTGGATAAAAATGGATGTAGATTGGATAAAATGGATGTAGAGTGGATAAAAATGGATGTAGATTATATAAATTGGATGTAGAGTATATAAAATGGATGTAGAGTGGATAAAAATGGATGTCGAGTGGATAAAATGGATGTAGAGTGGATAAAAATGGATGTAGATTGGACAAAATGGATGTAGAGTTAATAAAAATGGATGTAGAGTGGATAAAATGGATGTATAGTGGATAAAAATGGATGTAGAGTAGATAAAATAGATGTAGAGTGGATAAAAATGGATGTAGAGTGGATAAAATGGATGTCGAGTGGATAAAATGGATGTAGAGTGGATAAAAATAGATGTAGAGTGGATAAAATGGATGTAGAGTGGATAAAAATGGATGTAGAGTGGATAAAATGGATGTAGAGTGCATAAAAATGGATGTAGAGTGGATAAAATTGGATGTAGATTGGATAAAATGGATGTAGAGTGGATAAAAATGGATGTAGATTATATAAATTGGATGTAGAGTATATAAAATGGATGTAGAGTGGATAAAAATGGATGTCGAGTGGATAAAATGGATGTAGAGTGGATAAAATGGATGTAGATTGGATAAAATGGATGTAGAGTTAATAAAAATGGATGTAGAGTGGATAAAATGGATGTATAGTGGATAAAAATGGATGTAGAGTAGATAAAATAGATGTAGAGTGGATAAAAATGGATGTAGAGTGGATAAAATGGATGTCGAGTGGATAAAATGGATGTAGAGTGGATAAAAATGGATGTAGATTGGATAAAATGGATGTAGAGTTAATAAAAATGGATGTAGAGTGGAAATAATGGATGTAGAGAGGATAAAATGGATGTAGAGTGGATAAAATGGATGTAGAGTTCATAAAAATGGATGTAGAGTGGATAAAATGGATGTAGAGTGGATAAAATGATTGTAGAGTGGATAAAATGGATGTAGAGTGGATAAAAATGGATGTTGAGTGGATAAAATGGATGTAGAGTGGATAAAATGGTTGTAGAGTGGATAAAAATGGATGTAGAGTGGATAAAATGGATGTAGAATGGATAAAATGGATGTAGAGTGGATAAAAATGGATGTAGATTGGATAATATGGATGTAGAGTTGATAAAATGGATGTAAAGTGGATAAAATGGATGTAGAGTTAATAAAAATGGATGTAGAGTGGAAATAATGGATGTAGAGAGGATAAAATGGATGTAGAGTGGATAAAATGGATGTAGAGTTCATAAAAATGGATGTAGAGTGGATAAAAATGGATGTAGATTGGATAAAATGGATGTGGAGTGGATAACAATGGATGTAGAGAGGATAAAAATGGATATAGGGTAGATAAAATGGATGTAGAGTTAATAAAAATGGATGTAGAGTGGATATAATGGATGTAGAGAGGATAAAATGGATGTGGAGTGGATAACAATGGATGTAGAGTGGATAAAATGGATGTAGAGTGGATAAAATGGATGAAGAGTGGATAAAATGGTTGTAGAGTGGATAAAATGGATGTAGAGTGGATAAAAATGGATGTAGATTGGATAAAATGGATGTGGAGTGGATAACAATGGATGTAGAGAGGATAAAAATGGATATAGGGTAGATAAAATGGATGTAGAGTGGATAAAAATGGATGTAGATTATATAAATTGGATGTAGAGTATATGAAATGGATGTAGAGTGGATAAAAATGGATGTCGAGTGGATAAAATGGATGTAGAGTGGATAAAATGGATGTAGATTGGGTAAAATGGATGTAGAGTTAATAAAAATGGATGTAGAGTGGATAAAATGGATGTATAGTGGATAAAAATGGATGTAGAGTAGATAAAATGGATGTAGAGTGGATAAAAATGGATGTAGAGTGGATAAAATGGATGTCGAGTGGATAAAATGGATGTAGAGTGGATAAAAATGGATGTAGAGTATATAAATTGGATGTAGAGTATATAAAATGGATGTAGAGTGGATAAAAATGGATGTCGAGTGGATAAAATGGATATAGAGTGGATAAAAATGGATGTAGATTGGATAAAATGGATGTAGAGTTAATAAAAATGGATGTAGAGTGGATAAAATGGATGTAGAGTTAATAAAAATGGATGTAGAGTGGAAATAATGGATGTAGAGAGGATAAAATGGATGTAGAGTGGATAAAAATGGATGTAGATTGGATAAAATGGATGTAGAGTTAATAAAAGTGGATGTAGAGTGGATAAAATGGATGTAGAGTTGATAAAAATGGATGTAGAGTGGATAAAAATGGATGTAGATTGGATAAAATGGATGTAGAGTGGATAAAAATGGATGTAGATTATATAAATTGGATGTAGAGTATATAAAATGGATGTAGAGTGGATAAAAATGGATGTCGAGTGGATAAAATGGATGTAGAGTGGATAGAAATGGATGTAGATTGGATAAAATGGATGTAGAGTTAATAAAAATGGATGTAGAGTGGATAAAATGGATGTATAGTGGATAAAAATGGATGTAGAGTAGATAAAATAGATGTAGAGTGGATAAAATGGATGTAGAGTGGATAAAAATGGATGTAGATTATATAAATTGGATGTAGAGTATATAAAATGGATGTAGAGTGGATAAAAATGGATGTCGAGTGGATAAAATGGATGTAGAGTGGATAACAATGGATGTAGATTGGACAAAATGGATGTAGAGTTAATAAAAATGGATGTAGAGTGGATAAAATGGATGTATAGTGGATAAAAATGGATGTAGAGTGGATAAAAATGGATGTAGATTGGATAAAATGGATGTAGAGTGGATAAAAATGGATGTAGAGTGGATAAAATGGATGTAGAGTTAATAAAAATGGATGTAGAGTGGAAATAATGGATGTAGAGAGGATAAAATGGATGTAGAGTGGATAAAATGGATGTAGAGTTCATAAAAATGGATGTAGAGTGGATAAAATGGATGTAGATTGGATAAAATGGATGTAGAGTTAATAAAAGTGGATGTAGAGTGGATAAAATGGATGTAGAGTTGATAAAAATGGATGTAGAGTGGATAAAAATGGATGTAGATTGGATAAAATGGATGTAGAGTGGATAAAAATGGATGTAGATTATATAAATTGGATGTAGAGTATATAAAATGGATGTAGAGTGGATAAAAATGGATGTCGAGTGGATAAAATGGATGTAGAGTGGATAACAATGGATGTAGATTGGACAAAATGGATGTAGAGTTAATAAAAATGGATGTAGAGTGGATAAAATGGATGTATAGTGGATAAAAATGGATGTAGAGTGGATAAAAATGGATGTAGATTGGATAAAATGGATGTAGAGTGGATAAAAATGGATGTAGAGTGGATAAAATGGATGTAGAGTTAATAAAAATGGATGTAGAGTGGAAATAATGGATGTAGAGAGGATAAAATGGATGTAGAGTGGATAAAATGGATGTAGAGTTCATAAAAATGGATGTAGAGTGGATAAAATGGATGTAGAGTGGATAAAATGATTGTAGAGTGGATAAAATGGATGTAGAGTGGATAAAAATGGATGTAGAGTGGATAAAATGGATGTAGAGTGGATAAAAATGGATGTAGAGTGGATAAAATGGATGTCGAGTGGATAAAATGGATGTAGAGTGGATAAAAATAGATGTAGAGTGGATAAAAATGGATGTAGAGTGGATACAATGGATGTAGAGTGGATAAAAATGGATGTAGAGTGGATAAAATGGATGTAGAGTGGATAAAAATGGATGTAGAGTGGATAAAATGGATGTAGAGTGCATAAAAATGGATGTAGAGTGGATAAAAATGGATGTAGATTGGATAAAATGGATGTAGAGTGGATAAAAATGGATGTAGATTATATAAATTGGATGTAGAGTATATAAAATGGATGTAGAGTGGATAAAAATGGATGTCGAGTGGATAAAATGGATGTAGAGTGGATAAAATGGATGTAGATTGGATAAAATGGATGTAGAGTTAATAAAAATGGATGTAGAGTGGATAAAATGGATGTATAGTGGATAAAAATGGATGTAGAGTAGATAAAATAGATGTAGAGTGGATAAAAATGGATGTAGAGTGGATAAAATGGATGTCGAGTGGATAAAATGGATGTAGAGTGGATAAAAATGGATGTAGATTGGATAAAATGGATGTAGAGTTAATAAAAATGGATGTAGAGTGGAAATAATGGATGTAGAGAGGATAAAATGGATGTAGAGTGGATAAAATGGATGTAGAGTTCATAAAAATGGATGTAGAGTGGATAAAATGGATGTAGAGTGGATAAAATGATTGTAGAGTGGATAAAATGGATGTAGAGTGGATAAAAATGGATGTTGAGTGGATAAAATGGATGTAGAGTGGATAAAATGGTTGTAGAGTGGATAAAAATGGATGTAGAGTGGATAAAATGGATGTAGAATGGATAAAATGGATGTAGAGTGGATAAAAATGGATGTAGAGAGGATAAAATGGATGTAGAGTGGATAAAATGGATGTACAGTTAATAAAAATGGATGTAGAGTGGAAATAATGGATGTAGAGAGGATAAAATGGATGTAGAATGGATAAAATGGATTTAGAGTTCATAAAAATGGATGTAGAGTGGATAAAAATGGACGTAGATTGGATAAAATGGATGTAGAGTTGATAAAATGGATGTAAAGTGGATAAAATGGATGTAGAGTTAATAAAAATGGATGTAGAGTGGAAATAATGGATGTAGAGAGGATAAAATGGATGTAGAGTGGATAAAATGGATGTAGAGTTCATAAAAATGGATGTAGAGTGGATAAAAATGGATGTAGATTGGATAAAATGGATGTGGAGTGGATAACAATGGATGTAGAGAGGATAAAAATGGATATAGGGTAGATAAAATGGATGTAGAGTTAATAAAAATGGATGTAGAGTGGATATAATGGATGTAGAGAGGATAAAATGGATGTGGAGTGGATAACAATGGATGTAGAGTGGATAAAATGGATGTAGAGTGGATAAAATGGATGAAGAGTGGATAAAATGGATGTAGAGTGGATAAAATGGATGTAGAGTGGATAAAAATGGATGTAGATTGGATAAAATGGATGTAGAGTGGATAACAATGGATGTAGAGAGGATAAAAATGGATATAGGGTAGATAAAATGGATGTAGAGTGGATAAAAATGGATGTAGATTATATAAATTGGATGTAGAGTATATGAAATGGATGTAGAGTGGATAAAAATGGATGTCGAGTGGATAAAATGGATGTAGAGTGGATAAAATGGATGTAGATTGGATAAAATGGATGTAGAGTTAATAAAAATGGATGTAGAGTGGATAAAATGGATGTATAGTGGATAAAAATGGATGTAGAGTAGATAAAATAGATGTAGAGTGGATAAAAATGGATGTAGAATGGATAAAATGGATGTCGAGTGGATAAAATGGATGTAGAGTGGATAAAAATGGATGTAGAGTATATAAATTGGATGTAGAGTATATAAAATGGATGTAGAGTGGATAAAAATGGATGTCGAGTGGATAAAATGGATATAGAGTGGATAAAAATGGATGTAGATTGGATAAAATGGATGTAGAGTTGATAAAAATGGATGTAGAGTGGATAAAATGGATGTAGAGTTAATAAAAATGGATGTAGAGTGGAAATAATGGATGTAGAGAGGATAAAATGGATGTAGAGTGGATAAAAATGGATGTAGATTGGGTAAAATGGATGTAGAGTTAATAAAAATGGATGTAGAGTGGAAATAATGGATGTAGAGAGGATAAAATGGATGTAGAGTGGATAAACATGGATGTAGATTGGATAAAATGGATGTAGAGTGGATAAAAATGGATGTAGAGTATATAAATTGGATGTAGAGTATATAAAATGGATGTAGAGTGGATAAAATGGTTGTAGAGTGGATAAAATGGATGTAGAGTAGATAAAAATGGATGTAGAGTGGATAAAATGGATGTAGAGTGGATAAAATGGATGTAGAGTGGATAAAAATGGATGTAGAGTGGATAAAATGGATGTAGAGTGCATAAAAATGGATGTTGAGTGGATAAAGTGGATGTAGAGTGGATAAAATGGATGTACATTTAATAAAAATGGATGTAGAGTGGATAAAAATGGATGTAGAGTGGATAAAAATGGATGTAGATTGGATAAAATGGATGTGGAGTTAATAAAAGTGGATGTAGAGTGGATAAAATGGATGTAGAGTTGATAAAAATGGATGTAGAGTGGATAAAAATGGATGTAGATTGGATAAAATGGATGTAGAGTGGATAAAAATGGATGTAGATTATATAAATTGGATGTAGAGTATATAAAATGGATGTAGAGTGGATAAAAATGGATGTAGATTGGATAAAATGGATGTAGAGTGGATAAAAATGGATGTAGATTATATAAATTGGATGTAGAGTATATAAAATGGATGTAGAGTGGATAAAAATGGATGTCGAGTGGATAAAATGGATGTAGAGTGGATAAAAATGGATGTAGAGTAGATAAAATAGATGTAGAGTGGATAAAAATGGATGTAGAGTGGATAAAAATGGATGTAGATTGGATAAAATGGATGTAGAGTTAATAAAAGTGGATGTAGAGTGGATAAAATGGATGTAGAGTTGATAAAAATGGATGTAGAGTGGATAAAAATGGATGTAGATTGGATAAAATGGATGTAGAGTGGATAAAAATTGATGTAGATTATATAAATTGGATGTAGAGTATATAAAATGGATGTAGAGTGGATAAAAATGGATGTCGAGTGGATAAAATGGATGTAGAGTGGATAAAAATGGATGTAGATTGGACAAAATGGATGTAGAGTTAATAAAAATGGATGTAGAGTGGATAAAATGGATGTATAGTGGATAAAAATGGATGTAGAGTAGATAAAATAGATGTAGAGTGGATAAAAATGGATGTAGAGTGGATAAAATGGATGTCGAGTGGATAAAATGGATGTAGAGTGGATAAAAATAGATGTAGAGTGGATAAAAATGGATGTAGAGTGGATACAATGGATGTAGAGTGGATAAAAATGGATGTAGAGTGGATAAAATGGATGTAGAGTGGATAAAAATGGATGTAGAGTGGATAAAATGGATGTAGAGTGCATAAAAATGGATGTTGAGTGGATAAAATGGATGTAGAGTGGATAAAATGGATGTACATTTAATAAAAATGGATGTAGAGTGGATAAAAATGGATGTAGAGTGGATAAAAATGGATGTAGATTGGATAAAATGGATGTAGAGTTAATAAAAGTGGATGTAGAGTGGATAAAATGGATGTAGAGTTGATAAAAATGGATGTAGAGTGGATAAAATGGATGTAGAATGGATAAAAATAGATGTAGAGTGGATAAAAATGGATGTAGAGTGGATACAATGGATGTAGAGTGGATAAAAATGGATGTAGAGTGGATAAAATGGATGTAGAGTGGATAAAAATGGATGTAGAGTGGATAAAATGGATGTAGAGTGCATAAAAATGGATGTTGAGTGGATAAAATGGATGTAGAGTGGATAAAATGGATGTTCATTTAATAAAAATGGATGTAGAGTGGATAAAAATGGATGTAGAGTGGATAAAAATGGATGTAGATTGGATAAAATGGATGTAGAGTTAATAAAAGTGGATGTAGAGTGGATAAAATGGATGTAGAGTTGATAAAAATGGATGTAGAGTGGATAAAAATGGATGTAGATTGGATAAAATGGATGTAGAGTGGATAAAAATGGATGTAGATTATATAAATTGGATGTAGAGTATATAAAATGGATGTAGAGTGGATAAAAATGGATGTTGAGTGGATAAAATGGATGTAGAGTGGATAAAATGGATGTGGAGTGGATAACAATGGATGTAGAGAGGATAAAAATGGATATAGGGTAGATAAAATGGATGTAGAGTTAATAAAAATGGATGTAGAGTGGATATAATGGATGTAGAGAGGATAAAATGGATGTGGAGTGGATAACAATGGATGTAGAGTGGATAAAATGGATGTAGAGTGGATAAAATGGATGAAGAGTGGATAAAATGGTTGTAGAGTGGATAAAATGGATGTAGAGTAGATAAAAATGGATGTAGAGTGGATAAAATGGATGTAGAGTGGATAAAATGGTTGTAGAGTGCATAAAAATGGATGTTGAGTGGATAAAATGGATGTAGAGTGGATAAAATGGATGTACATTTAATAAAAATGGATGTAGAGTGGATAAAAATGGATGTAGAGTGGATAAAATGGATGTAAAGTGGATAAAAATGGATGTCGAGTGGATAAAATGGATGTAGAGTGGAGAAAAATAGATGTAGAGAGGATAAAATGGAAGTAGAGTGGATAAAAATGGATGTAGAGTGGATAAAAATGGATGTAGAGTGGATAAAATGGATGTAGAGTGGATAAAAATGGATGTAGATTGGATAAAATGGATGTGGAGTGGATAACAATGGATGTAGAGAGGATAAAAATGGATATAGGGTAGATAAAATGGATGTAGAGTTAATAAAAATGGATGTAGAGTGGATATAATGGATGTAGAGAGGATAAAATGGATGTGGAGTGGATAACAATGGATGTAGAGTGGATAAAATGGATGTAGAGTGGATAAAATGGATGAAGAGTGGATAAAATGGTTGTAGAGTGGATAAAATGGATGTATAGTGGATAAAAATGGATGTAGAGTAGATAAAATAGATGTAGAGTGGATAAAAATGGATGTAGAATGGATAAAATGGATGTCGAGTGGATAAAATGGATGTAGAGTGGATAAAAATGGATGTAGAGTATATAAATTGGATGTAGAGTATATAAAATGGATGTAGAGTGGATAAAAATGGATGTCGAGTGGATAAAATGGATATAGAGTGGATAAAAATGGATGTAGATTGGATAAAATGGATGTAGAGTTGATAAAAATGGATGTAGAGTGGATAAAATGGATGTAGAGTTAATAAAAATGGATGTAGAGTGGAAATAATGGATGTAGAGAGGATAAAATGGATGTAGAGTGGATAAACATGGATGTAGATTGGGTAAAATGGATGTAGAGTTAATAAAAATGGATGTAGAGTGGAAATAATGGATGTAGAGAGGATAAAATGGATGTAGAGTGGATAAACATGGATGTAGATTGGATAAAATGGATGTAGAGTGGATAAAAATGGATGTAGAGTATATAAATTGGATGTAGAGTATATAAAATGGATGTAGAGTGGATAAAATGGTTGTAGAGTGGATAAAATGGATGTAGAGTAGATAAAAATGGATGTAGAGTGGATAAAATGGATGTAGAGTGGATAAAATGGATGTAGAGTGGATAAAAATGGATGTAGAGTGGATAAAATGGATGTAGAGTGCATAAAAATGGATGTTGAGTGGATAAAGTGGATGTAGAGTGGATAAAATGGATGTACATTTAATAAAAATGGATGTAGAGTGGATAAAAATGGATGTAGAGTGGATAAAAATGGATGTAGATTGGATAAAATGGATGTAGAGTTAATAAAAGTGGATGTAGAGTGGATAAAATGGATGTAGAGTTGATAAAAATGGATGTAGAGTGGATAAAAATGGATGTAGATTGGATAAAATGGATGTAGAGTGGATAAAAATGGATGTAGATTATATAAATTGGATGTAGAGTATATAAAATGGATGTAGAGTGGATAAAAATGGATGTAGATTGGATAAAATGGATGTAGAGTGGATAAAAATGGATGTAGATTATATAAATTGGATGTAGAGTATATAAAATGGATGTAGAGTGGATAAAAATGGATGTCGAGTGGATAAAATGGATGTATAGTGGATAAAAATGGATGTAGAGTAGATAAAATAGATGTAGAGTGGATAAAAATGGATGTAGAGTGGATAAAAATGGATGTAGATTGGATAAAATGGATGTAGAGTTAATAAAAGTGGATGTAGAGTGGATAAAATGGATGTAGAGTTGATAAAAATGGATGTAGAGTGGATAAAATGGATGTAGATTGGATAAAATGGATGTAGAGTGGATAAAAATTGATGTAGATTATATAAATTGGATGTAGAGTATATAAAATGGATGTAGAGTGGATAAAAATGGATGTCGAGTGGATAAAATGGATGTAGAGTGGATAAAAATGGATGTAGATTGGACAAAATGGATGTAGAGTTAATAAAAATGGATGTAGAGTGGATAAAATGGATGTATAGTGGATAAAAATGGATGTAGAGTAGATAAAATAGATGTAGAGTGGATAAAAATGGATGTAGAGTGGATAAAATGGATGTCGAGTGGATAAAATGGATGTAGAGTGGATAAAAATAGATGTAGAGTGGATAAAAATGGATGTAGAGTGGATACAATGGATGTAGAGTGGATAAAAATGGATGTAGAGTGGATAAAATGGATGTAGAGTGGATAAAAATGGATGTAGAGTGGATAAAATGGATGTAGAGTGGATAAAAATGGATGTTGAGTGGATAAAATGGATGTAGAGTGGATAAAATGGATGTACATTTAATAAAAATGGATGTAGAGTGGATAAAAATGGATGTAGAGTGGATAAAAATGGATGTAGATTGGATAAAATGGATGTAGAGTTAATAAAAGTGGATGTAGAGTGGATAAAATGGATGTAGAGTTGATAAAAATGGATGTAGAGTGGATAAAATGGATGTAGAATGGATAAAAATAGATGTAGAGTGGATAAAAATGGATGTAGAGTGGATACAATGGATGTAGAGTGGATAAAAATGGATGTAGAGTGGATAAAATGGATGTAGAGTGGATAAAAATGGATGTAGAGTGGATAAAATGGATGTAGAGTGCATAAAAATGGATGTTGAGTGGATAAAATGGATGTAGAGTGGATAAAATGGATGTTCATTTAATAAAAATGGATGTAGAGTGGATAAAAATGGATGTAGAGTGGATAAAAATGGATGTAGATTGGATAAAATGGATGTAGAGTTAATAAAAGTGGATGTAGAGTGGATAAAATGGATGTAGAGTTGATAAAAATGGATGTAGAGTGGATAAAAATGGATGTAGATTGGATAAAATGGATGTAGAGTGGATAAAAATGGATGTAGATTATATAAATTGGATGTAGAGTATATAAAATGGATGTAGAGTGGATAAAAATGGATGTTGAGTGGATAAAATGGATGTAGAGTGGATAAAATGGATGTGGAGTGGATAACAATGGATGTAGAGAGGATAAAAATGGATATAGGGTAGATAAAATGGATGTAGAGTTAATAAAAATGGATGTAGAGTGGATATAATGGATGTAGAGAGGATAAAATGGATGTGGAGTGGATAACAATGGATGTAGAGTGGATAAAATGGATGTAGAGTGGATAAAATGGATGAAGAGTGGATAAAATTGTTGTAGAGTGGATAAAATGGATGTAGAGTAGATAAAAATGGATGTAGAGTGGATAAAATGGATGTAGAGTGGATAAAATGGTTGTAGAGTGCATAAAAATGGATGTTGAGTGGATAAAATGGATGTAGAGTGGATAAAATGGATGTACATTTAATAAAAATGGATGTAGAGTGGATAAAAATGGATGTAGAGTGGATAAAATGGATGTAAAGTGGATAAAAATGGATGTCGAGTGGATAAAATGGATGTAGAGTGGATAAAAATAGATGTAGAGAGGATAAAATGGAAGTAGAGTGGATAAAAATGGATGTAGAGTGGATAAAAATGGATGTAGAGTGGATAAAATGGATGTAGAGTGGATAAAAATGGATGTAGATTGGATAAAATGGATGTGGAGTGGATAACAATGGATGTAGAGAGGATAAAAATGGATATAGGGTAGATAAAATGGATGTAGAGTTAATAAAAATGGATGTAGAGTGGATATAATGGATGTAGAGAGGATAAAATGGATGTGGAGTGGATAACAATGGATGTAGAGTGGATAAAATGGATGTAGAGTGGATAAAATGGATGAAGAGTGGATAAAATGGTTGTAGAGTGGATAAAATGGATGTAGAGTAGATAAAAATGGATGTAGAGTGGATAAAATGGATGTAGAGTGGATAAAATGGATGTAGAGTGGATACAAATGGATGTAGAGTGGATAAAATGGATGTAGAGTGCATAAAAATGGATGTTGAGTGGATAAAGTGGATGTAGAGTGGATAAAATGGATGTACATTTAATAAAAATGGATGTAGAGTGGATAAAAATGGATGTAGAGTGGATAAAAATGGATGTAGATTGGATAAAATGGATGTAGAGTTAATAAAAGTGGATGTAGAGTGGATAAAATGGATGTAGAGTTGATAAAAATGGATGTAGAGTGGATAAAAATGGATGTAGATTGGATAAAATGGATGTAGAGTGGATAAAAATGGATGTAGATTATATAAATTGGATGTAGAGTATATAAAATGGATGTAGAGTGGATAAAAATGGATGTAGAGTGGATAAAATGGATGTAGAGTGGATAAAAATGGATGTAGAGTGGATAAAATGGATGTAGAGTGCATAAAAATGGATGTTGAGTGGATAAAATGGATGTAGAGTGGATAAAATGGATGTACATTTAATAAAAATGGATGTAGAGTGGATAAAAATGGATGTAGAGTGGATAAAAATGGATGTAGATTGGATAAAATGGATGTAGAGTTAATAAAAGTGGATGTAGAGTGGATAAAATGGATGTAGAGTTGATAAAAATGGATGTAGAGTGGATAAAATGGATGTAGAGTGGATAAAAATAGATGTAGAGTGGATAAAAATGGATGTAGAGTGGATACAATGGATGTAGAGTGGATAAAAATGGATGTAGAGTGGATAAAATGGATGTAGAGTGGATAAAAATGGATGTAGAGTGGATAAAATGGATGTAGAGTGCATAAAAATGGATGTTGAGTGGATAAAATGGATGTAGAGTGGATAAAATGGATGTCGAGTGGATAAAAATGGATGTAGATTATATAAATTGGATGTAGAGTATATAAAATGGATGTAGAGTGGATAAAAATGGATGTAGATTGGATAAAATGGATGTAGAGTGGATAAAAATGGATGTAGATTATATAAATTGGATGTAGAGTATATAAAATGGATGTAGAGTGGATAAAAATGGATGTCGAGTGGATAAAATGGATGTATAGTGGATAAAAATGGATGTAGAGTAGATAAAATAGATGTAGAGTGGATAAAAATGGATGTAGAGTGGATAAAAATGGATGTAGATTGGATAAAATGGATGTAGAGTGGATAAAAATTGATGTAGATTATATAAATTGGATGTAGAGTATATAAAATGGATGTAGAGTGGATAAAAATGGATGTCGAGTGGATAAAATGGATGTAGAGTGGATAAAAATGGATGTAGATTGGACAAAATGGATGTAGAGTTAATAAAAATGGATGTAGAGTGGATAAAATGGATGTATAGTGGATAAAAATGGATGTAGAGTAGATAAAATAGATGTAGAGTGGATAAAAATGGATGTAGAGTGGATAAAATGGATGTCGAGTGGATAAAATGGATGTAGAGTGGATAAGAATAGATGTAGAGTGGATAAAAATGGATGTAGAGTGGATACAATGGATGTAGAGTGGATAAAAATGGATGTAGAGTGGATAAAATGGATGTAGAGTGGATAAAAATGGATGTAGAGTGGATAAAATGGATGTAGAGTGCATAAAAATGGATGTTGAGTGGATAAAATGGATGTAGAGTGGATAAAATGGATGTACATTTAATAAAAATGGATGTAGAGTGGATAAAATGGATGTAGAGTGCATAAAAATGGATGTTGAGTGGATAAAATGGATGTAGAGTGGATAAAATGGATGTACATTTAATAAAAATGGATGTAGAGTGGATAAAAATGGATGTAGAGTGGATAAAAATGGATGTAGATTGGATAAAATGGATGTAGAGTTAATAAAAGTGGATGTAGAGTGGATAAAATGGATGTAGAGTTGATAAAAATGGATGTAGAGTGGATAAAATGGATGTAGAATGGATAAAAATAGATGTAGAGTGGATAAAAATGGATGTAGAGTGGATACAATGGATGTAGAGTGGATAAAAATGGATGTAGAGTGGATAAAATGGATGTAGAGTGGATAAAAATGGATGTAGAGTGGATAAAATGGATGTAGAGTGGATAAAAATGGATGTTGAGTGGATAAAATGGATGTAGAGTGGATAAAATGGATGTTCATTTAATAAAAATGGATGTAGAGTGGATAAAAATGGATGTAGAGTGGATAAAAATGGATGTAGATTGGATAAAATGGATGTAGAGTTAATAAAAGTGGATGTAGAGTGGATAAAATGGATGTAGAGTTGATAAAAATGGATGTAGAGTGGATAAAAATGGATGTAGATTGGATAAAATGGATGTAGAGTGGATAAAAATGGATGTAGATTATATAAATTGGATGTAGAGTATATAAAATGGATGTAGAGTGGATAAAAATGGATGTTGAGTGGATAAAATGGATGTAGAGTGGATAAAATGGATGTGGAGTGGATAACAATGGATGTAGAGAGGATAAAAATGGATATAGGGTAGATAAAATGGATGTAGAGTTAATAAAAATGGATGTAGAGTGGATATAATGGATGTAGAGAGGATAAAATGGATGTGGAGTGGATAACAATGGATGTAGAGTGGATAAAATGGATGTAGAGTGGATAAAATGGATGAAGAGTGGATAAAATGGTTGTAGAGTGGATAAAATGGATGTAGAGTAGATAAAAATGGATGTAGAGTGGATAAAATGGATGTAGAGTGGATAAAATGGTTGTAGAGTGCATAAAAATGGATGTTGAGTGGATAAAATGGATGTAGAGTGGATAAAATGGATGTACATTTAATAAAAATGGATGTAGAGTGGATAAAAATGGATGTAGAGTGGATAAAATGGATGTAAAGTGGATAAAAATGGATGTCGAGTGGATAAAATGGATGTAGAGTGGAGAAAAATAGATGTAGAGAGGATAAAATGGAAGTAGAGTGGATAAAAATGGATGTAGAGTGGATAAAAATGGATGTAGAGTGGATAAAATGGATGTAGAGTGGATAAAAATGGATGTAGATTGGATAAAATGGATGTGGAGTGGATAACAATGGATGTAGAGAGGATAAAAATGGATATAGGGTAGATAAAATGGATGTAGAGTTAATAAAAATGGATGTAGAGTGGATATAATGGATGTAGAGAGGATAAAATGGATGTGGAGTGGATAACAATGGATGTAGAGTGGATAAAATGGATGTAGAGTGGATAAAATGGATGAAGAGTGGATAAAATGGTTGTAGAGTGGATAAAATGGATGTAGAGTAGATAAAAATGGATGTAGAGTGGATAAAATGGATGTAGAGTGGATAAAATGGATGTAGAGTGGATACAAATGGATGTAGAGTGGATAAAATGGATGTAGAGTGCATAAAAATGGATGTTGAGTGGATAAAGTGGATGTAGAGTGGATAAAATGGATGTACATTTAATAAAAATGGATGTAGAGTGGATAAAAATGGATGTAGAGTGGATAAAAATGGATGTAGATTGGATAAAATGGATGTAGAGTTAATAAAAGTGGATGTAGAGTGGATAAAATGGATGTAGAGTTGATAAAAATGGATGTAGAGTGGATAAAAATGGATGTAGATTGGATAAAATGGATGTAGAGTGGATAAAAATGGATGTAGATTATATAAATTGGATGTAGAGTATATAAAATGGATGTAGAGTGGATAAAAATGGATGTAGAGTGGATAAAATGGATGTAGAGTGGATAAAAATGGATGTAGAGTGGATAAAATGGATGTAGAGTGCATAAAAATGGATGTTGAGTGGATAAAATGGATGTAGAGTGGATAAAATGGATGTACATTTAATAAAAATGGATGTAGAGTGGATAAAAATGGATGTAGAGTGGATAAAAATGGATGTAGATTGGATAAAATGGATGTAGAGTTAATAAAAGTGGATGTAGAGTGGATAAAATGGATGTAGAGTTGATAAAAATGGATGTAGAGTGGATAAAATGGATGTAGAGTGGATAAAAATAGATGTAGAGTGGATAAAAATGGATGTAGAGTGGATACAATGGATGTAGAGTGGATAAAAATGGATGTAGAGTGGATAAAATGGATGTAGAGTGGATAAAAATGGATGTAGAGTGGATAAAATGGATGTAGAGTGCATAAAAATGGATGTTGAGTGGATAAAATGGATGTAGAGTGGATAAAATGGATGTCGAGTGGATAAAAATGGATGTAGATTATATAAATTGGATGTAGAGTATATAAAATGGATGTAGAGTGGATAAAAATGGATGTAGATTGGATAAAATGGATGTAGAGTGGATAAAAATGGATGTAGATTATATAAATTGGATGTAGAGTATATAAAATGGATGTAGAGTGGATAAAAATGGATGTCGAGTGGATAAAATGGATGTATAGTGGATAAAAATGGATGTAGAGTAGATAAAATAGATGTAGAGTGGATAAAAATGGATGTAGAGTGGATAAAAATGGATGTAGATTGGATAAAATGGATGTAGAGTGGATAAAAATTGATGTAGATTATATAAATTGGATGTAGAGTATATAAAATGGATGTAGAGTGGATAAAAATGGATGTCGAGTGGATAAAATGGATGTAGAGTGGATAAAAATGGATGTAGATTGGACAAAATGGATGTAGAGTTAATAAAAATGGATGTAGAGTGGATAAAATGGATGTATAGTGGATAAAAATGGATGTAGAGTAGATAAAATAGATGTAGAGTGGATAAAAATGGATGTAGAGTGGATAAAATGGATGTCGAGTGGATAAAATGGATGTAGATTGGATAGGCATCGATGTAGAGTGGATAAAAATGGATGTAGAGTGGATACAATGGATGTAGAGTGGATAAAAATGGATGTAGAGTGGATAAAATGGATGTAGAGTGGATAAAAATGGATGTAGAGTGGATAAAATGGATGTAGAGTGCATAAAAATGGATGTTGAGTGGATAAAATGGATGTAGAGTGGATAAAATGGATGTACATTTAATAAAAATGGATGTAGAGTGGATAAAAATGGATGTAGAGTGGATAAAAATGGATGTAGATTGGATAAAATGGATGTAGAGTTAATAAAAGTGGATGTAGAGTGGATAAAATGGATGTAGAGTTGATAAAAATGGATGTAGAGTGGATAAAAATGGATGTAGAGTGGATAAAATGGATGTAGAGTGGATAAAAATGGATGTAGATTATATAAATTGGATGTAGAGTATATAAAATGGATGTAGAGTGGATAAAAATGGATGTCGAGTGGATAAAATGGATGTAGAGTGGATAAAATGGATGTAGATTGGATAAAATGGATGTAGAGTTAATAAAAATGGATGTAGAGTGGATAAAATGGATGTATAGTGGATAAAAATGGATGGAGAGTAGATAAAATAGATGTAGAGTGGATAAAAATGGATGTAGAGTGGATAAAATGGATGTCGAGTGGATAAAATGGATGTAGAGTGGATAAAAATAGATGTAGAGTGGATAAAAATGGATGTAGAGTGGATACAATGGATGTAGAGTGGATAAAAATGGATGTAGAGTGGATAAAATGGATGTAGAGTGGATAAAAATGGATGTAGAGTGGATAAAATGGATGTAGAGTGCATAAAAATGGATGTAGAGTGGATAAAAATGGATATAGGGTAGATAAAATGGATGTAGAGTTAATAAAAATGGATGTAGAGTGGGTATAATGGATGTAGAGAGGATAAAATGGATGTGGAGTGGATAACAATGGATGTAGAGTGGATAAAATGGATGTAGAGTGGATAAAATGGATGAAGAGTGGATAAAATGGTTGTAGAGTGGATAAAATGGATGTAGAGTAGATAAAAATGGATGTAGAGTGGATGAAATGGATGTAGAGTGGATAAAATGGATGTAGAGTGGATAAAAATGGATGTAGAGTGGATAAAAATGGATATAGGGTAGATAAAATGGATGTAGAGTTAATAAAAATGGATGTAGAGTGGGTATAATGGATGTAGAGAGGATAAAATGGATGTGGAGTGGATAACAATGGATGTAGAGTGGATAAAATGGATGTAGAGTGGATAAAATGGATGAAGAGTGGATAAAATGGTTGTAGAGTGGATAAAATGGATGTAGAGTAGATAAAAATGGATGTAGAGTGGATAAAATGGATGTAGAGTGGATAAAAATGGATGTAGAGTGGATAAAATGGATGTAGAGTGCATAAAAATGGATGTTGAGTGGATAAAATGGATGTAGAGTGGATAAAATTAATGTACATTTAATAAAAATGGATGTAGAGTGGATAAAAATGGATGTAGAGTGGATAAAAATGGATGTAGATTGGATAAAATGGATGTAGAGTTAATAAAAGTGGATGTAGAGTGGATAAAATGGATGTAGAGTTGATAAAAATGGATGTAGAGTGGATAAAAATGGATGTCGAGTGGATAAAATGGATGTAGAGTGGATAAAATGGATGTAGATTGGATAAAATGGATGTAGAGTTAATAAAAATGGATGTAGAGTGGATAAAATGGATGTATAGTGGATAAAAATGGATGGAGAGTAGATAAAATAGATGTAGAGTGGATAAAAATGGATGTAGAGTGGATAAAATGGATGTCGAGTGGATAAAATGGATGTAGAGTGGATAAAAAAAGATGTAGAGTGAATAAAAATGGATGTAGAGTGGATACAATGGATGTAGAGTGGATAAAAATGGATGTAGAGTGGATAAAAATGGATGTAGAGTGGATAAAAATGGATGTAGATTGGATAAAATGGATGTAGAGTGGATAAAAATGGATGTAGAGTGGATAAAATGGATGTAGAGTTAATAAAAATGGATGTAGAGTGGAAATAATGGATGTAGAGAGGATAAAATGGATGTAGAGTGGATAAAATGGATGTAGAGTTCATAAAAATGGATGTAGAGTGGATAAAATGGATGTAGAGTGGATAAAATGATTGTAGAGTGGATAAAATGGATGTAGAGTGGATAAAAATGGATGTAGAGTGGATAAAATGGTTGTAGAGTGGATAAAATGGATGTAGAGTAGATAAAAATGGATGTAGAGTGGATAAAATGGATGTAGAGTGGATAAAAATGGATGTAGAGTGGATAAAAATGGATGTAGATTGGATAAAATGGATGTAGAGTGGATGAAAATGGATGTAGAGTATATAAATTGGATGTAGAGTATATAAAATGGATGTAGAGTGGATAAAAATGGATGTAGAGTGGATAAAATGGATGTAGAGTTGATAAAAATGGATGTAGAGTGGATAAAATGGATGTAGAGTAGATAAAATGGATGTAGAGTGGATAAAATGGATGTAGAGTTGATAAAATGGATGTAAAGTGGATAAAATGGATGTAGAGTTAATAAAAATGGATGTAGAGTGGAAATAATGGATGTAGAGAGGATAAAATGGATGTAGAGTGGATAAAATGGATGTAGAGTTCATAAAAATGGATGTAGAGTGGATAAAAATGGATGTAGATTGGATAAAATGGATGTGGAGTGGATAACAATGGATGTAGAGAGGATAAAATGGATGTAGAGTGGATAAAATGGTTGTAGAGTGGATAAAATGGATGTAGAGTAGATAAAATAGATGTAGAGTGGATAAAAATGGATGTAGAGTGGATAAAATGGATGTCGAGTGGATAAAATGGATGTAGAGTGGATAAAAATGGATGTAGATTGGATAAAATGGATGTAGAGTTAATAAAAATGGATGTAGAGTGGAAATAATGGATGTAGAGAGGATAAAATGGATGTAGAGTGGATAAAATGGATGTAGAGTTCATAAAAATGGATGTAGAGTGGATAAAATGGATGTAGAGTGGATAAAATGATTGTAGAGTGGATAAAATGGATGTAGAGTGGATAAAAATGGATGTTGAGTGGATAAAATGGATGTAGAGTGGATAAAATGGTTGTAGAGTGGATAAAAATGGATGTAGAGTGGATAAAATGGATGTAGAATGGATAAAATGGATGTAGAGTGGATAAAAATGGATGTAGATTGGATAATATGGATGTAGAGTTGATAAAATGGATGTAAAGTGGATAAAATGGATGTAGAGTTAATAAAAATGGATGTAGAGTGGAAATAATGGATGTAGAGAGGATAAAATGGATGTAGAGTGGATAAAATGGATGTAGAGTGGATAAAAATGGATGTTGAGTGGATAAAATGGATGTAGAGTGGATAAAATGGTTGTAGAGTGGATAAAAATGGATGTAGAGTGGATAAAATGGATGTAGAATGGATAAAATGGATGTGGAGTGGATAACAATGGATGTAGAGAGGATAAAAATGGATATAGGGTAGATAAAATGGATGTAGAGTTAATAAAAATGGATGTAGAGTGGATATAATGGATGTAGAGAGGATAAAATGGATGTGGAGTGGATAACAATGGATGTAGAGTGGATAAAATGGATGTAGAGTGGATAAAATGGATGAAGAGTGGATAAAATGGTTGTAGAGTGGATAAAATGGATGTAGAGTGGATAAAAATGGATGTAGATTGGATAAAATGGATGTGGAGTGGATAACAATGGATGTAGAGAGGATAAAAATGGATATAGGGTAGATAAAATGGATGTAGAGTGGATAAAAATGGATGTAGATTATATAAATTGGATGTAGAGTATATGAAATGGATGTAGAGTGGATAAAAATGGATGTCGAGTGGATAAAATGGATGTAGAGTGGATAAAATGGATGTAGATTGGGTAAAATGGATGTAGAGTTAATAAAAATGGATGTAGAGTGGATAAAATGGATGTATAGTGGATAAAAATGGATGTAGAGTAGATAAAATAGATGTAGAGTGGATAAAAATGGATGTAGAGTGGATAAAATGGATGTCGAGTGGATAAAATGGATGTAGAGTGGATAAAAATGGATGTAGAGTATATAAATTGGATGTAGAGTATATAAAATGGATGTAGAGTGGATAAAAATGGATGTCGAGTGGATAAAATGGATATAGAGTGGATAAAAATGGATGTAGATTGGATAAAATGGATGTAGAGTTAATAAAAATGGATGTAGAGTGGATAAAATGGATGTAGAGTTAATAAAAATGGATGTAGAGTGGAAATAATGGATGTAGAGAGGATAAAATGGATGTAGAGTGGATAAAAATGGATGTAGATTGGATAAAATGGATGTAGAGTTAATAAAAGTGGATGTAGAGTGGATAAAATGGATGTAGAGTTGATAAAAATGGATGTAGAGTGGATAAAAATGGATGTAGATTGGATAAAATGGATGTAGAGTGGATAAAAATGGATGTAGATTATATAAATTAGATGTAGAGTATATAAAATGGATGTAGAGTGGATAAAAATGGATGTCGAGTGGATAAAATGGATGTAGAGTGGATAAAAATGGATGTAGATTGGATAAAATGGATGTAGAGTTAATAAAAATGGATGTAGAGTGGATAAAATGGATGTATAGTGGATAAAAATGGATGTAGAGTAGATAAAATAGATGTAGAGTGGATAAAAATGGATGTAGAGTGGATAAAAATGGATGTAGATTGGATAAAATGGATGTAGAGTTAATAAAAGTGGATGTAGAGTGGATAAAATGGATGTAGAGTTGATAAAAATGGATGTAGAGTGGATAAAAATGGATGTAGATTGGATAAAATGGATGTAGAGTGGATAAAAATGGATGTAGATTATATAAATTGGATGTAGAGTATATAAAATGGATGTAGAGTGGATAAAAATGGATGTCGAGTGGATAAAATGGATGTAGAGTGGATAACAATGGATGTAGATTGGACAAAATGGATGTAGAGTTAATAAAAATGGATGTAGAGTGGATAAAATGGATGTATAGTGGATAAAAATGGATGTAGAGTGGATAAAAATGGATGTAGATTGGATAAAATGGATGTAGAGTGGATAAAAATGGATGTAGAGTGGATAAAATGGATGTAGAGTTAATAAAAATGGATGTAGAGTGGAAATAATGGATGTAGAGAGGATAAAATGGATGTAGAGTGGATAAAATGGATGTAGAGTTCATAAAAATGGATGTAGAGTGGATAAAATGGATGTAGAGTGGATAAAATGATTGTAGAGTGGATAAAATGGATGTAGAGTGGATAAAAATGGATGTAGAGTGGATAAAATGGATGTAGAGTGGATAAAAATGGATGTAGAGTGGATAAAATGGATGTCGAGTGGATAAAATGGATGTAGAGTGGATAAAAATAGATGTAGAGTGGATAAAAATGGATGTAGAGTGGATACAATGGATGTAGAGTGGATAAAAATGGATGTAGAGTGGATAAAATGGATGTAGAGTGGATAAAAATGGATGTAGAGTGGATAAAATGGATGTAGAGTGCATAAAAATGGATGTAGAGTGGATAAAAATGGATGTAGATTGGATAAAATGGATGTAGAGTGGATAAAAATGGATGTAGATTATATAAATTGGATGTAGAGTATATAAAATGGATGTAGAGTGGATAAAAATGGATGTCGAGTGGATAAAATGGATGTAGAGTGGATAAAATGGATGTAGATTGGATAAAATGGATGTAGAGTTAATAAAAATGGATGTAGAGTGGATAAAATGGATGTATAGTGGATAAAAATGGATGTAGAGTAGATAAAATAGATGTAGAGTGGATAAAAATGGATGTAGAGTGGATAAAATGGATGTCGAGTGGATAAAATGGATGTAGAGTGGATAAAAATGGATGTAGATTGGATAAAATGGATGTAGAGTTAATAAAAATGGATGTAGAGTGGAAATAATGGATGTAGAGAGGATAAAATGGATGTAGAGTGGATAAAATGGATGTAGAGTTCATAAAAATGGATGTAGAGTGGATAAAATGGTTGTAGAGTGGATAAAAATGGATGTAGAGTGGATAAAATGGATGTCGAGTGGATAAAATGGATGTAGAGTGGATAAAAATGGATGTAGATTGGATAAAATGGATGTAGAGTTAATAAAAATGGATGTAGAGTGGAAATAATGGATGTAGAGAGGATAAAATGGATGTAGAGTGGATAAAATGGATGTAGAGTTCATAAAAATGGATGTAGAGTGGATAAAATGGTTGTAGAGTGGATAAAAATGGATGTAGAGTGGATAAAATGGATGTAGAATGGATAAAATGGATGTAGAGTGGATAAAAATGGATGTAGAGAGGATAAAATGGATGTAGAGTGGATAAAATGGATGTACAGTTAATAAAAATGGATGTAGAGTGGAAATAATGGATGTAGAGAGGATAAAATGGATGTAGAATGGATAAAATGGATTTAGAGTTCATAAAAATGGATGTAGAGTGGATAAAAATGGACGTAGATTGGATAAAATGGATGTAGAGTTGATAAAATGGATGTAAAGTGGATAAAATGGATGTAGAGTTAATAAAAATGGATGTAGAGTGGAAATAATGGATGTAGAGAGGATAAAATGGATGTAGAGTGGATAAAATGGATGTAGAGTTCATAAAAATGGATGTAGAGTGGATAAAAATGGATGTAGATTGGATAAAATGGATGTGGAGTGGATAACAATGGATGTAGAGAGGATAAAAATGGATATAGGGTAGATAAAATGGATGTAGAGTTAATAAAAATGGATGTAGAGTGGATATAATGGATGTAGAGAGGATAAAATGGATGTGGAGTGGATAACAATGGATGTAGAGTGGATAAAATGGATGTAGAGTGGATAAAATGGATGAAGAGTGGATAAAATGGTTGTAGAGTGGATAAAATGGATGTAGAGTGGATAAAAATGGATGTAGATTGGATAAAATGGATGTGGAGTGGATAACAATGGATGTAGAGAGGATAAAAATGGATATAGGGTAGATAAAATGGATGTAGAGTGGATAAAAATGGATGTAGATTATATAAATTGGATGTAGAGTATATGAAATGGATGTAGAGTGGATAAAAATGGATGTCGAGTGGATAAAATGGATGTAGAGTGGATAAAATGGATGTAGATTGGATAAAATGGATGTAGAGTTAATAAAAATGGATGTAGAGTGGATAAAATGGATGTATAGTGGATAAAAATGGATGTAGAGTAGATAAAATAGATGTAGAGTGGATAAAAATGGATGTAGAATGGATAAAATGGATGTCGAGTGGATAAAATGGATGTAGAGTGGATAAAAATGGATGTAGAGTATATAAATTGGATGTAGAGTATATAAAATGGATGTAGAGTGGATAAAAATGGATGTCGAGTGGATAAAATGGATGTAGAGTGGATAAAAATGGATGTAGATTGGATAAAATGGATGTAGAGTTGATAAAAATGGATGTAGAGTGGATAAAATGGATGTAGAGTTAATAAAAATGGATGTAGAGTGGAAATAATGGATGTAGAGAGGATAAAATGGATGTAGAGTGGATAAACATGGATGTAGATTGGGTAAAATGGATGTAGAGTTAATAAAAATGGATGTAGAGTGGAAATAATGGATGTAGAGAGGATAAAATGGATGTAGAGTGGATAAACATGGATGTAGATTGGATAAAATGGATGTAGAGTGGATAAAAATGGATGTAGAGTATATAAATTGGATGTAGAGTATATAAAATGGATGTAGAGTGGATAAAATGGTTGTAGAGTGGATAAAATGGATGTAGAGTAGATAAAAATGGATGTAGAGTGGATAAAATGGATGTAGAGTGGATAAAATGGATGTAGAGTGGATAAAAATGGATGTAGAGTGGATAAAATGGATGTAGAGTGCATAAAAATGGATGTTGAGTGGATAAAGTGGATGTAGAGTGGATAAAATGGATGTACATTTAATAAAAATGGATGTAGAGTGGATAAAAATGGATGTAGAGTGGATAAAAATGGATGTAGATTGGATAAAATGGATGTAGAGTTAATAAAAGTGGATGTAGAGTGGATAAAATGGATGTAGAGTTGATAAAAATGGATGTAGAGTGGATAAAAATGGATGTAGATTGGATAAAATGGATGTAGAGTGGATAAAAATGGATGTAGATTATATAAATTGGATGTAGAGTATATAAAATGGATGTAGAGTGGATAAAAATGGATGTAGATTGGATAAAATGGATGTAGAGTGGATAAAAATGGATGTAGATTATATAAATTGGATGTAGAGTATATAAAATGGATGTAGAGTGGATAAAAATGGATGTCGAGTGGATAAAATGGATGTATAGTGGATAAAAATGGATGTAGAGTAGATAAAATAGATGTAGAGTGGATAAAAATGGATGTAGAGTGGATAAAAATGGATGTAGATTGGATAAAATGGATGTAGAGTTAATAAAAGTGGATGTAGAGTGGATAAAATGGATGTAGAGTTGATAAAAATGGATGTAGAGTGGATAAAAATGGATGTAGATTGGATAAAATGGATGTAGAGTGGATAAAAATTGATGTAGATTATATAAATTGGATGTAGAGTATATAAAATGGATGTAGAGTGGATAAAAATGGATGTCGAGTGGATAAAATGGATGTAGAGTGGATAAAAATGGATGTAGATTGGACAAAATGGATGTAGAGTTAATAAAAATGGATGTAGAGTGGATAAAATGGATGTATAGTGGATAAAAATGGATGTAGAGTAGATAAAATAGATGTAGAGTGGATAAAAATGGATGTAGAGTGGATAAAATGGATGTCGAGTGGATAAAATGGATGTAGAGTGGATAAAAATAGATGTAGAGTGGATAAAAATGGATGTAGAGTGGATACAATGGATGTAGAGTGGATAAAAATGGATGTAGAGTGGATAAAATGGATGTAGAGTGGATAAAAATGGATGTAGAGTGGATAAAATGGATGTAGAGTGGATAAAAATGGATGTAGAGTGGATAAAATGGATGTAGAGTGGATAAAATGGATGTACATTTAATAAAAATGGATGTAGAGTGGATAAAAATGGATGTAGAGTGGATAAAAATGGATGTAGATTGGATAAAATGGATGTAGAGTTAATAAAAGTGGATGTAGAGTGGATAAAATGGATGTAGAGTTGATAAAAATGGATGTAGAGTGGATAAAATGGATGTAGAATGGATAAAAATAGATGTAGAGTGGATAAAAATGGATGTAGAGTGGATAAAAATGGATGTAGAGTGGATAAAAATGGATGTAGAGTGGATAAAATGGATGTAGAGTGGATAAAAATGGATGTAGAGTGGATAAAATGGATGTAGAGTGCATAAAAATGGATGTTGAGTGGATAAAATGGATGTAGAGTGGATAAAATGGATGTTCATTTAATAAAAATGGATGTAGAGTGGATAAAAATGGATGTAGAGTGGATAAAAATGGATGTAGATTGGATAAAATGGATGTAGAGTTAATAAAAGTGGATGTAGAGTGGATAAAATGGATGTAGAGTTGATAAAAATGGATGTAGAGTGGATAAAAATGGATGTAGATTGGATAAAATGGATGTAGAGTGGATAAAAATGGATGTAGATTATATAAATTGGATGTAGAGTATATAAAATGGATGTAGAGTGGATAAAAATGGATGTTGAGTGGATAAAATGGATGTAGAGTGGATAAAATGGATGTGGAGTGGATAACAATGGATGTAGAGAGGATAAAAATAGATATAGGGTAGATAAAATGGATGTAGAGTTAATAAAAATGGATGTAGAGTGGATATAATGGATGTAGAGAGGATAAAATGGATGTGGAGTGGATAACAATGGATGTAGAGTGGATAAAATGGATGTAGAGTGGATAAAATGGATGAAGAGTGGATAAAATGGTTGTAGAGTGGATAAAATGGATGTAGAGTAGATAAAAATGGATGTAGAGTGGATAAAATGGATGTAGAGTGGATAAAATGGTTGTAGAGTGCATAAAAATGGATGTTGAGTGGATAAAATGGATGTAGAGTGGATAAAATGGATGTACATTTAATAAAAATGGATGTAGAGTGGATAAAAATGGATGTAGAGTGGATAAAATGGATGTAAAGTGGATAAAAATGGATGTCGAGTGGATAAAATGGATGTAGAGTGGAGAAAAATAGATGTAGAGAGGATAAAATGGAAGTAGAGTGGATAAAAATGGATGTAGAGTGGATAAAAATGGATGTAGAGTGGATAAAATGGATGTAGAGTGGATAAAAATGGATGTAGATTGGATAAAATGGATGTGGAGTGGATAACAATGGATGTAGAGAGGATAAAAATGGATATAGGGTAGATAAAATGGATGTAGAGTTAATAAAAATGGATGTAGAGTGGATATAATGGATGTAGAGAGGATAAAATGGATGTGGAGTGGATAACAATGGATGTAGAGTGGATAAAATGGATGTAGAGTGGATAAAATGGATGAAGAGTGGATAAAATGGTTGTAGAGTGGATAAAATGGATGTAGAGTAGATAAAAATGGATGTAGAGTGGATAAAATGGATGTAGAGTGGATAAAATGGATGTAGAGTGGATACAAATGGATGTAGAGTGGATAAAATGGATGTAGAGTGCATAAAAATGGATGTTGAGTGGATAAAGTGGATGTAGAGTGGATAAAATGGATGTACATTTAATAAAAATGGATGTAGAGTGGATAAAAATGGATGTAGAGTGGATAAAAATGGATGTAGATTGGATAAAATGGATGTAGAGTTAATAAAAGTGGATGTAGAGTGGATAAAATGGATGTAGAGTTGATAAAAATGGATGTAGAGTGGATAAAAATGGATGTAGATTGGATAAAATGGATGTAGAGTGGATAAAAATGGATGTAGATTATATAAATTGGATGTAGAGTATATAAAATGGATGTAGAGTGGATAAAAATGGATGTAGAGTGGATAAAATGGATGTAGAGTGGATAAAAATGGATGTAGAGTGGATAAAATGGATGTAGAGTGCATAAAAATGGATGTTGAGTGGATAAAATGGATGTAGAGTGGATAAAATGGATGTACATTTAATAAAAATGGATGTAGAATGGATAAAAATGGATGTAGAGTGGATAAAAATGGATGTAGATTGGATAAAATGGATGTAGAGTTAATAAAAGTGGATGTAGAGTGGATAAAATGGATGTAGAGTTGATAAAAATGGATGTAGAGTGGATAAAATGGATGTAGAGTGGATAAAAATAGATGTAGAGTGGATAAAAATGGATGTAGAGTGGATACAATGGATGTAGAGTGGATAAAAATGGATGTAGAGTGGATAAAATGGATGTAGAGTGGATAAAAATGGATGTAGAGTGGATAAAATGGATGTAGAGTGCATAAAAATGGATGTTGAGTGGATAAAATGGATGTAGAGTGGATAAAATGGATGTCGAGTGGATAAAAATGGATGTAGATTATATAAATTGGATGTAGAGTATATAAAATGGATGTAGAGTGGATAAAAATGGATGTCGAGTGGATAAAATGGATGTAGAGTGGATAAAAATGGATGTAGATTATATAAATTGGATGTAGAGTGGATAAAAATGGATGTAGAGTGGATAAAAATGGATGTAGATTGGATAAAATGGATGTAGAGTGGATAAAAATTGATGTAGATTATATAAATTGGATGTAGAGTATATAAAATGGATGTAGAGTGGATAAAAATGGATGTCGAGTGGATAAAATGGATGTAGAGTGGATAAAAATGGATGTAGATTGGACAAAATGGATGTAGAGTTAATAAAAATGGATGTAGAGTGGATAAAATGGATGTATAGTGGATAAAAATGGATGTAGAGTAGATAAAATAGATGTAGAGTGGATAAAAATGGATGTAGAGTGGATAAAATGGATGTCGAGTGGATAAAATGGATGTAGAGTGGATAAGAATAGATGTAGAGTGGATAAAAATGGATGTAGAGTGGATACAATGGATGTAGAGTGGATAAAAATGGATGTAGAGTGGATAAAATGGATGTAGAGTGGATAAAAATGGATGTAGAGTGGATAAAATGGATGTAGAGTGCATAAAAATGGATGTTGAGTGGATAAAATGGATGTAGAGTGGATAAAATGGATGTACATTTAATAAAAATGGATGTAGAGTGGATAAAAATGGATGTAGAGTGGATAAAAATGGATGTAGATTGGATAAAATGGATGTAGAGTTAATAAAAGTGGATGTAGAGTGGATAAAATGGATGTAGAGTTGATAAAAATGGATGTAGAGTGGATAAAAATGGATGTAGATTGGATAAAATGGATTTAGAGTGGATAAAAATGGATGTAGATTATATAAATTGGATGTAGAGTATATAAAATGGATGTAGAGTGGATAAAAATGGATGTCGAGTGGATAAAATGGATGTAGAGTGGATAAAATGGATGTAGATTGGATAAAATGGATGTAGAGTTAATAAAAATGGATGTAGAGTGGATAAAATGGATGTATAGTGGATAAAAATGGATGGAGAGTAGATAAAATAGATGTAGAGTGGATAAAAATGGATGTAGAGTGGATAAAATGGATGTCGAGTGGATAAAATGGATGTAGAGTGGATAAAAATAGATGTAGAGTGGATAAAAATGGATGTAGAGTGGATACAATGGATGTAGAGTGGATAAAAATGGATGTAGAGTGGATAAAATGGATGTAGAGTGGATAAAAATGGATGTAGAGTGGATAAAATGGATGTAGAGTGCATAAAAATGGATGTTGAGTGGATAAAATGGATGTAGAGTGGATAAAATGGATGTACATTTAATAAAAATGGATGTAGAGTGGATAAAAATGGATGTAGAGTGGATGAAATGGATGTAGAGTGGATAAAATGGATGTAGAGTGGATAAAAATGGATGTAGAGTGGATAAAAATGGATATAGGGTAGATAAAATGGATGTAGAGTTAATAAAAATGGATGTAGAGTGGGTATAATGGATGTAGAGAGGATAAAATGGATGTGGAGTGGATAACAATGGATGTAGAGTGGATAAAATGGATGTAGAGTGGATAAAATGGATGAAGAGTGGATAAAATGGTTGTAGAGTGGATAAAATGGATGTAGAGTAGATAAAAATGGATGTAGAGTGGATAAAATGGATGTAGAGTGGATAAAAATGGATGTAGAGTGGATAAAATGGATGTAGAGTGCATAAAAATGGATGTTGAGTGGATAAAATGGATGTAGAGTGGATAAAATTAATGTACATTTAATAAAAATGGATGTAGAGTGGATAAAAATGGATGTAGAGTGGATAAAAATGGATGTAGATTGGATAAAATGGATGTAGAGTTAATAAAAGTGGATGTAGAGTGGATAAAATGGATGTAGAGTTGATAAAAATGGATGTAGAGTGGATAAAAATGGATGTCGAGTGGATAAAATGGATGTAGAGTGGATAAAATGGATGTAGATTGGATAAAATGGATGTAGAGTTAATAAAAATGGATGTAGAGTGGATAAAATGGATGTATAGTGGATAAAAATGGATGGAGAGTAGATAAAATAGATGTAGAGTGGATAAAAATGGATGTAGAGTGGATAAAATGGATGTCGAGTGGATAAAATGGATGTAGAGTGGATAAAAATAGATGTAGAGTGGATAAAAATGGATGTAGAGTGGATACAATGGATGTAGAGTGGATAAAAATGGATGTAGAGTGGATAAAAATGGATGTAGAGTGGATAAAAATGGATGTAGATTGGATAAAATGGATGTAGAGTGGATAAAAATGGATGTAGAGTGGATAAAATGGATGTAGAGTTAATAAAAATGGATGTAGAGTGGAAATAATGGATGTAGAGAGGATAAAATGGATGTAGAGTGGATAAAATGGATGTAGAGTTCATAAAAATGGATGTAGAGTGGATAAAATGGATGTAGAGTGGATAAAATGATTGTAGAGTGGATAAAATGGATGTAGAGTGGATAAAAATGGATGTAGAGTGGATAAAATGGTTGTAGAGTGGATAAAATGGATGTAGAGTAGATAAAAATGGATGTAGAGTGGATAAAATGGATGTAGAGTGGATAAAAATGGATGTAGAGTGGATAAAAATGGATGTAGATTGGATAAAATGGATGTAGAGTGGATGAAAATGGATGTAGAGTATATAAATTGGATGTAGAGTATATAAAATGGATGTAGAGTGGATAAAAATGGATGTAGAGTGGATAAAATGGATGTAGAGTTGATAAAAATGGATGTAGAGTGGATAAAATGGATGTAGAGTAGATAAAATGGATGTAGAGTGGATAAAATGGATGTAGAGTTGATAAAATGGATGTAAAGTGGATAAAATGGATGTAGAGTTAATAAAAATGGATGTAGAGTGGAAATAATGGATGTAGAGAGGATAAAATGGATGTAGAGTGGATAAAATGGATGTAGAGTTCATAAAAATGGACGTAGAGTGGATAAAAATGGATGTAGATTGGATAAAATGGATGTGGAGTGGATAACAATGGATGTAGAGAGGATAAAATGGATGTAGAGTGGATAAAATGGTTGTAGAGTGGATAAAATGGATGTAGAGTAGATAAAAATGGATGTAGAGTGGATAAAATGGATGTAGAGTGGATAAAAATGGATGTAGAGTGGATAAAATGGATGTAGAGTGCATAAAAATGGATGTTGAGTGGATAAAGTGGATGTAGAGTGGATAAAATGGATGTACATTTAATAAAAATGGATGTAGAGTGGATAAAAATGGATGTAGAGTGGATAAAAATGGATGTAGATTGGATAAAATGGATGTAGAGTTAATAAAAGTGGATGTAGAGTGGATAAAATGGATGTAGAGTTGATAAAAATGGATGTAGAGTGGATAAAAATGGATGTAGATTGGATAAAATGGATGTAGAGTGGATAAAAATGGATGTAGATTATATAAATTGGATGTAGAGTATATAAAATGGATGTAGAGTGGATAAAAATGGATGTAGATTGGATAAAATGGATGTAGAGTGGATAAAAATGGATGTAGATTATATAAATTGGATGTAGAGTATATAAAATGGATGTAGAGTGGATAAAAATGGATGTCGAGTGGATAAAATGGATGTATAGTGGATAAAAATGGATGTAGAGTAGATAAAATAGATGTAGAGTGGATAAAAATGGATGTAGAGTGGATAAAAATGGATGTAGAGTGGATAAAATGGATGTAGAGTTAATAAAAGTGGATGTAGAGTGGATAAAATGGATGTAGAGTTGATAAAAATGGATGTAGAGTGGATAAAAATGGATGTAGATTGGATAAAATGGATGTAGAGTGGATAAAAATGGATGTAGATTATATAAATTGGATGTAGAGTATATAAAATGGATGTAGAGTGGATAAAAATGGATGTCGAGTGGATAAAATGGATGTAGAGTGGATAAAAATGGATGTAGATTGGACAAAATGGATGTAGAGTTAATAAAAATGGATGTAGAGTGGATAAAAATAGATGTAGAGTGGATAAAAATGGATGTAGAGTGGATACAATGGATGTAGAGTGGATAAAAATGGATGTAGAGTGGATAAAATGGATGTAGAGTGGATAAAAATGGATGTAGAGTGGATAAAATGGATGTAGAGTGCATAAAAATGGATGTTGAGTGGATAAAATGGATGTAGAGTGGATAAAATGGATGTACATTTAATAAAAATGGATGTAGAGTGGATAAAAATGGATGTAGAGTGGATAAAAATGGATGTAGATTGGATAAAATGGATGTAGAGTTAATAAAAGTGGATGTAGAGTGGATAAAATGGATGTAGAGTTGATAAAAATGGATGTAGAGTGGATAAAAATGGATGTAGATTGGATAAAATGGATGTAGAGTGGATAAAAATGGATGTAGATTATATAAATTGGATGTAGAGTATATAAAATGGATGTAGAGTGGATAAAAATGGATGTCGAGTGGATAAAATGGATGTCGAGTGGATAAAATGGATGTAGAGTGGATAAAATGGATGTAGATTGGATAAAATGGATGTAGAGTTAATAAAAATGGATGTAGAGTGGATAAAATGGATGTATAGTGGATAAAAATGGATGTAGAGTAGATAAAATAGATGTAGAGTGGATAAAAATGGATGTAGAGTGGATAAAATGGATGTCGAGTGGATAAAATGGATGTAGAGTGGATAAAAATAGATGTAGGGTGGATAAAAATGGATGTAGAGTGGATACAATGGATGTAGAGTGGATAAAAATGGATGTAGAGTGGATAAAATGGATGTAGAGTGGATAAAAATGGATGTAGAGTGGATAAAATGGATGTAGAGTGCATAAATATGGATGTTGAGTGGATAAAATGGATGTAGAGTGGATAAAATGGATGTACATTTAATAAAAATGGATGTAGAGTGGATAAAAATGGATGTAGAGTGGATAAAAATGGATGTAGATTGGATAAAATGGATGTAGAGTTAATAAAAGTGGATGTAGAGTGGATAAAATGGATGTAGAGTGCATAAAAATGGATGTTGAGTGGATAAAGTGGATGTAGAGTGGATAAAATGGATGTACATTTAATAAAAATGGATGTAGAGTGGATAAAAATGGATGTAGAGTGGATAAAAATGGATGTAGATTGGATAAAATGGATGTAGAGTTAATAAAAGTGGATGTAGAGTGGATAAAATGGATGTAGAGTTGATAAAAATGGATGTAGAGTGGATAAAAATGGATGTAGATTGGATAAAATGGATGTAGAGTGGATAAAAATGGATGTAGATTATATAAATTGGATGTAGAGTATATAAAATGGATGTAGAGTGGATAAAAATGGATGTCGAGTGGATAAAATGGATGTAGAGTGGATAAAAATGGATGTAGATTGGATAAAATGGATGTAGAGTTAATAAAAATGGATGTAGAGTGGATAAAATGGATGTATAGTGGATAAAAATGGATGTAGAGTAGATAAAATAGATGTAGAGTGGATAAAAATGGATGTAAAGTGGATAAAAATGGATGTAGATTGGATAAAATGGATGTAGAGTGGATAAAAATGGATGTAGATTATATAAATTGGATGTAGAGTATATAAAATGGATGTAGAGTGGATAAAAATGGATGTCGAGTGGATAAAATGGATGTAGAGTGGATAAAAATGGATGTAGATTGGACAAAATGGATGTAGAGTTAATAAAAATGGATGTAGAGTGGATAAAATGGATGTATTGTGGATAAAAATGGATGTAGAGTAGATAAAATAGATGTAGAGTGGATAAAAATGGATGTAGAGTGGATAAAATGGATGTCGAGTGGATAAAATGGATGTAGAGTGGATAAAAATAGATGTAGAGTGGATAAAAATGGATGTAGAGTGGATACAATGGATGTAGAGTGGATAAAAATGGATGTAGAGTGGATAAAATGGATGTAGAGTGGATAAAAATGGATGTAGAGTGGATAAAATGGATGTAGAGTGCATAAATATGGATGTTGAGTGGATAAAATGGATGTAGAGTGGATAAAATGGATGTACATTTAATAAAAATGGATGTAGAGTGGATAAAAATGGATGTAGATTGGATAAAATGGATGTAGAGTTAATAAAAATGGATGTAGAGTGGATAAAATGGATGTAGAGTGCATAAAAATGGATGTTGAGTGGATAAAGTGGATGTAGAGTGGATAAAATGGATGTACATTTAATAAAAATGGATGTAGAGTGGATAAAAATGGATGTAGAGTGGATAAAAATGGATGTAGATTGGATAAAATGGATGTAGAGTTAATAAAAGTGGATGTAGAGTGGATAAAATGGATGTAGAGTTGATAAAAATGGATGTAGAGTGGATAAAAATGGATGTAGATTGGATAAAATGGATGTAGAGTGGATAAAAATGGATGTAGATTATATAAATTGGATGTAGAGTATATAAAATGGATGTAGAGTGGATAAAAATGGATGTCGAGTGGATAAAATGGATGTAGAGTGGATAAAAATGGATGTAGATTGGATAAAATGGATGTAGAGTTAATAAAAATGGATGTAGAGTGGATAAAATGGATGTATAGTGGATAAAAATGGATGTAGAGTAGATAAAATAGATGTAGAGTGGATAAAAATGGATGTAAAGTGGATAAAAATGGATGTAGATTGGATAAAATGGATGTATAGTGGATAAAAATGGATGTAGAGTAGATAAAATAGATGTAGAGTGGATAAAAATGGATGTAGAGTGGATAAAATGGATGTCGAGTGGATAAAATGGATGTAGAGTGGATAAAAATGGATGTAGATTATATAAATTGGATGTAGAGTATATAAAATGGATGTAGAGTGGATAAAAATGGATGTCGAGTGGATAAAATGGATGTAGAGTGGATAAAAATGGATGTAGATTGGACAAAATGGATGTAGAGTTAATAAAAATGGATGTAGAGTGGATAAAATGGATGTAGAGTGGATAAAAATGGATGTAGAGTGGATAAAATGGATGTAGAGTGCATAAAAATGGATGTTGAGTGGATAAAGTGGATGTAGAGTGGATAAAATGGATGTACATTTAATAAAAATGGATGTAGAGTGGATAAAAATGGATGTAGAGTGGATAAAAATGAATGTAGATTGGATAAAATGGATGTAGAGTTAATAAAAGTGGATGTAGAGTGGATAAAATGGATGTAGAGTTGATAAAAATGGATGTAGAGTGGATAAAAATGGATGTAGATTGGATAAAATGGATGTAGAGTGGATAAAAATGGATGTAGATTATATAAATTGGATGTAGAGTATATAAAATGGATGTAGAGTGGATAAAAATGGATGTAGATTGGATAAAATGGATGTAGAGTGGATAAAAATGGATGTAGATTATATAAATTGGATGTAGAGTATATAAAATGGATGTAGAGTGGATAAAAATGGATGTCGAGTGGATAAAATGGATGTATAGTGGATAAAAATGGATGTAGAGTAGATAAAATAGATGTAGAGTGGATAAAAATGGATGTAGAGTGGATAAAAATGGATGTAGATTGGATAAAATGGATGTAGAGTTAATAAAAGTGGATGTAGAGTGGATAAAATGGATGTAGAGTTGATAAAAATGGATGTAGAGTGGATAAAAATGGATGTAGATTGGATAAAATGGATGTAGAGTGGATAAAAATGGATGTAGATTATATAAATTGGATGTAGAGTATATAAAATGGATGTAGAGTGGATAAAAATGGATGTCGAGTGGATAAAATGGATGTAGAGTGGATAAAAATGGATGTAGAGTGGATAAAATGGATGTAGAGTGCATAAAAATGGATGTTGAGTGGATAAAATGGATGTAGAGTGGATAAAATGGATGTACATTTAATAAAAATGGATGTAGAGTGGATAAAAATGGATGTAGAGTGGATAAAAATAGATGTAGAGTGGATAAAAATGGATGTAGAGTGGATACAATGGATGTAGAGTGGATAAAAATGGATGTAGAGTGGATAAAATGGATGTAGAGTGGATAAAAATGGATGTAGAGTGGATAAAATGGATGTAGAGTGCATAAAAATGGATGTTGAGTGGATAAAATGGATGTAGAGTGGATAAAATGGATGTAAATTTAATAAAAATGGATGTAGAGTGGATAAAAATGGATGTAGAGTGGATAAAAATGGATGTAGATTGGATAAAATGGATGTAGAGTTAATAAAAGTGGATGTAGAGTGGATAAAATGGATGTAGAGTTGATAAAAATGGATGTAGAGTGGATAAAAATGGATGTAGATTGGATAAAATGGATGTAGAGTGGATAAAAATGGATGTAGATTATATAAATTGGATGTAGAGTATATAAAATGGATGTAGAGTGGATAAAAATGGATGTCGAGTGGATAAAATGGATGTAGAGTGGATAAAATGGATGTAGAGTGGATAAAATGGATGTAGATTGGATAAAATGGATGTAGAGTTAATAAAAATGGATGTAGAGTGGATAAAATGGATGTATAGTGGATAAAAATGGATGTAGAGTAGATAAAATAGATGTAGAGTGGATAAAAATGGATGTAGAGTGGATAAAATGGATGTCGAGTGGATAAAATGGATGTAGAGTGGATAAAAATAGATGTAGAGTGGATAAAAATGGATGTAGAGTGGATACAATGGATGTAGAGTGGATAAAAATGGATGTAGAGTGGATAAAATGGATGTAGAGTGGATAAAAATGGATGTAGAGTGGATAAAATGGATGTAGAGTGCATAAATATGGATGTTGAGTGGATAAAATGGATGTAGAGTGGATAAAATGGATGTACATTTAATAAAAATGGATGTAGAGTGGATAAAAATGGATGTAGAGTGGATAAAAATGGATGTAGATTGGATAAAATGGATGTAGAGTTAATAAAAGTGGATGTAGAGTGGATAAAATGGATGTAGAGTTAATAAAAGTGGATGTAGAGTGGATAAAATGGATGTAGAGTGCATAAAAATGGATGTTGAGTGGATAAAGTGGATGTAGAGTGGATAAAATGGATGTACATTTAATAAAAATGGATGTAGAGTGGATAAAAATGGATGTAGAGTGGATAAAAATGGATGTAGATTGGACAAAATGGATGTAGAGTTAATAAAAGTGGATGTAGAGTGGATAAAATGGATGTAGAGTTGATAAAAATGGATGTAGAGTGGATAAAAATGGATGTAGATTGGATAAAATGGATGTAGAGTGGATAAAAATGGATGTAGATTATATAAATTGGATGTAGAGTATATAAAATGGATGTAGAGTGGATAAAAATGGATGTCGAGTGGATAAAATGGATGTAGAGTGGATAAAAATGGATGTAGATTGGATAAAATGGATGTAGAGTTAATAAAAATGGATGTAGAGTGGATAAAATGGATGTATAGTGGATAAAAATGGATGTAGAGTAGATAAAATAGATGTAGAGTGGATAAAAATGGATGTAAAGTGGATAAAAATGGATGTAGATTGGATAAAATGGATGTAGAGTGGATAAAAATGGATGTAGATTATATAAATTGGATGTAGAGTATATAAAATGGATGTAGAGTGGATAAAAATGGATGTCGAGTGGATAAAATGGATGTAGAGTGGATAAAAATGGATGTAGATTGGACAAAATGGATGTAGAGTTAATAAAAATGGATGTAGAGTGGATAAAATGGATGTATAGTGGATAAAAATGGATGTAGAGTAGATAAAATAGATGTAGAGTGGATAACAATGGATGTAGAGTGGATAAAATGGATGTCGAGTGGATAAAATGGATGTAGAGTGGATAAAAATGGATGTAGATTATATAAATTGGATGTAGAGTATATAAAATGGATGTAGAGTGGATAAAAATGGATGTCGAGTGGATAAAATGGATGTAGAGTGGATAAAAATGGATGTAGATTGGACAAAATGGATGTAGAGTGGATAAAATGGATGTATAGTGGATAAAAATGGATGTAGAGTAGATAAAATAGATGTAGAGTGGATAAAAATGGATGTAGAGTGGATAAAATGGATGTAGATTGGACAAAATGGATGTAGAGTTAATAAAAATGGATGTAGAGTGGATAAAATGGATGTATAGTGGATAAAAATGGATGTAGAGTAGATAAAATAGATGTAGAGTGGATAAAATGGATGTAGAGTGGATAAAAATAGATGTAGAGTGGATAAAAATGGATGTAGAGTGGATACAATGGATGTAGAGTGGATAAAAATGGATGTAGAGTGGATAAAATGGATGTAGAGTGGATAAAAATGGATGTAGAGTGGATAAAATGGATGTACATTTAATAAAAATGGATGTAGAGTGGATAAAAATGGATGTAGAGTGGATAAAAATGGATGTAGATTGGATAAAATGGATGTAGAGTTAATAAAAGTGGATGTAGAATGGATAAATTGGATGTAGAGTGGATAAAATGGATGTAGAGTGCATAAAAATGGATGTTGAGTGGATAAAATGGATGTAGAGTGGATAAAAATGGATGTAGATTGGATAAAATGGATGTAGAGTTAATAAAAGTGGATGTAGAGTGGATAAAATGGATGTAGAGTTGATAAAAATGGATGTAGAGTGGATAAAAATGGATGTAGATTGGATAAAATGGATGTAGAGTGGATAAAAATGGATGTAGATTATATAAATTGGATGTAGAGTATATAAAATGGATGTAGAGTGGATAAAAATGGATGTCGAGTGGATAAAATGGATGTCGAGTGGATAAAATGGATGTAGAGTGGATAAAATGGATGTAGATTGGATAAAATGGATGTAGAGTTAATAAAAATGGATGTAGAGTGGATAAAATGGATGTATAGTGGATAAAAATGGATGTAGAGTAGATAAAATAGATGTAGAGTGGATAAAAATGGATGTAGAGTGGATAAAATGGATGTCGAGTGGATAAAATGGATGTAGAGTGGATAAAAATAGATGTAGAGTGGATAAAAATGGATGTAGAGTGGATACAATGGATGTAGAGTGGATAAAAATGGATGTAGAGTGGATAAAATGGATGTAGAGTGGATAAAAATGGATGTAGAGTGGATAAAATGGATGTAGAGTGCATAAATATGGATGTTGAGTGGATAAAATGGATGTAGAGTGGATAAAATGGATGTACATTTAATAAAAATGGATGTAGAGTGGATAAAAATGGATGTAGAGTGGATAAAAATGGATGTAGATTGGATAAAATGGATGTAGAGTTAATAAAAGTGGATGTAGAGTGGATAAAATGGATGTAGAGTGCATAAAAATGGATGTTGAGTGGATAAAGTGGATGTAGAGTGGATAAAATGGATGTACATTTAATAAAAATGGATGTAGAGTGGATAAAAATGGATGTAGAGTGGATAAAAATGGATGTAGATTGGACAAAATGGATGTAGAGTTAATAAAAGTGGATGTAGAGTGGATAAAATGGATGTAGAGTTGATAAAAATGGATGTAGAGTGGATAAAAATGGATGTAGATTGGATAAAATGGATGTAGAGTGGATAAAAATGGATGTAGATTATATAAATTGGATGTAGAGTATATAAAATGGATGTAGAGTGGATAAAAATGGATGTCGAGTGGATAAAATGGATGTAGAGTGGATAAAAATGGATGTAGATTGGATAAAATGGATGTAGAGTTAATAAAAATGGATGTAGAGTGGATAAAATGGATGTATAGTGAATAAAAATGGATGTAGAGTAGATAAAATAGATGTAGAGTGGATAAAAATGGATGTAAAGTGGATAAAAATGGATGTAGATTGGATAAAATGGATGTAGAGTGGATAAAAATGGATGTAGATTATATAAATTGGATGTAGAGTATATAAAATGGATGTAGAGTGGATAAAAATGGATGTCGAGTGGATAAAATGGATGTAGAGTGGATAAAAATGGATGTAGATTGGACAAAATGGATGTAGAGTTAATAAAAATGGATGTAGAGTGGATAAAATGGATGTATAGTGGATAAAAATGGATGTAGAGTAGATAAAATAGATGTAGAGTGGATAAAAATGGATGTAGAGTGGATAAAATGGATGTCGAGTGGATAAAATGGATGTAGAGTGGATAAAAATGGATGTAGATTATATAAATTGGATGTAGAGTATATAAAATGGATGTAGAGTGGATAAAAATGGATGTCGAGTGGATAAAATGGATGTAGAGTGGATAAAAATGGATGTAGATTGGACAAAATGGATGTAGAGTTAATAAAAATGGATGTAGAGTGGATAAAATGGATGTATAGTGGATAAAAATGGATGTAGAGTAGATAAAATAGATGTAGAGTGGATAAAAATGGATGTAGAGTGGATAAAATGGATGTAGATTGGACAAAATGGATGTAGAGTTAATAAAAATGGATGTAGAGTGGATAAAATGGATGTATAGTGGATAAAAATGGATGTAGAGTAGATAAAATAGATGTAGAGTGGATAAAATGGATGTAGAGTGGATAAAAATAGATGTAGAGTGGATAAAAATGGATGTAGAGTGGATAAAAATGGATGTAGAGTGGATAAAATGGATGTAGAGTGGATAAAAATGGATGTAGAGTGGATAAAATGGATGTACATTTAATAAAAATGGATGTAGAGTGGATAAAAATGGATGTAGAGTGGATAAAAATGGATGTAGATTGGATAAAATGGATGTAGAGTTAATAAAAGTGGATGTAGAGTGGATAAAATGGATGTAGAGTGGATAAAAATGGATGTAGATTGGATAAAATGGATGTAGAGTGCATAAAAATGGATGTAGAGTATATAAATTGGATGTACAATATATAAAATGGATGTAGAGTGGATAAAAATGGATGTCGAGTGGATAAAATGGATGTAGAGTGGATAAAAATGGATGTAGATTGGATAAAATGGATGTAGAGTGGATGAAAATGGATGTAGAGTATATAAATTGGATGTAGAGTATATAAAATGGATGTAGAGTGGATAAAAATGGATGTCGAGTGGATAAAATGGATGTAGAGTGGATAAAAATGGATGTAGAGTGGATAAAATGGATGTAGAGTTGATAAAAATGGATGTAGAGTGGATAAAATGGATGTAGAGTAGATAAAATGGATGTAGAGTGGATAAAATGGATGTAGAGTTGATAAAATGGATGTAGAGTGGATAAAAATGGATGTCGAGTGGATAAAATGGATGTAGAGTGGATAAAAATGGATGTAGATTGGATAAAATGGATGTAGAGTTAATAAAAGTGGATGTAGAGTGGATAAAATGGATGTAGAGTTGATAAAAATGGATGTAGAGTGGATAAAAATGGATGTAGATTGGATAAAATGGATGTAGAGTGGATAAAAATGGATGTAGATTATATAAATTGGATGTAGAGTATATAAAATGGATGTAGAGTGGATAAAAATGGATGTCGAGTGGATAAAATGGATGTAGAGTGGATAAAAATGGATGTAGATTGGATAAAATGGATGTAGAGTTAATAAAAATGGATGTAGAGTGGATAAAATGGATGTATAGTGGATAAAAATGGATGTAGAGTAGATAAAATAGATGTAGAGTGGATAAAAATGGATGTAAAGTGGATAAAAATGGATGTAGATTGGATAAAATGGATGTAGAGTTAAAAAAGTGGATGTAGAGTGGATAAAATGGATGTAGAGTTGATAAAAATGGATGTGGAGTGGATAAGAATGGATGTAGATTGGATAAAATGGATGTAGAGTGGATAAAAATGGATGTAGATTATATAAATTGGATGTAGAGTATATAAAATGGATGTAGAGTGGATAAAAATGGATGTCGAGTGGATAAAATGGATGTAGAGTGGATAAAAATGGATGTAGATTGGACAAAATGGATGTAGAGTTAATAAAAATGGATGTAGAGTGGATAAAATGGATGTATAGTGGATAAAAATGGATGTAGAGTAGATAAAATAGATGTAGAGTGGATAAAAATGGATGTAGAGTGGATAAAATGGATGTCGAGTGGATAAAATGGATGTAGAGTGGATAAAAATAGATGTAGAGTGGATAAAAATGGATGTAGAGTGGATACAATGGATGTAGAGTGGATAAAAATGGATGTAGAGTGGATAAAATGGATGTAGAGTGGATAAAAATGGATGTAGATTGGATAAAATGGATGTAGAGTGGATAAAAATGGATGTAGATTATATAAATTGGATGTAGAGTATATAAAATGGATGTAGAGTGGATAAAAATGGATGTCGAGTGGATAAAATGGATGTAGAGTGGATAAAATGGATGTAGATTGGATAAAATGGATGTAGAGTTAATAAAAATGGATGTAGAGTGGATAAAATGGATGTATAGTGGATAAAAATGGATGTAGAGTAGATAAAATAGATGTAGAGTGGATAAAAATGGATGTAGAGTGGATAAAATGGATGTCGAGTGGATAAAATGGATGTAGAGTGGATAAAAATAGATGTAGAGTCGATAAAAATGGATGTGGAGTGGATACAATGGATGTAGAGTGGATAAAAATGGATGTAGAGTGGATAAAATGGATGTAGAGTGGATAAAAATGGATGTAGAGTGGATAAAATGGATGTAGAGTTAATAAAAGTGGATGTAGAGTGGATAAAATGGATGTAGAGTGGATAAAAATGGATGTAGATTGGATAAAATGGATGTAGAGTGCATAAAAATGGATGTAGAGTATATAAATTGGATGTACAGTATATAAAATGGATGTAGAGTGGATAAAAATGGATGTCGAGTGGATAAAATGGATGTAGAGTGGATAAAAATGGATGTAGATTGGATAAAATGGATGTAGAGTGGATGAAAATGGATGTAGAGTATATAAATTGGATGTAGAGTATATAAAATGGATGTAGAGTGGATAAAAATGGATGTAGAGTGGATAAAATGGATGTAGAGTAGATAAAATGGATGTAGAGTGGATAAAATGGATGTAGAGTTGATAAAATGGATGTAAAGTGGATAAAATGGATGTAGAGTTAATAAAAATGGATGTAGAGTGGAAATAATGGATGTAGAGAGGATAAAATGGATGTAGAGTGGATAAAATGGATGTAGAGTTCATAAAAATGGATGTAGAGTGGATAAAAATGGATGTAGATTGGATAAAATGGATGTAGAGTGGATAAAAATGGATGTAGAGTGGATAAAATGGATGTAGAGTGGATAAAAATGGATGTAGAGTGGATAAAATGGATGTAGAGTGGATAAAAATGGATGTAGAGTGGATAAAATGGATGTAGAGTGCATAAAAATGGATGTAGAGTGGATACAAATGGATGTCGAGTGGATAAAATGGATGTAGAGTTGATAAAAATGGATGTAGAGTGGATAAAATGGATGTAGAGTAGATAAAATGGATGTAGAGTGGATAAAATGGATGTAGAGTTGATAAAATGGATGTAAAGTGGATAAAATGGATGTAGAGTTAATAAAAATGGATGTAGAGTGGAAATAATGGATGTAGAGAGGATAAAATGGATGTAGAGTGGATAAAATGGATGTAGAGTTCATAAAAATGGATGTAGAGTGGATAAAAATGGATGTAGATTGGATAAAATGGATGTAGAGTGGATAAAAATGGATGTAGAGTGGATAAAATGGATGTAGAGTGGATAAAAATGGATGTAGAGTGGATAAAATGGATGTAGAGTGGATAAAAATGGATGTAGAGTGGATAAAATGGATGTAGAGTGCATAAAAATGGATGTAGAGTGGATACAAATGGATGTAGATTGGATAAAATGGATGTAGAGTTAATAAAAATGGATGTAGAGTGGGTATAATGGATGTAGAGAGGATAAAAAGGATGTGGAGTGGATAACAATGGATGTAGAGTGGATAAAATGGATGTAGAGTGGATAAAATGGATGAAGAGTGGATAAAATGGTTGTAGAGTGGATAAAATGGATGTAGAGTAGATACAAATGGATGTAGATTGGATAAAATGGATGTAGAGTTAATAAAAATGGATGTAGAGTGGGTATAATGGATGTAGAGAGGATAAAAAGGATGTGGAGTGGATAACAATGGATGTAGAGTGGATAAAATGGATGTAGAGTGGATAAAATGGATGAAGAGTGGATAAAATGGTTGTAGAGTGGATAAAATGGATGTAGAGTGGATAAAAATGGATGTAGAGTGGACAAAATGGATGTAGAGTGGATAAAAATGGATGTAGAGTGGATAAAATGGATGTAGAGTGCATAAAAATGGATGTTGAGTGGATAAAATGGATGTAGAGTGGATAAAATTAATGTACATTTAATAAAAATGGATGTAGAGTGGATAAAAATGGATGTAGAGTGGATAAAAATGGATGTAGATTGGATAAAATGGTTGTAGAGTTAATAAAAGTGGATGTAGAGTGGATAAAATGGATGTAGAGTTGATAAAAATGGATGTAGAGTGGATAAAAATGGATGTAGATTGGATAAAATGGATGTAGAGTGGATAAAAATGGATGTAGAGTATATAAATTGGATGTAGAGTATATAAAATGGATGTAGAGTGGATAAAAATGGATGTCGAGTGGATAAAATGGATGTAGAGTGGATAAAAATGGATGTAGATTGGATAAAATGGATGTAGAGTGGATGAAAATGGATGTAGAGTATATAAATTGGATGTAGAGTATATAAAATGGATGTAGAGTGGATAAAAATGGATGTCGAGTGGATAAAATGGATGTAGAGTGGATAAAAATGGATGTAGAGTGGATAAAATGGATGTATAGTGGATAAAAATGGATGTAGAGTAGATAAAATAGATGTAGAGTGGATAAAATGGATGTAGAGTGGATAAAAATAGATGTAGAGTGGATAAAAATGGATGTAGAGTGGATACAATGGATGTAGAGTGGATAAAAATGGATGTAGAGTGGATAAAATGGATGTAGAGTGGATAAAAATGGATGTAGAGTGGATAAAATGGATGTACATTTAATAAAAATGGATGTAGAGTGGATAAAAATGGATGTAGAGTGGATAAAAATGGATGTAGATTGGATAAAATGGATGTAGAGTTAATAAAAGTGGATGTAGAGTGGATAAAATGGATGTAGAGTGGATAAAAATGGATGTAGATTGGATAAAATGGATGTAGAGTGCATAAAAATGGATGTAGAGTATATAAATTGGATGTACAGTTTATAAAATGGATGTAGAGTGGATAAAAATGGATGTCGAGTGGATAAAATGGATGTAGAGTGGATAAAAATGGATGTAGATTGGATAAAATGGATGTAGAGTGGATGAAAATGGATGTAGAGTATATAAATTGGATGTAGAGTATATAAAATGGATGTAGAGTGGATAAAAATGGATGTCGAGTGGATAAAATGGATGTAGAGTGGATAAAAATGGATGTAGAGTGGATAAAATGGATGTAGAGTTGATAAAAATGGATGTAGAGTGGATAAAATGGATGTAGAGTAGATAAAATGGATGTAGAGTGGATAAAATGGATGTAGAGTTGATAAAATGGATGTAGAGTGGATAAAAATGGATGTCGAGTGGATAAAATGGATGTAGAGTGGATAAAAATGGATGTAGATTGGATAAAATGGATGTAGAGTTAATAAAAGTGGATGTAGAGTGGATAAAATGGATGTAGAGTTGATAAAAATGGATGTAGAGTGGATAAAAATGGATGTAGATTGGATAAAATGGATGTAGAGTGGATAAAAATGGATGTAGATTATATAAATTGGATGTAGAGTATATAAAATGGATGTAGAGTGGATAAAAATGGATGTCGAGTGGATAAAATGGATGTAGAGTGGATAAAAATGGATGTAGATTGGATAAAATGGATGTAGAGTTAATAAAAATGGATGTAGAGTGGATAAAAATGGATGTAGATTGGATAAAATGGATGTAGAGTGGATAAAAATGGATGTAGAGTGGATAAAATGGATGTAGAGTGGATAAAAATGGATGTAGAGTGGATAAAATGGATGTAGTGTGGATAAAAATGGATGTAGAGTGGATAAAATGGATGTAGAGTGCATAAAAATGGATGTAGAGTGGATACAAATGGATGTAGATTGGATAAAATGGATGTAGAGTTAATAAAAATGGATGTAGAGTGGATATAATGGATGTAGAGAGGATAAAAAGGATGTGGAGTGGATAAAAATGGATGTAGAGTGGATAAAATGGATGTAGAGTGGATAAAATGGATGAAGAGTGGATAAAATGGTTGTAGAGTGGATAAAATGGATGTAGAGTAGATAAAAATGGATGTAGAGTGGACAAAATGGATGTAGAGTGGATAAAAATGGATGTAGAGTGGATAAAATGGATGTAGAGTGCATAAAAATGGATGTTGAGTGGATAAAATGGATGTAGAGTGGATAAAATTAATGTACATTTAATAAAAATGGATGTAGAGTGGATAAAAATGGATGTAGAGTGGATAAAAATGGATGTAGATTGGATAAAATGGTTGTAGAGTTTATAAAAGTGGATGTAGAGTGGATAAAATGGATGTAGAGTTGATAAAAATGGATGTAGAGTGGATAAAAATGGATGTAGATTGGATAAAATGGATGTAGAGTGGATAAAAATGGATGTAGAGTATATAAATTGGATGTAGAGTATATAAAATGGATGTAGAGTGGATAAAAATGGATGTCGAGTGGATAAAATGGATGTAGAGTGGATAAAAATGGATGTAGATTGGATAAAATGGATGTAGAGTGGATGAAAATGGATGTAGAGTATATAAATTGGATGTAGAGTATATAAAATGGATGTAGAGTGGATAAAAATGGATGTCGAGTGGATAAAATGGATGTAGAGTGGATAAAAATGGATGTAGAGTGGATAAAATGGATGTATAGTGGATAAAAATGGATGTAGAGTAGATAAAATAGATGTAGAGTGGATAAAATGGATGTAGAGTGGATAAAAATAGATGTAGAGTGGATAAAAATGGATGTAGAGTGGATACAATGGATGTAGAGTGGATAAAAATGGATGTAGAGTGGATAAAATGGATGTAGAGTGGATAAAAATGGATGTAGAGTGGATAAAATGGATGTACATTTAATAAAAATGGATGTAGAGTGGATAAAAATGGATGTAGAGTGGATAAAAATGGATGTAGATTGGATAAAATGGATGTAGAGTTAATAAAAGTGGATGTAGAGTGGATAAAATGGATGTAGAGTGGATAAAAATGGATGTAGAATGGATAAAATGGATGTAGAGTGCATAAAAATGGATGTAGAGTATATAAATTGGATGTACAGTATATAAAATGGATGTAGAGTGGATAAAAATGGATGTCGAGTGGATAAAATGGATGTAGAGTGGATAAAAATGGATGTAGATTGGATAAAATGGATGTAGAGTGGATGAAAATGGATGTAGAGTGGATAAAATGGATGTACATTTAATAAAAATGGATGTAGAGTGGATAAAAATGGATGTAGAGTGGATAAAAATGGATGTAGATTGGATAAAATGGATGTAGAGTTAATAAAAGTGGATGTAGAGTGGATAAAATGGATGTAGAGTGCATAAAAATGGATGTTGAGTGGATAAAGTGGATGTAGAGTGGATAAAATGGATGTACATTTAATAAAAATGGATGTAGAGTGGATAAAAATGGATGTAGAGTGGATAAAAATGGATGTAGATTGGATAAAATGGATGTAGAGTTAATAAAAGTGGATGTAGAGTGGATAAAATGGATGTAGAGTTGATAAAAATGGATGTAGAGTGGATAAAAATGGATGTAGATTGGATAAAATGGATGTAGAGTGGATAAAAATGGATGTAGATTATATAAATTGGATGTAGAGTATATAAAATGGATGTAGAGTGGATAAAAATGGATGTCGAGTGGATAAAATGGATGTAGAGTGGATAAAAATGGATGTAGATTGGATAAAATGGATGTAGTGTTAATAAAAATGGATGTAGAGTGGATAAAATGGATGTATAGTGGATAAAAATGGATGTAGAGTAGATAAAATAGATGTAGAGTGGATAAAAATGGATGTAAAGTGGATAAAAATGGATGTAGATTGGATAAAATGGATGTAGAGTGGATAAAAATGGATGTAGATTATATAAATTGGATGTAGAGTATATAAAATGGATGTAGAGTGGATAAAAATGGATGTCGAGTGGATAAAATGGATGTAGAGTGGATAAAAATGGATGTAGATTGGACAAAATGGATGTAGAGTTAATAAAAATGGATGTAGAGTGGATAAAATGGATGTATTGTGGATAAAAATGGATGTAGAGTAGATAAAATAGATGTAGAGTGGATCAAAATGGATGTAGAGTGGATAAAATGGATGTCGAGTGGATAAAATGGATGTAGAGTGGATAAAAATAGATGTAGAGTGGATAAAAATGGATGTAGAGTGGATACAATGGATGTAGAGTGGATAAAAATGGATGTAGAGTGGATAAAATGGATGTAGAGTGGATAAAAATGGATGTAGAGTGGATAAAATGGATGTAGAGTGCATAAATATGGATGTTGAGTGGATAAAATGGATGTAGAGTGGATAAAATGGATGTACATTTAATAAAAATGGATGTAGAGTGGATAAAAATGGATGTAGATTGGATAAAATGGATGTAGAGTTAATAAAAGTGGATGTAGAGTGGATAAAATGGATGTAGAGTGCATAAAAATGGATGTTGAGTGGATAAAGTGGATGTAGAGTGGATAAAATGGATGTACATTTAATAAAAATGGATGTAGAGTGGATAAAAATGGATGTAGAGTGGATAAAAATGGATGTAGATTGGATAAAATGGATGTAGAGTTAATAAAAGTGGATGTAGAGTGGATAAAATGGATGTAGAGTTGATAAAAATGGATGTAGAGTGGATAAAAATGGATGTAGATTGGATAAAATGGATGTAGAGTGGATAAAAATGGATGTAGATTATATAAATTGGATGTAGAGTATATAAAATGGATGTAGAGTGGATAAAAATGGATGTCGAGTGGATAAAATGGATGTAGAGTGGATAAAAATGGATGTAGATTGGATAAAATGGATGTAGAGTTAATAAAAATGGATGTAGAGTGGATAAAATGGATGTATAGTGGATAAAAATGGATGTAGAGTAGATAAAATAGATGTAGAGTGGATAAAAATGGATGTAAAGTGGATAAAAATGGATGTAGATTGGATAAAATGGATGTATAGTGGATAAAAATGGATGTAGAGTAGATAAAATAGATGTAGAGTGGATAAAAATGGATGTAGAGTGGATAAAATGGATGTCGAGTGGATAAAATGGATGTAGAGTGGATAAAAATGGATGTAGATTATATAAATTGGATGTAGAGTATATAAAATGGATGTAGAGTGGATAAAAATGGATGTCGAGTGGATAAAATGGATGTAGAGTGGATAAAAATGGATGTAGATTGGACAAAATGGATGTAAAGTTAATAAAAATGGATGTAGAGTGGATAAAATGGATGTAGAGTGGATAAAAATGGATGTAGAGTGGATAAAATGGATGTAGAGTGCATAAAAATGGATGTTGAGTGGATAAAGTGGATGTAGAGTGGATAAAATGGATGTACATTTAATAAAAATGGATGTAGAGTGGATAAAAATGGATGTAGAGTGGATAAAAATGAATGTAGATTGGATAAAATGGATGTAGAGTTAATAAAAGTGGATGTAGAGTGGATAAAATGGATGTAGAGTTGATAAAAATGGATGTAGAGTGGATAAAAATGGATGTAGATTGGATAAAATGGATGTAGAGTGGATAAAAATGGATGTAGATTATATAAATTGGATGTAGAGTATATAAAATGGATGTAGAGTGGATAAAAATGGATGTAGATTGGATAAAATGGATGTAGAGTGGATAAAAATGGATGTAGATTATATAAATTGGATGTAGAGTATATAAAATGGATGTAGAGTGGATAAAAATGGATGTCGAGTGGATAAAATGGATGTATAGTGGATAAAAATGGATGTAGAGTAGATAAAATAGATGTAGAGTGGATAAAAATGGATGTAGAGTGGATAAAAATGGATGTAGATTGGATAAAATGGATGTAGAGTTAATAAAAGTGGATGTAGAGTGGATAAAATGGATGTAGAGTTGATAAAAATGGATGTAGAGTGGATAAAAATGGATGTAGATTGGATAAAATGGATGTAGAGTGGATAAAAATGGATGTAGATTATATAAATTGGATGTAGAGTATATAAAATGGATGTAGAGTGGATAAAAATGGATGTCGAGTGGATAAAATGGATGTAGAGTGGATAAAAATGGATGTAGAGTGGATAAAATGGATGTAGAGTGCATAAAAATGGATGTTGAGTGGATAAAATGGATGTAGAGTGGATAAAATGGATGTACATTTAATAAAAATGGATGTAGAGTGGATAAAAATGGATGTAGAGTGGATAAAAATAGATGTAGAGTGGATAAAAATGGATGTAGAGTGGATACAATGGATGTAGAGTGGATAAAAATGGATGTAGAGTGGATAAAATGGATGTAGAGTGGATAAAAATGGATGTAGAGTGGATAAAATGGATGTACAGTGCATAAAAATGGATGTTGAGTGGATAAAATGGATGTAGAGTGGATAAAATGGATGTACATTTAATAAAAATGGATGTAGAGTGGATAAAAATGGATGTAGATTGGATAAAATGGATGTAGAGTTAATAAAAGTGGATGTAGAGTGGATAAAATGGATGTAGAGTTGATAAAAATGGATGTAGAGTGGATAAAAATGGATGTAGATTGGATAAAATGGATGTAGAGTGGATAAAAATGGATGTAGATTATATAAATTGGATGTAGAGTATATAAAATGGATGTAGAGTGGATAAAAATGGATGTCGAGTGGATAAAATGGATGTCGAGTGGATAAAATGGATGTAGAGTGGATAAATTGGATGTAGATTGGATAAAATGGATGTAGAGTTAATAAAAATGGATGTAGAGTGGATAAAATGGATGTATAGTGGATAAAAATGGATGTAGAGTAGATAAAATAGATGTAGAGTGGATAAAAATGGATGTAGAGTGGATAAAATGGATGTCGAGTGGATAAAATGGATGTAGAGTGGATAAAAATAGATGTAGAGTGGATAAAAATGGATGTAGAGTGGATACAATGGATGTAGAGTGGATAAAATGGATGTAGAGTGGATAAAATGGATGTAGAGTGGATAAAAATGGATGTAGAGTGGATAAAAATGGATGTAGATTGGATAAAATGGATGTAGAGTTAATAAAAGTGGATGTAGAGTGGATAAAATGGATGTAGAGTTAATAAAAGTGGATGTAGAGTGGATAAAATGGATGTAGAGTGCATAAAAATGGATGTTGAGTGGATAAAGTGGATGTAGAGTGGATAAAATGGATGTACATTTAATAAAAATGGATGTAGAGTGGATAAAAATGGATGTAGAGTGGATAAAAATGGATGTAGATTGGACAAAATGGATGTAGAGTTAATAAAAGTGGATGTAGAGTGGATAAAATGGATGTAGAGTTGATAAAAATGGATGTAGAGTGGATAAAAATGGATGTAGATTGGATAAAATGGATGTAGAGTGGATAAAAATGGATGTAGATTATATAAATTGGATGTAGAGTATATAAAATGGATGTAGAGTGGATAAAAATGGATGTCGAGTGGATAAAATGGATGTAGAGTGGATAAAAATGGATGTAGATTGGATAAAATGGATGTAGAGTTAATAAAAATGGATGTAGAGTGGATAAAATGGATGTATAGTGGATAAAAATGGATGTAGAGTAGATAAAATAGATGTAGAGTGGATAAAAATGGATGTAAAGTGGATAAAAATGGATGTAGATTGGATAAAATGGATGTAGAGTGGATAAAAATGGATGTAGAGTATATAAATTGGATGTAGAGTATATAAAATGGATGTAGAGTGGATAAAAATGGATGTCGAGTGGATAAAATGGATGTAGAGTGGATAAAAATGGATGTAGATTGGACAAAATGGATGTAGAGTTAATAAAAATGGATGTAGAGTGGATAAAATGGATGTATAGTGGATAAAAATGGATGTAGAGTAGATAAAATAGATGTAGAGTGGATAAAAATGGATGTAGAGTGGATAAAATGGATGTCGAGTGGATAAAATGGATGTAGAGTGGATAAAAATGGATGTAGATTATATAAATTGGATGTAGAGTATATAAAATGGATGTAGAGTGGATAAAAATGGATGTCGAGTGGATAAAATGGATGTAGAGTGGATAAAAATGGATGTAGATTGGACAAAATGGATGTAGAGTGGATAAAATGGATGTATAGTGGATAAAAATGGATGTAGAGTAGATAAAATAGATGTAGAGTGGATAAAAATGGATGTAGAGTGGATAAAATGGATGTAGATTGGACAAAATGGATGTAGAGTTAATAAAAATGGATGTAGAGTGGATAAAATGGATGTATAGTGGATAAAAATGGATGTAGAGTAGATAAAATAGATGTAGAGTGGATAAAATGGATGTAGAGTGGATAAAAATAGATGTAGAGTGGATAAAAATGGATGTAGAGTGGATACAATGGATGTAGAGTGGATAAAAATGGATGTAGAGTGGATAAAATGGATGTAGAGTGGATAAAAATGGATGTAGAGTGGATAAAATGGATGTACATTTAATAAAAATGGATGTAGAGTGGATAAAAATGGATGTAGAGTGGATAAAAATGGATGTAGATTGGATAAAATGGATGTAGAGTTAATAAAAGTGGATGTAGAGTGGATAAAATGGATGTAGAGTGGATAAAATGGATGTAGAGTGCATAAAAATGGATGTTGAGTGGATAAAATGGATGTAGAGTGGATAAAAATGGATGTAGATTGGATAAAATGGATGTAGAGTTAATAAAAGTGGATGTAGAGTGGATAAAATGGATGTAGAGTTGATAAAAATGGATGTAGAGTGGATAAAAATGGATGTAGAGTGGATAAAATGGATGTAGAGTGGATAAAAATGGATGTAGATTATATAAATTGGATGTAGAGTATATAAAATGGATGTAGAGTGGATAAAAATGGATGTCGAGTGGATAAAATGGATGTCGAGTGGATAAAATGGATGTAGAGTGGATAAAATGGATGTAGATTGGATAAAATGGATGTAGAGTTAATAAAAATGGATGTAGAGTGGATAAAATGGATGTATAGTGGATAAAAATGGATGTAGAGTAGATAAAATAGATGTAGAGTGGATAAAAATGGATGTAGAGTGGATAAAATGGATGTCGAGTGGATAAAATGGATGTAGAGTGGATAAAAATAGATGTAGAGTGGATAAAAATGGATGTAGAGTGGATACAATGGATGTAGAGTGGATAAAAATGGATGTAGAGTGGTTAAAATGGATGTAGAGTGGATAAAAATGGATGTAGAGTGGATAAAATGGATGTAGAGTGCATAAATATGGATGTTGAGTGGATAAAATGGATGTAGAGTGGATAAAATGGATGTACATTTAATAAAAATGGATGTAGAGTGGATAAAAATGGATGTAGAGTGGATAAAAATGGATGTAGATTGGATAAAATGGATGTAGAGTTAATAAAAGTGGATGTAGAGTGGATAAAATGGATGTAGAGTGCATAAAAATGGATGTTGAGTGGATAAAGTGGATGTAGAGTGGATAAAATGGATGTACATTTAATAAAAATGGATGTAGAGTGGATAAAAATGGATGTAGAGTGGATAAAAATGGATGTAGATTGGACAAAATGGATCTAGAGTTAATAAAAGTGGATGTAGAGTGGATAAAATGGATGTAGAGTTGATAAAAATGGATGTAGAGTGGATAAAAATGGATGTAGATTGGATAAAATGGATGTAGAGTGGATAAAAATGGATGTAGATTATATAAATTGGATGTAGAGTTTATTAAATGGATGTAGAGTGGATAAAAATGGATGTCGAGTGGATAAAATGGATGTAGAGTGGATAAAAATGGATGTAGATTGGATAAAATGGATGTAGAGTTAATAAAAATGGATGTAGAGTGGATAAAATGGATGTATAGTGGATAAAAATGGATGTAGAGTAGATAAAATAGATGTAGAGTGGATAAAAATGGATGTAAAGTGGATAAAAATGGATGTAGATTGGATAAAATGGATGTAGAGTGGATAAAAATGGATGTAGATTATATAAATTGGATGTAGAGTATATAAAATGGATGTAGAGTGGATAAAAATGGATGTCGAGTGGATAAAATGGATGTAGAGTGGATAAAAATGGATGTAGATTGGACAAAATGGATGTAGAGTTAATAAAAATGGATGTAGAGTAGATAAAATAGATGTAGAGTGGATAAAAATGGATGTAGAGTGGATATAATGGATGTAGAGTGGATAAAAATGGATGTAGAGTGGATAAAATGGATGTCGAGTGGATAAAATGGATGTAGAGTGGATAAAAATGGATGTAGATTATATAAATTGGATGTAGAGTATATAAAATGGATGTAGAGTGGATAAAAATGGATGTCGAGTGGATAAAATGGATGTAGAGTGGATAAAAATGGATGTAGATTGGACAAAATGGATGTAGAGTTAATAAAAATGGATGTAGAGTGGATAAAATGGATGTATAGTGGATAAAAATGGATGTAGAGTAGATAAAATAGATGTAGAGTGGATAAAAATGGATGTAGAGTGGATAAAATGGATGTAGATTGGACAAAATGGATGTAGAGTTAATAAAAATGGATGTAGAGTGGATAAAATGGATGTATAGTGGATAAAAATGGATGTAGAGTAGATAAAATAGATGTAGAGTGGATAAAATGGATGTAGAGTGGATAAAAATAGATGTAGAGTGGATAAAAATGGATGTAGAGTGGATACAATGGATGTAGAGTGGATAAAAATGGATGTAGAGTGGATAAAATGGATGTAGAGTGGATAAAAATGGATGTAGAGTGGATAAAATGGATGTACATTTAATAAAAATGGATGTAGAGTGGATAAAAATGGATGTAGAGTGGATAAAAATGGATGTAGATTGGATAAAATGGATGTAGAGTTAATAAAAGTGGATGTAGAGTGGATAAAATGGATGTAGAGTGGATAAAAATGGATGTAGATTGGATAAAATGGATGTAGAGTGGATAAAAATGGATGTAGAGTATATAAATTGGATGTACAGTATATAAAATGGATGTAGAGTGGATAAAAATGGATGTCGAGTGGATAAAATGGATGTAGAGTGGATAAAAATGGATGTAGATTGGATAAAATGGATGTAGAGTGGATGAAAATGGATGTAGAGTATATAAATTGGATGTAGAGTATATAAAATGGATGTAGAGTGGATAAAAATGGATGTCGAGTGGATAAAATGGATGTAGAGTGGATAAAAATGGATGTAGAGTGGATAAAATGGATGTAGAGTTGATAAAAATGGATGTAGAGTGGATAAAATGGATGTAGAGTAGATAAAATGGATGTAGAGTGGATAAAATGGATGTAGAGTTGATAAAATGGATGTAGAGTGGATAAAAATGGATGTCGAGTGGATAAAATGGATGTAGAGTGGATAAAAATGGATGTAGATTGGATAAAATGGATGTAGAGTTAATAAAAGTGGATGTAGAGTGGATAAAATGGATGTAGAGTTGATAAAAATGGATGTAGAGTGGATAAAAATGGATGTAGATTGGATAAAATGGATGTAGAGTGGATAAAAATGGATGTAGATTATATAAATTGGATGTAGAGTATATAAAATGGATGTAGAGTGGATAAAAATGGATGTCGAGTGGATAAAATGGATGTAGAGTGGATAAAAATGGATGTAGATTGGATAAAATGGATGTAGAGTTAATAAAAATGGATGTAGAGTGGATAAAATGGATGTATAGTGGATAAAAATGGATGTAGAGTAGATAAAATAGATGTAGAGTGGATAAAAATGGATGTAAAGTGGATAAAAATGGATGTAGATTGGATAAAATGGATGTAGAGTTAAAAAAGTGGATGTAGAGTGGATAAAATGGATGTAGAGTTGATAAAAATGGATGTGGAGTGGATAAGAATGGATGTAGATTGGATAAAATGGATGTAGAGTGGATAAAAATGGATGTAGATTATATAAATTGGATGTAGAGTATATAAAATGGATGTAGAGTGGATAAAAATGGATGTCGAGTGGATAAAATGGATGTAGAGTGGATAAAAATGGATGTAGATTGGACAAAATGGATGTAGAGTTAATAAAAATGGATGTAGAGTGGATAAAATGGATGTATAGTGGATAAAAATGGATGTAGAGTAGATAAAATAGATGTAGAGTGGATAAAAATGGATGTAGAGTGGATAAAAATGGATGTAGATTATATAAATTGGATGTAGAGTATATAAAATGGATGTAGAGTGGATAAAAATGGATGTCGAGTGGATAAAATGGATGTAGAGTGGATAAAAATGGATGTAGATTGGATAAAATGGATGTAGAGTTAATAAAAATGGATGTAGAGTGGATAAAATGGATGTATAGTGGATAAAAATGGATGTAGAGTAGATAAAATAGATGTAGAGTAGATAAAAATGGATGTAAAGTGGATAAAAATGGATGTAGATTGGATAAAATGGATGTATAGTGGATAAAAATGGATGTAGAGTAGATAAAATAGATGTAGAGTGGATAAAAATGGATGTAGAGTGGATAAAATGGATGTCGAGTGGATAAAATGGATGTAGAGTGGATAAAAATGGATGTAGATTATATAAATTGGATGTAGAGTATATAAAATGGATGTAGAGTGGATAAAAATGGATGTCGAGTGGATAAAATGGATGTAGAGTGGATAAAAATGGATGTAGATTGGACAAAATGGATGTAAAGTTAATAAAAATGGATGTAGAGTGGATAAAATGGATGTAGAGTGGATAAAAATGGATGTAGAGTGGATAAAATGGATGTAGAGTGCATAAAAATGGATGTTGAGTGGATAAAGTGGATGTAGAGTGGATAAAATGGATGTACATTTAATAAAAATGGATGTAGAGTGGATAAAAATGGATGTAGAGTGGATAAAAATGAATGTAGATTGGATAAAATGGATGTAGAGTTAATAAAAGTGGATGTAGAGTGGATAAAATGGATGTAGAGTTGATAAAAATGGATGTAGAGTGGATAAAAATGGATGTAGATTGGATAAAATGGATGTAGAGTGGATAAAAATGGATGTAGATTATATAAATTGGATGTAGAGTATATAAAAGGGATGTAGAGTGGATAAAAATGGATGTAGATTATATAAATTGGATGTAGAGTATATAAAATGGATGTAGAGTGGATAAAAATGGATGTCGAGTGGATAAAATGGATGTAGAGTGGATAAAAATGGATGTAGAGTGGATAAAATGGATGTAGAGTGCATAAAAATGGATGTTGAGTGGATAAAATGGATGTAGAGTGGATAAAATGGATGTACATTTAATAAAAATGGATGTAGAGTGGATAAAAATGGATGTAGAGTGGATAAAAATAGATGTAGAGTGGATAAAAATGGATGTAGAGTGGATACAATGGATGTAGAGTGGATAAAAATGGATGTAGAGTGGATAAAATGGATGTAGAGTGGATAAAAATGGATGTAGAGTGGATAAAATGGATGTAGAGTGCATAAAAATGGATGTTGAGTGGATAAAATGGATGTAGAGTGGATAAAATGGATGTACATTTAATAAAAATGGATGTAGAGTGGATAAAAATGGATGTAGAGTGGATAAAAATGGATGTAGATTGGATAAAATGGATGTAGAGTTAATAAAAGTGGATGTAGAGTGGATAAAATGGATGTAGAGTTGATAAAAATGGATGTAGAGTGGATAAAATTGGATGTAGATTGGATAAAATGGATGTAGAGTGGATAAAAATGGATGTAGATTATATAAATTGGATGTAGAGTATATAAAATGGATGTAGAGTGGATAAAAATGGATGTCGAGTGGATAAAATGGATGTCGAGTGGATAAAATGGATGTAGAGTGGATAAAATGGATGTAGATTGGATAAAATGGATGTAGAGTTAATAAAAATGGATGTAGAGTGGATAAAATGGATGTATAGTGGATAAAAATGGATGTAGAGTAGATAAAATAGATGTAGAGTGGATAAAAATGGATGTAGAGTGGATAAAATGGATGTCGAGTGGATAAAATGGATGTAGAGTGGATAAAATGGATGTAGAGTGGATAAAAATGGATGTAGAGTGGATAAAATGGATGTAGAGTGCATAAATATGGATGTTGAGTGGATAAAATGGATGTAGAGTGGATAAAATGGATGTACATTTAATAAAAATGGATGTAGAGTGGATAAAAATGGATGTAGAGTGGATAAAAATGGATGTAGATTGGATAAAATGGATGTAGAGTTAATAAAAGTGGATGTAGAGTGGATAAAATGGATGTAGAGTTAATAAAAGTGGATGTAGAGTGGATAAAATGGATGTAGAGTGCATAAAAATGGATGTTGAGTGGATAAAGTGGATGTAGAGTGGATAAAATGGATGTACATTTAATAAAAATGGATGTAGAGTGGATAAAAATGGATGTAGAGTGGATAAAAATGGATGTAGATTGGACAAAATGGATGTAGAGTTAATAAAAGTGGATGTAGAGTGGATAAAATGGATGTAGAGTGGATAAAAATGGATGTAGAGTGGATAAAAATGGATGTAGATTGGATAAAATGGATGTAGAGTGGATAAAAATGGATGTAGATTATATAAATTGGATGTAGAGTATATAAAATGGATGTAGAGTGGATAAAAATGGATGTCGAGTGGATAAAATGGATGTAGAGTGGATAAAAATGGATGTAGATTGGATAAAATGGATGTAGAGTTAATAAAAATGGATGTAGAGTGGATAAAATGGATGTATAGTGGATAAAAATGGATGTAGAGTAGATAAAATAGATGTAGAGTGGATAAAAATGGATGTAGAGTGGATAAAAATGGATGTAGATTGGATAAAATGGATGTAGAGTGGATAAAAATGGATGTAGATTATATAAATTGGATGTAGAGTATATAAAATGGATGTAGAGTGGATAAAAATGGATGTCGAGTGGATAAAATGGATGTAGAGTGGATAAAAATGGATGTAGATTGGACAAAATGGATGTAGAGTTAATAAAAATGGATGTAGAGTGGATAAAATGGATGTATAGTGGATAAAAATGGATGTAGAGTAGATAAAATAGATGTAGAGTGGATAAAAATGGATGTAGAGTGGATAAAATGGATGTCGAGTGGATAAAATGGATGTAGAGTGGATAAAAATGGATGTAGATTATATAAATTGGATGTAGAGTATATAAAATGGATGTAGAGTGGATAAAAATGGATGTCGAGTGGATAAAATGGATGTAGAGTGGATAAAAATGGATGTAGATTGGACAAAATGGATGTAGAGTGGATAAAATGGATGTATAGTGGATAAAAATGGATGTAGAGTAGATAAAATAGATGTAGAGTGGATAAAAATGGATGTAGAGTGGATAAAATGGATGTAGATTGGACAAAATGGATGTAGAGTTAATAAAAATGGATGTAGAGTGGATAAAATGGATGTATAGTGGATAAAAATGGATGTAGAGTAGATAAAATAGATGTAGAGTGGATAAAATGGATGTAGAGTGGATAAAAATAGATGTAGAGTGGATAAAAATGGATGTAGAGTGGATACAATGGATGTAGAGTGGATAAAAATGGATGTAGAGTGGATAAAATGGATGTAGAGTGGATAAAAATGGATGTAGAGTGGATAAAATGGATGTACATTTAATAAAAATGGATGTAGAGTGGATAAAAATGGATGTAGAGTGGATAAAAATGGATGTAGATTGGATAAAATGGATGTAGAGTTAATAAAAGTGGATGTAGAGTGGATAAAATGGATGTAGAGTGGATAAAATGGATGTAGAGTGCATAAAAATGGATGTTGAGTGGATAAAATGGATGTAGAGTGGATAAAAATGGATGTAGATTGGATAAAATGGATGTAGAGTTAATAAAAGTGGATGTAGAGTGGATAAAATGGATGTAGAGTTGATAAAAATGGATGTAGAGTGGATAAAAATGGATGTAGATTGGATAAAATGGATGTAGAGTGGATAAAAATGGATGTAGATTATATAAATTGGATGTAGAGTATATAAAATGGATGTAGAGTGGATAAAAATGGATGTCGAGTGGATAAAATGGATGTCGAGTGGATAAAATGGATGTAGAGTGGATAAAATGGATGTAGATTGGATAAAATGGATGTAGAGTTAATAAAAATGGATGTAGAGTGGATAAAATGGATGTATAGTGGATAAAAATGGATGTAGAGTAGATAAAATAGATGTAGAGTGGATAAAAATGGATGTAGAGTGGATAAAATGGATGTCGAGTGGATAAAATGGATGTAGAGTGGATAAAAATGGATGTAGAGTGGATAAAATGGATGTAGAGTGGATAAAAATGGATGTAGAGTGGATAAAATGGATGTAGAGTGCATAAAAATGGATGTTGAGTGGATAAAATGGATGTAGAGTGGATAAAATGGATGTACATTTAATAAAAATGGATGTAGAGTGGATAAAAATGGATGTAGAGTGGATAAAAATGGATGTAGATTGGATAAAATGGATGTAGAGTTAATAAAAGTGGATGTAGAGTGGATAAAATGGATGTAGAGTTGATAAAAATGGATGTAGAGTGGATAAAAATGGATGTAGATTGGATAAAATGGATGTAGAGTGGATAAAAATGGATGTAGATTATATAAATTGGATGTAGAGTATATAAAATGGATGTAGAGTGGATAAAAATGGATGTCGAGTGGATAAAATGGATGTCGAGTGGATAAAATGGATGTAGAGTGGATAAAATGGATGTAGATTGGATAAAATGGATGTAGAGTTAATAAAAATGGATGTAGAGTGGATAAAATGGATGTATAGTGGATAAAAATGGATGTAGAGTAGATAAAATAGATGTAGAGTGGATAAAAATGGATGTAGAGTGGATAAAATGGATGTCGAGTGGATAAAATGGATGTAGAGTGGATAAAATGGATGTAGAGTGGATAAAAATGGATGTAGAGTGGATAAAATGGATGTAGAGTGCATAAATATGGATGTTGAGTGGATAAAATGGATGTAGAGTGGATAAAATGGATGTACATTTAATAAAAATGGATGTAGAGTGGATAAAAATGGATGTAGAGTGGATACAATGGATGTAGAGTGGATAAAAATGGATGTAGAGTGGATAAAATGGATGTAGAGTGGATAAAAATGGATGTAGAGTGGATAAAATGGATGTACATTTAATAAAAATGGATGTAGAGTGGATAAAAATGGATGTAGAGTGGATAAAAATGGATGTAGATTGGATAAAATGGATGTAGAGTTAATAAAAGTGGATGTAGAGTGGATAAAATGGATGTAGAGTGGATAAAATGGATGTAGAGTGCATAAAAATGGATGTTGAGTGGATAAAATGGATGTAGAGTGGATAAAAATGGATGTAGATTGGATAAAATGGATGTAGAGTTAATAAAAGTGGATGTAGAGTGGATAAAATGGATGTAGAGTTGATAAAAATGGATGTAGAGTGGATAAAAATGGATGTAGATTGGATAAAATGGATGTAGAGTGGATAAAAATGGATGTAGATTATATAAATTGGATGTAGAGTATATAAAATGGATGTAGAGTGGATAAAAATGGATGTCGAGTGGATAAAATGGATGTCGAGTGGATAAAATGGATGTAGAGTGGATAAAATGGATGTAGATTGGATAAAATGGATGTAGAGTTAATAAAAATGGATGTAGAGTGGATAAAATGGATGTATAGTGGATAAAAATGGATGTAGAGTAGATAAAATAGATGTAGAGTGGATAAAAATGGATGTAGAGTGGATAAAATGGATGTCGAGTGGATAAAATGGATGTAGAGTGGATAAAAATGGATGTAGAGTGGATAAAATGGATGTAGAGTGGATAAAAATGGATGTAGAGTGGATAAAATGGATGTAGAGTGCATAAAAATGGATGTTGAGTGGATAAAATGGATGTAGAGTGGATAAAATGGATGTACATTTAATAAAAATGGATGTAGAGTGGATAAAAATGGATGTAGAGTGGATAAAAATGGATGTAGATTGGATAAAATGGATGTAGAGTTAATAAAAGTGGATGTAGAGTGGATAAAATGGATGTAGAGTTGATAAAAATGGATGTAGAGTGGATAAAAATGGATGTAGATTGGATAAAATGGATGTAGAGTGGATAAAAATGGATGTAGATTATATAAATTGGATGTAGAGTATATAAAATGGATGTAGAGTGGATAAAAATGGATGTCGAGTGGATAAAATGGATGTCGAGTGGATAAAATGGATGTAGAGTGGATAAAATGGATGTAGATTGGATAAAATGGATGTAGAGTTAATAAAAATGGATGTAGAGTGGATAAAATGGATGTATAGTGGATAAAAATGGATGTAGAGTAGATAAAATAGATGTAGAGTGGATAAAAATGGATGTAGAGTGGATAAAATGGATGTCGAGTGGATAAAATGGATGTAGAGTGGATAAAATGGATGTAGAGTGGATAAAAATGGATGTAGAGTGGATAAAATGGATGTAGAGTGCATAAATATGGATGTTGAGTGGATAAAATGGATGTAGAGTGGATAAAATGGATGTACATTTAATAAAAATGGATGTAGAGTGGATAAAAATGGATGTAGAGTGGATAAAAATGGATGTAGATTGGATAAAATGGATGTAGAGTTAATAAAAGTGGATGTAGAGTGGATAAAATGGATGTAGAGTTAATAAAAGTGGATGTAGAGTGGATAAAATGGATGTAGAGTGCATAAAAATGGATGTTGAGTGGATAAAGTGGATGTAGAGTGGATAAAATGGATGTACATTTAATAAAAATGGATGTAGAGTGGATAAAAATGGATGTAGAGTGGATAAAAATGGATGTAGATTGGACAAAATGGATGTAGAGTTAATAAAAATGGATGTAGAGTGGATAAAATGGATGTAGAGTTGATAAAAATGGATGTAGAGTGGATAAAAATGGATGTAGATTGGATAAAATGGATGTAGAGTGGATAAAAATGGATGTAGATTATATAAATTGGATGTAGAGTATATAAAATGGATGTAGAGTGGATAAAAATGGATGTCGAGTGGATAAAATGGATGTAGAGTGGATAAAAATGGATGTAGATTGGATAAAATGGATGTAGAGTTAATAAAAATGGATGTAGAGTGGATAAAATGGATGTATAGTGGATAAAAATGGATGTAGAGTAGATAAAATAGATGTAGAGTGGATAAAAATGGATGTAGAGTGGATAAAAATGGATGTAGATTGGATAAAATGGATGTAGAGTGGATAAAAATGGATGTAGATTATATAAATTGGATGTAGAGTATATAAAATGGATGTAGAGTGGATAAAAATGGATGTAGAGTGGATAAAATGGATGTAGAGTGGATAAAAATGGATGTAGATTGGATAAAATGGATGTAGAGTTAATAAAAATGGATGTAGAGTGGATAAAATGGATGTATAGTGGATAAAAATTGATGTAGAGTAGATAAAATAGATGTAGAGTGGATAAAAATGGATGTAGAGTGGATAAAATGGATGTCGAGTGGATAAAATGGATGTAGAGTGGATAAAAATGGATGTAGATTATATAAATTGGATGTAGAGTATATAAAATGGATGTAGAGTGGATAAAAATGGATGTCGAGTGGATAAAATGGATGTAGAGTGGATAAAAATGGATGTAGATTGGACAAAATGGATGTAGAGTGGATAAAATGGATGTATAGTGGATAAAAATGGATGTAGAGTAGATAAAATAGATGTAGAGTGGATAAAAATGGATGTAGAGTGGATAAAATGGATGTAGATTGGACAAAATGGATGTAGAGTTAATAAAAATGGATGTAGAGTGGATAAAATGGATGTATAGTGGATAAAAATGGATGTAGAGTAGATAAAATAGATGTAGAGTGGATAAAATGGATGTAGAGTGGATAAAAATAGATGTAGAGTGGATAAAAATGGATGTAGAGTGGATACAATGGATGTAGAGTGGATAAAAATGGATGTAGAGTGGATAAAATGGATGTAGAGTGGATAAAAATGGATGTAGAGTGGATAAAATGGATGTACATTTAATAAAAATGGATGTAGAGTGGATAAAAATGGATGTAGAGTGGATAAAAATGGATGTAGATTGGATAAAATGGATGTAGAGTTAATAAAAGTGGATGTAGAGTGGATAAAATGGATGTAGAGTGGATAAAATGGATGTAGAGTGCATAAAAATGGATGTTGAGTGGATAAAATGGATGTAGAGTGGATAAAAATGGATGTAGATTGGATAAAATGGATGTAGAGTTAATAAAAGTGGATGTAGAGTGGATAAAATGGATGTAGAGTTGATAAAAATGGATGTAGAGTGGATAAAAATGGATGTAGATTGGATAAAATGGATGTAGAGTGGATAAAAATGGATGTAGATTATATAAATTGGATGTAGAGTATATAAAATGGATGTAGAGTGGATAAAAATGGATGTCGAGTGGATAAAATGGATGTCGAGTGGATAAAATGGATGTAGAGTGGATAAAATGGATGTAGATTGGATAAAATGGATGTAGAGTTAATAAAAATGGATGTAGAGTGGATAAAATGGATGTATAGTGGATAAAAATGGATGTAGAGTAGATAAAATAGATGTAGAGTGGATAAAAATGGATGTAGAGTGGATAAAATGGATGTCGAGTGGATAAAATGGATGTAGAGTGGATAAAAATAGATGTAGAGTGGATAAAAATGGATGTAGAGTGGATACAATGGATGTAGAGTGGATAAAAATGGATGTAGAGTGGATAAAATGGATGTAGAGTGGATAAAAATGGATGTAGAGTGGATAAAATGGATGTAGAGTGCATAAATATGGATGTTGAGTGGATAAAATGGATGTAGAGTGGATAAAATGGATGTACATTTAATAAAAATGGATGTAGAGTGGATAAAAATGGATGTAGAGTGGATAAAAATGGATGTAGATTGGATAAAATGGATGTAGAGTTAATAAAAGTGGATGTAGAGTGGATAAAATGGATGTAGAGTGCATAAAAATGGATGTTGAGTGGATAAAGTGGATGTAGAGTGGATAAAATGGATGTACATTTAATAAAAATGGATGTAGAGTGGATAAAAATGGATGTAGAGTGGATAAAAATGGATGTAGATTGGACAAAATGGATCTAGAGTTAATAAAAGTGGATGTAGAGTGGATAAAATGGATGTAGAGTTGATAAAAATGGATGTAGAGTGGATAAAAATGGATGTAGATTGGATAAAATGGATGTAGAGTGGATAAAAATGGATGTAGATTATATAAATTGGATGTAGAGTATATAAAATGGATGTAGAGTGGATAAAAATGGATGTCGAGTGGATAAAATGGATGTAGAGTGGATAAAAATGGATGTAGATTGGATAAAATGGATGTAGAGTTAATAAAAATGGATGTAGAGTGGATAAAATGGATGTATAGTGGATAAAAATGGATGTAGAGTGGATAAAATGGATGTAGAGTGGATAAAATGGATGTAGAGTGGATAAAAATGGATGTAGAGTGGATAAAATGGATGTAGAGTGGATAAAAATGGATGTAGAGTGGATAAAATGGATGTAGAGTGCATAAAAATGGATGTAGAGTGGATACAAATGGATGTAGATTGGATAAAATGGATGTAGAGTTAATAAAAATGGATGTAGAGTGGGTATAATGGATGTAGAGAGGATAAAAAGGATGTGGAGTGGATAACAATGGATGTAGAGTGGATAAAATGGATGTAGAGTGGATAAAATGGATGAAGAGTGGATAAAATGGTTGTAGAGTGGATAAAATGGATGTAGAGTAGATAAAAATGGATGTAGAGTGGACAAAATGGATGTAGAGTGGATAAAAATGGATGTAGAGTGGATAAAATGGATGTAGAGTGCATAAAAATGGATGTTGAGTGGATAAAATGGATGTAGAGTGGATAAAATTAATGTACATTTAATAAAAATGGATGTAGAGTGGATAAAAATGGATGTAGAGTGGATAAAAATGGATGTAGAGTGGATAAAAATGGATGTAGATTGGATAAAATGGTTGTAGAGTTAATAAAAGTGGATGTAGAGTGGATAAAATGGATGTAGAGTTGATAAAAATGGATGTAGAGTGGATAAAAATGGATGTAGATTGGATAAAATGGATGTAGAGTGGATAAAAATGGATGTAGAGTATATAAATTGGATGTAGAGTATATAAAATGGATGTAGAGTGGATAAAAATGGATGTCGAGTGGATAAAATGGATGTAGAGTGGATAAAAATGGATGTAGATTGGATAAAATGGATGTAGAGTTAATAAAAATGGATGTAGAGTGGATAAAAATGGATGTAGATTGGATAAAATGGATGTAGAGTGGATAAAAATGGATGTAGAGTGGATAAAATGGATGTAGAGTGGATAAAAATGGATGTAGAGTGGATAAAATGGATGTAGTGTGGATAAAAATGGATGTAGAGTGGATAAAATGGATGTAGAGTAGATAAAATAGATGTAGAGTGCATAAAAATGGATGTTGAGTGGATAAAGTGGATGTAGAGTGGATAAAATGGATGTACATTTAATAAAAATGGATGTAGAGTGGATAAAAATGGATGTAGAGTGGATAAAAATGAATGTAGATTGGATAAAATGGATGTAGAGTTAATAAAAGTGGATGTAGAGTGGATAAAATGGATGTAGAGTTGATAAAAATGGATGTAGAGTGGATAAAAATGGATGTAGATTGGATAAAATGGATGTAGAGTGGATAAAAATGGATGTAGATTATATAAATTGGATGTAGAGTATATAAAATGGATGTAGAGTGGATAAAAATGGATGTAGATTATATAAATTGGATGTAGAGTATATAAAATGGATGTAGAGTGGATAAAAATGGATGTCGAGTGGATAAAATGGATGTAGAGTGGATAAAAATGGATGTAGAGTGGATAAAATGGATGTAGAGTGCATAAAAATGGATGTTGAGTGGATAAAATGGATGTAGAGTGGATAAAATGGATGTACATTTAATAAAAATGGATGTAGAGTGGATAAAAATGGATGTAGAGTGGATAAAAATAGATGTAGAGTGGATAAAAATGGATGTAGAGTGGATACAATGGATGTAGAGTGGATAAAAATGGATGTAGAGTGGATAAAATGGATGTAGAGTGGATAAAAATGGATGTAGAGTGGATAAAATGGATGTAGAGTGCATAAAAATGGATGTTGAGTGGATAAAATGGATGTAGAGTGGATAAAATGGATGTACATTTAATAAAAATGGATGTAGAGTGGATAAAAATGGATGTAGAGTGGATAAAAATGGATGTAGATTGGATAAAATGGATGTAGAGTTAATAAAAGTGGATGTAGAGTGGATAAAATGGATGTAGAGTTGATAAAAATGGATGTAGAGTGGATAAAAATGGATGTAGATTGGATAAAATGGATGTAGAGTGGATAAAAATGGATGTAGATTATATAAATTGGATGTAGAGTATATAAAATGGATGTAGAGTGGATAAAAATGGATGTCGAGTGGATAAAATGGATGTCGAGTGGATAAAATGGATGTAGAGTGGATAAAATGGATGTAGATTGGATAAAATGGATGTAGAGTTAATAAAAATGGATGTAGAGTGGATAAAATGGATGTATAGTGGATAAAAATGGATGTAGAGTAGATAAAATAGATGTAGAGTGGATAAAAATGGATGTAGAGTGGATAAAATGGATGTCGAGTGGATAAAATGGATGTAGAGTGGATAAAATGGATGTAGAGTGGATAAAAATGGATGTAGAGTGGATAAAATGGATGTAGAGTGCATAAATATGGATGTTGAGTGGATAAAATGGATGTAGAGTGGATAAAATGGATGTACATTTAATAAAAATGGATGTAGAGTGGATAAAAATGGATGTAGAGTGGATAAAAATGGATGTAGATTGGATAAAATGGATGTAGAGTTAATAAAAGTGGATGTAGAGTGGATAAAATGGATGTAGAGTTAATAAAAGTGGATGTAGAGTGGATAAAATGGATGTAGAGTGCATAAAAATGGATGTTGAGTGGATAAAGTGGATGTAGAGTGGATAAAATGGATGTACATTTAATAAAAATGGATGTAGAGTGGATAAAAATGGATGTAGAGTGGATAAAAATGGATGTAGATTGGACAAAATGGATGTAGAGTTAATAAAAGTGGATGTAGAGTGGATAAAATGGATGTAGAGTTGATAAAAATGGATGTAGAGTGGATAAAAATGGATGTAGATTGGATAAAATGGATGTAGAGTGGATAAAAATGGATGTAGATTATATAAATTGGATGTAGAGTATATAAAATGGATGTAGAGTGGATAAAAATGGATGTCGAGTGGATAAAATGGATGTAGAGTGGATAAAAATGGATGTAGATTGGATAAAATGGATGTAGAGTTAATAAAAATGGATGTAGAGTGGATAAAATGGATGTATAGTGGATAAAAATGGATGTAGAGTAGATAAAATAGATGTAGATTGGATAAAAATGGATGTAAAGTGGATAAAAATGGATGTAGATTGGATAAAATGGATGTAGAGTGGATAAAAATGGATGTAGATTATATAAATTGGATGTAGAGTATATAAAATGGATGTAGAGTGGATAAAAATGGATGTCGAGTGGATAAAATGGATGTAGAGTGGATAAAAATGGATGTAGATTGGACAAAATGGATGTAGAGTTAATAAAAATGGATGTAGAGTGGATAAAATGGATGTATAGTGGATAAAAATGGATGTAGAGTAGATAAAATAGATGTAGAGTGGATAAAAATGGATGTAGAGTGGATAAAATGGATGTCGAGTGGATAAAATGGATGTAGAGTGGATAAAAATGGATGTAGATTATATAAATTGGATGTAGAGTATATAAAATGGATGTAGAGTGGATAAAAATGGATGTCGAGTGGATAAAATGGATGTAGAGTGGATAAAAATGGATGTAGATTGGACAAAATGGATGTAGAGTGGATAAAATGGATGTATAGTGGATAAAAATGGATGTAGAGTAGATAAAATAGATGTAGAGTGGATAAAAATGGATGTAGAGTGGATAAAATGGATGTAGATTGGATAAAATGGATGTAGAGTTAATAAAAATGGATGTAGAGTGGATAAAATGGATGTATAGTGGATAAAAATGGATGTAGAGTAGATAAAATAGATGTAGAGTGGATAAAATGGATGTAGAGTGGATAAAAATAGATGTAGAGTGGATAAAAATGGATGTAGAGTGGATACAATGGATGTAGAGTGGATAAAAATGGATGTAGAGTGGATAAAATGGATGTAGAGTGGATAAAAATGGATGTAGAGTGGATAAAATGGATGTACATTTAATAAAAATGGATGTAGAGTGGATAAAAATGGATGTAGAGTGGATAAAAATGGATGTAGATTGGATAAAATGGATGTAGAGTTAATAAAAGTGGATGTAGAGTGGATAAAATGGATGTAGAGTGGATAAAATGGATGTAGAGTGCATAAAAATGGATGTTGAGTGGATAAAATGGATGTAGAGTGGATAAAAATGGATGTAGATTGGATAAAATGGATGTAGAGTTAATAAAAGTGGATGTAGAGTGGATAAAATGGATGTAGAGTTGATAAAAATGGATGTAGAGTGGATAAAAATGGATGTAGATTGGATAAAATGGATGTAGAGTGGATAAAAATGGATGTAGATTATATAAATTGGATGTAGAGTATATAAAATGGATGTAGAGTGGATAAAAATGGATGTCGAGTGGATAAAATGGATGTCGAGTGGATAAAATGGATGTAGAGTGGATAAAATGGATGTAGATTGGATAAAATGGATGTAGAGTTAATAAAAATGGATGTAGAGTGGATAAAATGGATGTATAGTGGATAAAAATGGATGTAGAGTAGATAAAATAGATGTAGAGTGGATAAAAATGGATGTAGAGTGGATAAAATGGATGTCGAGTGGATAAAATGGATGTAGAGTGGATAAAAATGGATGTAGAGTGGATAAAATGGATGTAGAGTGGATAAAAATGGATGTAGAGTGGATAAAATGGATGTAGAGTGCATAAAAATGGATGTTGAGTGGATAAAATGGATGTAGAGTGGATAAAATGGATGTACATTTAATAAAAATGGATGTAGAGTGGATAAAAATGGATGTAGAGTGGATAAAAATGGATGTAGATTGGATAAAATGGATGTAGAGTTAATAAAAGTGGATGTAGAGTGGATAAAATGGATGTAGAGTTGATAAAAATGGATGTAGAGTGGATAAAAATGGATGTAGATTGGATAAAATGGATGTAGAGTGGATAAAAATGGATGTAGATTATATAAATTGGATGTAGAGTATATAAAATGGATGTAGAGTGGATAAAAATGGATGTCGAGTGGATAAAATGGATGTCGAGTGGATAAAATGGATGTAGAGTGGATAAAATGGATGTAGATTGGATAAAATGGATGTAGAGTTAATAAAAATGGATGTAGAGTGGATAAAATGGATGTATAGTGGATAAAAATGGATGTAGAGTAGATAAAATAGATGTAGAGTGGATAAAAATGGATGTAGAGTGGATAAAATGGATGTCGAGTGGATAAAATGGATGTAGAGTGGATAAAATGGATGTAGAGTGGATAAAAATGGATGTAGAGTGGATAAAATGGATGTAGAGTGCATAAATATGGATGTTGAGTGGATAAAATGGATGTAGAGTGGATAAAATGGATGTACATTTAATAAAAATGGATGTAGAGTGGATAAAAATGGATGTAGAGTGGATAAAAATGGATGTAGATTGGATAAAATGGATGTAGAGTTAATAAAAGTGGATGTAGAGTGGATAAAATGGATGTAGAGTTAATAAAAGTGGATGTAGAGTGGATAAAATGGATGTAGAGTGCATAAAAATGGATGTTGAGTGGATAAAGTGGATGTAGAGTGGATAAAATGGATGTACATTTAATAAAAATGGATGTAGAGTGGATAAAAATGGATGTAGAGTGGATAAAAATGGATGTAGATTGGACAAAATGGATGTAGAGTTAATAAAAGTGGATGTAGAGTGGATAAAATGGATGTAGAGTTGATAAAAATGGATGTAGAGTGGATAAAAATGGATGTAGAGTGGATAAAATGGATGTAGAGTGGATAAAAATGGATGTAGATTATATAAATTGGATGTAGAGTATATAAAATGGATGTAGAGTGGATAAAAATGGATGTCGAGTGGATAAAATGGATGTAGAGTGGATAAAAATGGATGTAGATTGGATAAAATGGATGTAGAGTTAATAAAAATGGATGTAGAGTGGATAAAATGGATGTATAGTGGATAAAAATGGATGTAGAGTAGATAAAATAGATGTAGAGTGGATAAAAATGGATGTAAAGTGGATAAAAATGGATGTAGATTGGATAAAATGGATGTAGAGTGGATAAAAATGGATGTAGATTATATAAATTGGATGTAGAGTATATAAAATGGATGTAGAGTGGATAAAAATGGATGTAGAGTGGATAAAATGGATGTAGAGTGGATAAAAATGGATGTAGATTGGATAAAATGGATGTAGAGTTAATAAAAATGGATGTAGAGTGGATAAAATGGATGTATAGTGGATAAAAATTGATGTAGAGTAGATAAAATAGATGTAGAGTGGATAAAAATGGATGTAGAGTGGATAAAATGGATGTAGAGTGGATAAAATGGATGTAGAGTGGATAAAAATGGATGTAGATTATATAAATTGGATGTAGAGTATATAAAATGGATGTAGAGTGGATAAAAATGGATGTCGAGTGGATAAAATGGATGTAGAGTGGATAAAAATGGATGTAGATTGGACAAAATGGATGTAGAGTGGATAAAATGGATGTATAGTGGATAAAAATGGATGTAGAGTAGATAAAATAGATGTAGAGTGGATAAAAATGGATGTAGAGTGGATAAAATGGATGTAGATTGGACAAAATGGATGTAGAGTTAATAAAAATGGATGTAGAGTGGATAAAATGGATGTATAGTGGATAAAAATGGATGTAGAGTAGATAAAATAGATGTAGAGTGGATAAAATGGATGTAGAGTGGATAAAAATAGATGTAGAGTGGATAAAAATGGATGTAGAGTGGATACAATGGATGTAGAGTGGATAAAAATGGATGTAGAGTGGATAAAATGGATGTAGAGTGGATAAAAATGGATGTAGAGTGGATAAAATGGATGTACATTTAATAAAAATGGATGTAGAGTGGATAAAAATGGATGTAGAGTGGATAAAAATGGATGTAGATTGGATAAAATGGATGTAGAGTTAATAAAAGTGGATGTAGAGTGGATAAAATGGATGTAGAGTGGATAAAATGGATGTAGAGTGCATAAAAATGGATGTTGAGTGGATAAAATGGATGTAGAGTGGATAAAAATGGATGTAGATTGGATAAAATGGATGTAGAGTTAATAAAAGTGGATGTAGAGTGGATAAAATGGATGTAGAGTTGATAAAAATGGATGTAGAGTGGATAAAAATGGATGTAGATTGGATAAAATGGATGTAGAGTGGATAAAAATGGATGTAGATTATATAAATTGGATGTAGAGTATATAAAATGGATGTAGAGTGGATAAAAATGGATGTCGAGTGGATAAAATGGATGTCGAGTGGATAAAATGGATGTAGAGTGGATAAAATGGATGTAGATTGGATAAAATGGATGTAGAGTTAATAAAAATGGATGTAGAGTGGATAAAATGGATGTATAGTGGATAAAAATGGATGTAGAGTAGATAAAATAGATGTAGAGTGGATAAAAATGGATGTAGAGTGGATAAAATGGATGTCGAGTGGATAAAATGGATGTAGAGTGGATAAAAATAGATGTAGATTGGATAAAATGGATGTAGAGTGGATACAATGGATGTAGAGTGGATAAAAATGGATGTAGAGTGGATAAAATGGATGTAGAGTGGATAAAAATGGATGTAGAGTGGATAAAATGGATGTAGAGTGCATAAATATGGATGTTGAGTGGATAAAATGGATGTAGAGTGGATAAAATGGATGTACATTTAATAAAAATGGATGTAGAGTGGATAAAAATGGATGTAGAGTGGATAAAAATGGATGTAGATTGGATAAAATGGATGTAGAGTTAATAAAAGTGGATGTAGAGTGGATAAAATGGATGTAGAGTGCATAAAAATGGATGTTGAGTGGATAAAGTGGATGTAGAGTGGATAAAATGGATGTACATTTAATAAAAATGGATGTAGAGTGGATAAAAATGGATGTAGAGTGGATAAAAATGGATGTAGATTGGACAAAATGGATCTAGAGTTAATAAAAGTGGATTTAGAGTGGATAAAATGGATGTAGAGTTGATAAAAATGGATGTAGAGTGGATAAAAATGGATGTAGATTGGATAAAATGGATGTAGAGTGGATAAAAATGGATGTAGATTATATAAATTGGATGTAGAGTATATAAAATGGATGTAGAGTGGATAAAAATGGATGTCGAGTGGATAAAATGGATGTAGAGTGGATAAAAATGGATGTAGATTGGATAAAATGGATGTAGAGTTAATAAAAATGGATGTAGAGTGGATAAAATGGATGTATAGTGGATAAAAATGGATGTAGAGTAGATAAAATAGATGTAGAGTGGATAAAAATGGATGTAAAGTGGATAAAAATGGATGTAGATTGTATAAAATGGATGTAGAGTGGATAAAAATGGATGTAGATTATATAAATTGGATGTAGAGTATATAAAATGGATGTAGAGTGGATAAAAATGGATGTCGAGTGGATAAAATGGATGTAGAGTGGATAAAAATGGATGTAGATTGGACAAAATGGATGTAGAGTTAATAAAAATGGATGTAGAGTGGATAAAATGGATGTAGAGTGGATAAAAATGGATGTAGAGTAGATAAAATAGATGTAGAGTGGATAAAAATGGATGTAGAGTGGATAAAATGGATGTCGAGTGGATAAAATGGATGTAGAGTGGATAAAAATGGATGTAGATTATATAAATTGGATGTAGAGTATATAAAATGGATGTAGAGTGGATAAAAATGGATGTCGAGTGGATAAAATGGATGTAGAGTGGATAAAAATGGATGTAGATTGGACAAAATGGATGTAGAGTTAATAAAAATGGATGTAGAGTGGATAAAATGGATGTATAGTGGATAAAAATGGATGTAGAGTAGATAAAATAGATGTAGAGTGGATAAAAATGGATGTAGAGTGGATAAAATGGATGTAGATTGGACAAAATGGATGTAGAGTTAATAAAAATGGATGTAGAGTGGATAAAATGGATGTATAGTGGATAAAAATGGATGTAGAGTAGATAAAATAGATGTAGAGTGGATAAAATGGATGTAGAGTGGATAAAAATAGATGTAGAGTGGATAAAAATGGATGTAGAGTGGATACAATGGATGTAGAGTGGATAAAAATGGATGTAGAGTGGATAAAATGGATGTAGAGTGGATAAAAATGGATGTAGAGTGGATAAAATGGATGTACATTTAATAAAAATGGATGTAGAGTGGATAAAAATGGATGTAGAGTGGATAAAAATGGATGTAGATTGGATAAAATGGATGTAGAGTTAATAAAAGTGGATGTAGAGTGGATAAAATGGATGTAGAGTGGATAAAAATGGATGTAGATTGGATAAAATGGATGTAGAGTGCATAAAAATGGATGTAGAGTATATAAATTGGATGTACAGTATATAAAATGGATGTAGAGTGGATAAAAATGGATGTCGAGTGGATAAAATGGATGTAGAGTGGATAAAAATGGATGTAGATTGGATAAAATGGATGTAGAGTGGATGAAAATGGATGTAGAGTATATAAATTGGATGTAGAGTATATAAAATGGATGTAGAGTGGATAAAAATGGATGTCGAGTGGATAAAATGGATGTAGAGTGGATAAAAATGGATGTAGAGTGGATAAAATGGATGTAGAGTTGATAAAAATGGATGTAGAGTGGATAAAATGGATGTAGAGTAGATAAAATGGATGTAGAGTGGATAAAATGGATGTAGAGTTGATAAAATGGATGTAGAGTGGATAAAAATGGATGTCGAGTGGATAAAATGGATGTAGAGTGGATAAAAATGGATGTAGATTGGATAAAATGGATGTAGAGTTAATAAAAGTGGATGTAGAGTGGATAAAATGGATGTAGAGTTGATAAAAATGGATGTAGAGTGGATAAAAATGGATGTAGATTGGATAAAATGGATGTAGAGTGGATAAAAATGGATGTAGATTATATAAATTGGATGTAGAGTATATAAAATGGATGTAGAGTGGATAAAAATGGATGTCGAGTGGATAAAATGGATGTAGAGTGGATAAAAATGGATGTAGATTGGATAAAATGGATGTAGAGTTAATAAAAATGGATGTAGAGTGGATAAAATGGATGTATAGTGGATAAAAATGGATGTAGAGTAGATAAAATAGATGTAGAGTGGATAAAAATGGATGTAAAGTGGATAAAAATGGATGTAGATTGGATAAAATGGATGTAGAGTTAAAAAAGTGGATGTAGAGTGGATAAAATGGATGTAGAGTTGATAAAAATGGATGTGGAGTGGATAAGAATGGATGTAGATTGGATAAAATGGATGTAGAGTGGATAAAAATGGATGTAGATTATATAAATTGGATGTAGAGTATATAAAATGGATGTAGAGTGGATAAAAATGGATGTCGAGTGGATAAAATGGATGTAGAGTGGATAAAAATGGATGTAGATTGGACAAAATGGATGTAGAGTTAATAAAAATGGATGTAGAGTGGATAAAATGGATGTATAGTGGATAAAAATGGATGTAGAGTAGATAAAATAGATGTAGAGTGGATAAAAATGGATGTAGAGTGGATAAAATGGATGTCGAGTGGATAAAATGGATGTAGAGTGGATAAAAATAGATGTAGAGTGGATAAAAATGGATGTAGAGTGGATACAATGGATGTAAGGTGGATAAAAATGGATGTAGAGTGGATAAAATGGATGTAGAGTGGATAAAAATGGATGTAGATTGGATAAAATGGATGTAGAGTGGATAAAAATGGATGTAGATTATATAAATTGGATGTAGAGTATATAAAATGGATGTAGAGTGGATAAAAATGGATGTCGAGTGGATAAAATGGATGTAGAGTGGATAAAATGGATGTAGATTGGATAAAATGGATGTAGAGTTAATAAAAATGGATGTAGAGTGGATAAAATGGATGTATAGTGGATAAAAATGGATGTAGAGTAGATAAAATAGATGTAGAGTGGATAAAAATGGATGTAGAGTGGATAAAATGGATGTCGAGTGGATAAAATGGATGTAGAGTGGATAAAAATAGATGTAGAGTGGATAAAAATGGATGTGGAGTGGATACAATGGATGTAGAGTGGATAAAAATGGATGTAGAGTGGATAAAATGGATGTAGAGTGGATAAAAATGGATGTAGAGTGGATAAAATGGATGTAGAGTGCATAAATATGGATGTTGAGTGGATAAAATGGATGTAGAGTGGATAAAATGGATGTACATTTAATAAAAATGGATGTAGAGTGGATAAAAATGGATGTAGAGTGGATAAAAATGGATGTAGATTGGATAAAATGGATGTAGAGTTAATAAAAGTGGATGTAGAGTGGATAAAATGGATGTAGAGTGGATAAAAATGGATGTAGATTGGATAAAATGGATGTAGAGTGCATAAAAATGGATGTAGAGTATATAAATTGGATGTACAGTATATAAAATGGATGTAGAGTGGATAAAAATGGATGTCGAGTGGATAAAATGGATGTAGAGTGGATAAAAATGGATGTAGATTGGATAAAATGGATGTAGAGTGGATGAAAATGGATGTAGAGTATATAAATTGGATGTAGAGTATATAAAATGGATGTAGAGTGGATAAAAATGGATGTAGAGTGGATAAAATGGATGTAGAGTAGATAAAATGGATGTAGAGTGGATAAAATGGATGTAGAGTTGATAAAATGGATGTAAAGTGGATAAAATGGATGTAGAGTTAATAAAAATGGATGTAGAGTGGATAAAATGGATGTAGAGTGCATAAAAATGGATGTGGAGTGGATACAATGGATGTAGAGTGCATAAAAATGGATGTAGAGTGGATACAAATGGATGTAGATTGGATAAAATGGATGTAGAGTTAATAAAAATGGATGTAGAGTGGGTATAATGGATGTAGAGAGGATAAAAAGGATGTGGAGTGGATAACAATGGATGTAGAGTGGATAAAATGGATGTAGAGTGGATAAAATGGATGAAGAGTGGATAAAATGGTTGTAGAGTGGATAAAATGGATGTAGAGTAGATAAAAATGGATGTAGAGTGGACAAAATGGATGTAGAGTGGATAAAATGGATGTAGAGTGCATAAATATGGATGTAGATTGGATAAAATGGATGTAGAGTTAATAAAAGTGGATGTAGAGTGGATAAAATGGATGTAGAGTTGATAAAAATGGATGTAGAGTGGATAAAAATGGATGTAGATTGGATAAAATGGATGTAGAGTGGATAAAAATGGATGTAGAGTGGATAAAATGGATGTAGAGTGGATAAAAATGGATGTAGAGTGGATAAAATGGATGTAGAGTGGATAAAAATGGATGTAGAGTGGATAAAATGGATGTAGAGTGCATAAAAATGGATGTAGAGTGGATACAAATGGATGTAGATTGGATAAAATGGATGTAGAGTTAATAAAAATGGATGTAGAGTGGGTATAATGGATGTAGAGAGGATAAAAAGGATGTGGAGTGGATAAAATGGATGTAGAGTGGATAAAATGGATGTAGAGTGGATAAAATGGATGAAGAGTGGATAAAATGGTTGTAGAGTGGATAAAATGGATGTAGAGTAGATAAAAATGGATGTAGAGTGGACAAAATGGATGTAGAGTGGATAAAAATGGATGTAGAGTGGATAAAATGGATGTAGAGTGCATAAAAATGGATGTTGAGTGGATAAAATGGATGTAGAGTGGATAAAATTAATGTACATTTAATAAAAATGGATGTAGAGTGGATAAAAATGGATGTAGAGTGGATAACAATGGATGTAGAGTGGATAAAAATGGATGTAGATTGGATAAAATTGTTGTAGAGTTAATAAAAATGGATGTAGAGTGGATAAAATGGATGTAGAGTTGATAAAAATGGATGTAGAGTGGATAAAAATGGATGTAGATTGGATAAAATGGATGTAGAGTGGATAAAAATGGATGTAGAGTATATAAATTGGATGTAGAGTATATAAAATGGATGTAGAGTGGATAAAAATGGATGTCGAGTGGATAAAATGGATGTAGAGTGGATAAAAATGGATGTAGATTGGATAAAATGGATGTAGAGTTAATAAAAATGGATGTAGAGTGGATAAAAATGGATGTAGATTGGATAAAATGGATGTAGAGTGGATAAAAATGGATGTAGAGTGGATAAAATGGATGTAGAGTGGATAAAAATGGATGTAGAGTGGATAAAATGGATGTAGTGTGGATAAAAATGGATGTAGAGTGGATAAAATGGATGTAGAGTGCATAAAAATGGATGTAGAGTGGATAAAAATGGATGTAGATTGGATAAAATGGATGTAGAGTTAATAAAAATGGATGTAGAGTGGATATAATGGATGTAGAGAGGATAAAAAGGATGTGGAGTGGATAACAATGGATGTAGAGTGGATAAAATGGATGTAGAGTGGATAAAATGGATGAAGAGTGGATAAAATGGTTGTAGAGTGGATAAAATGGATGTAGAGTAGATAAAAATGGATGTAGAGTGGATAAAATGGATGTAGAGTGGATAAAAATGGATGTAGAGTGGATAAAATGGATGTAGAGTGCATAAAAATGGATGTTGAGTGGATAAAATGGATGTAGAGTGGATAAAATTAATGTACATTTAATAAAAATGGATGTAGAGTGGATAAAAATGGATGTAGAGTGGATAAAAATGGATGTAGATTGGATAAAATGGTTGTAGAGTTAATAAAAGTGGATGTAGAGTGGATAAAATGGATGTAGAGTTGATAAAAATGGATGTAGAGTGGATAAAAATGGATGTAGATTGGATAAAATGGATGTAGAGTGGATAAAAATGGATGTAGAGTATATAAATTGGATGTAGAGTATATAAAATGGATGTAGAGTGGATAAAAATGGATGTCGAGTGGATAAAATGGATGTAGAGTGGATAAAAATGGATGTAGATTGGATAAAATGGATGTAGAGTGGATGAAAATGGATGTAGAGTATATAAATTGGATGTAGAGTATATAAAATGGATGTAGAGTGGATAAAAATGGATGTCGAGTGGATAAAATGGATGTAGAGTGGATAAAAATGGATGTAGAGTGGATAAAATGGATGTATAGTGGATAAAAATGGATGTAGAGTAGATAAAATAGATGTAGAGTGGATAAAATGGATGTAGAGTGGATAAAAATTGATGTAGAGTGGATAAAAATGGATGTAGAGTGGATACAATGGATGTAGAGTGGATAAAAATGGATGTAGAGTGGATAAAATGGATGTAGAGTGGATAAAAATGGATGTAGAGTGGATAAAATGGATGTACATTTAATAAAAATGGATGTAGAGTGGATAAAAATGGATGTAGAGTGGATAAAAATGGATGTAGATTGGATAAAATGGATGTAGAGTTAATAAAAGTGGATGTAGAGTGGATAAAATGGATGTAGAGTGGATAAAAATGGATGTAGATTGGATAAAATGGATGTAGAGTGCATAAAAATGGATGTAGAGTATATAAATTGGATGTACAGTATATAAAATGGATGTAGAGTGGATAAAAATGGATGTCGAGTGGATAAAATGGATGTAGAGTGGATAAAAATGGATGTAGATTGGATAAAATGGATGTAGAGTGGATAAAAATGGATGTAGAGTATATAAATTGGATGTAGAGTATATAAAATGGATGTAGAGTGGATAAAAATGGATGTCGAGTGGATAAAATGGATGTAGAGTGGATAAAAATGGATGTAGAGTGGATAAAATGGATGTAGAGTTGATAAAAATGGATGTAGAGTGGATAAAATGGATGTAGAGTAGATAAAATGGATGTAGAGTGGATAAAATGGATGTAGAGTTGATAAAATGGATGTAGAGTGGATAAAAATGGATGTCGAGTGGATAAAATGGATGTAGAGTGGATAAAAATGGATGTAGATTGGATAAAATGGATGTAGAGTTAATAAAAGTGGATGTAGAGTGGATAAAATGGATGTAGAGTTGATAAAAATGGATGTAGAGTGGATAAAAATGGATGTAGATTGGATAAAATGGATGTAGAGTGGATAAAAATGGATGTAGAGTGGATAAAATGGATGTAGAGTGGATAAAAATGGATGTAGAGTGGATAAAATGGATGTAGAGTGGATAAAAATGGATGTAGAGTGGATAAAATGGATGTAGAGTGCATAAAAATGGATGTAGAGTGGATACAAATGGATGTAGATTGGATAAAATGGATGTAGAGTTAATAAAAATGGATGTAGAGTGGGTATAATGGATGTAGAGAGGATAAAAAGGATGTGGAGTGGATAACAATGGATGTAGAGTGGATAAAATGGATGTAGAGTGGATAAAATGGATGAAGAGTGGATAAAATGGTTGTAGAGTGGATAAAATGGATGTAGAGTAGATAAAAATGGATGTAGAGTGGACAAAATGGATGTAGAGTGGATAAAAATGGATGTAGAGTGGATAAAATGGATGTAGAGTGCATAAAAATGGATGTTGAGTGGATAAAATGGATGTAGAGTGGATAAAATTAATGTACATTTAATAAAAATGGATGTAGAGTGGATAAAAATGGATGTAGAGTGGATAAAAATGGATGTAGATTGGATAAAATGGTTGTAGAGTTAATAAAAGTGGATGTAGAGTGGATAAAATGGATGTAGAGTTGATAAAAATGGATGTAGAGTGGATAAAAATGGATGTAGATTGGATAAAATGGATGTAGAGTGGATAAAAATGGATGTAGAGTATATAAATTGGATGTAGAGTATATAAAATGGATGTAGAGTGGATAAAAATGGATGTCGAGTGGATAAAATGGATGTAGAGTGGATAAAAATGGATGTCGAGTGGATAAAATGGATGTAGAGTGGATAAAAATGGATGTAGAGTGGATAAAATGGATGTATAGTGGATAAAAATGGATGTAGAGTAGATAAAATAGATGTAGAGTGGATAAAATGGATGTAGAGTGGATAAAAATAGATGTAGAGTGGATAAAAATGGATGTAGAGTGGATACAATGGATGTAGAGTGGATAAAAATGGATGTAGAGTGGATAAAATGGATGTAGAGTGGATAAAAATGGATGTAGAGTGGATAAAATGGATGTACATTTAATAAAAATGGATGTAGAGTGGATAAAAATGGATGTAGAGTGGATAAAAATGGATGTAGATTGGATAAAATGGATGTAGAGTTAATAAAAGTGGATGTAGAGTGGATAAAATGGATGTAGAGTGGATAAAAATGGATGTAGATTGGATAAAATGGATGTAGAGTGGATAAAAATGGATGTAGAGTATATAAATTGGATGTACAGTATATAAAATGGATGTAGAGTGGATAAAAATGGATGTCGAGTGGATAAAATGGATGTAGAGTGGATAAAAATGGATGTAGATTGGATAAAATGGATGTAGAGTGGATGAAAATGGATGTAGAGTATATAAATTGGATGTAGAGTATATAAAATGGATGTAGAGTGGATAAAAATGGATGTCGAGTGGATAAAATGGATGTAGAGTGGATAAAAATGGATGTAGAGTGGATAAAATGGATGTAGAGTTGATAAAAATGGATGTAGAGTGGATAAAATGGATGTAGAGTAGATAAAATGGATGTAGAGTGGATAAAATGGATGTAGAGTTGATAAAATGGATGTAGAGTGGATAAAAATGGATGTCGAGTGGATAAAATGGATGTAGAGTGGATAAAAATGGATGTAGATTGGATAAAATGGATGTAGAGTTAATAAAAGTGGATGTAGAGTGGATAAAATGGATGTAGAGTTGATAAAAATGGATGTAGAGTGGATAAAAATGGATGTAGATTGGATAAAATGGATGTAGAGTGGATAAAAATGGATGTAGATTATATAAATTGGATGTAGAGTATATAAAATGGATGTAGAGTGGATAAAAATGGATGTCGAGTGGATAAAATGGATGTAGAGTGGATAAAAATGGATGTAGATTGGATAAAATGGATGTAGAGTTAATAAAAATGGATGTAGAGTGGATAAAAATGGATGTAGATTGGATAAAATGGATGTAGAGTGGATAAAAATGGATGTAGAGTGGATAAAATGGATGTAGAGTGGATAAAAATGGATGTAGAGTGGATAAAATGGATGTAGTGTGGATAAAAATGGATGTAGAGTGGATAAAATGGATGTAGAGTGCATAAAAATGGATGTAGAGTAGATACAAATGGATGTAGATTGGATAAAATGGATGTAGAGTTAATAAAAATGGATGTAGAGTGGGTATAATGGATGTAGAGAGGATAAAAAGGATGTGGAGTGGATAACAATGGATGTAGAGTGGATAAAATGGATGTAGAGTGGATAAAATGGATGTAGAGTGGATAAAATGGTTGTAGAGTGGATAAAATGGATGTAGAGTAGATAAAAATGGATGTAGAGTGGACAAAATGGATGTAGAGTGGATAAAAATGGATGTAGAGTGGATAAAATGGATGTAGAGTGCATAAAAATGGATGTTGAGTGGATAAAATGGATGTAGAGTGGATAAAATTAATGTACATTTAATAAAAATGGATGTAGAGTGGATAAAAATGGATGTAGAGTGGATAAAAATGGATGTAGATTGGATAAAATGGTTGTAGAGTTAATAAAAGTGGATGTAGAGTGGATAAAATGGATGTAGAGTTGATAAAAATGGATGTAGAGTGGATAAAAATGGATGTAGATTGGATAAAATGGATGTAGAGTGGATAAAAATGGATGTAGAGTATATAAATTGGATGTAGAGTATATAAAATGGATGTAGAGTGGATAAAAATGGATGTCGAGTGGATAAAATGGATGTAGAGTGGATAAAAATGGATGTAGATTGGATAAAATGGATGTAGAGTGGATGAAAATGGATGTAGAGTATATAAATTGGATGTAGAGTATATAAAATGGATGTAGAGTGGATAAAAATGGATGTCGAGTGGATAAAATGGATGTAGAGTGGATAAAAATGGATGTAGAGTGGATAAAATGGATGTATAGTGGATAAAAATGGATGTAGAGTAGATAAAATAGATGTAGAGTGGATAAAATGGATGTAGAGTGGATAAAAATAGATGTAGAGTGGATAAAAATGGATGTAGAGTGGATAAAATGGATGTAGAGTGGATAAAAATGGATGTAGAGTGGATAAAATGGATGTAGAGTGGATAAAAATGGATGTAGAGTGGATAAAATGGATGTACATTTAATAAAAATGGATGTAGAGTGGATAAAAATGGATGTAGAGTGGATAAAAATGGATGTAGATTGGATAAAATGGATGTAGAGTTAATAAAAGTGGATGTAGAGTGGATAAAATGGATGTAGAGTGGATAAAAATGGATGTAGATTGGATAAAATGGATGTAGAGTGCATAAAAATGGATGTAGAGTATATAAATTGGATGTACAGTATATAAAATGGATGTAGAGTGGATAAAAATGGATGTCGAGTGGATAAAATGGATGTAGAGTGGATAAAAATGGATGTAGATTGGATAAAATGGATGTAGAGTGGATGAAAATGGATGTAGAGTATATAAATTGGATGTAGAGTATATAAAATGGATGTAGAGTGGATAAAAATGGATGTCGAGTGGATAAAATGGATGTAGAGTGGATAAAAATGGATGTAGAGTGGATAAAATGGATGTAGAGTTGATAAAAATGGATGTAGAGTGGATAAAATGGATGTAGAGTAGATAAAATGGATGTAGAGTGGATAAAATGGATGTAGAGTTGATAAAATGGATGTAGAGTGGATAAAAATGGATGTCGAGTGGATAAAATGGATGTAGAGTGGATAAAAATGGATGTAGATTGGATAAAATGGATGTAGAGTTAATAAAAGTGGATGTAGAGTGGATAAAATGGATGTAGAGTTGATAAAAATGGATGTAGAGTGGATAAAAATGGATGTAGATTGGATAAAATGGATGTAGAGTGGATAAAAATGGATGTAGATTATATAAATTGGATGTAGAGTATATAAAATGGATGTAGAGTGGATAAAAATGGATGTCGAGTGGATAAAATGGATGTAGAGTGGATAAAAATGGATGTAGATTGGATAAAATGGATGTAGAGTTAATAAAAATGGATGTAGAGTGAATAAAATGGATGTATAGTGGATAAAAATGGATGTAGAGTAGATAAAATAGATGTAGAGTGGATAAAAATGGATGTAGAGTGGATAAAATGGATGTCGAGTGGATAAAATGGATGTAGAGTGGATAAAAATAGATGTAGAGTGGATAAAAATGGATGTAGAGTGGATACAATGGATGTAGAGTGGATAAAAATGGATGTAGAGTGGATAAAATGGATGTAGAGTGGATAAAAATGGATGTAGATTGGATAAAATGGATGTAGAGTGGATAAAAATGGATGTAGATTATATAAATTGGATGTAGAGTATATAAAATGGATGTAGAGTGGATAAAATGGATGTCGAGTGGATAAAATGGATGTAGAGTGGATAAAAATGGATGTAGAGTGGATAAAATGGATGTATAGTGGATAAAAATGGATGTAGAGTAGATAAAATAGATGTAGAGTGGATAAAATGGATGTAGAGTGGATAAAAATAGATGTAGAGTGGATAAAAATGGATGTAGAGTGGATACAATGGATGTAGAGTGGATGAAAATGGATGTAGAGTGGATAAAATGGATGTAGAGTGGATAAAAATGGATGTAGAGTGGATAAAATGGATGTACATTTAATAAAAATGGATGTAGAGTGGATAAAAATGGATGTAGAGTGGATAAAAATGGATGTAGATTGGATAAAATGGATGTAGAGTTAATAAAAGTGGATGTAGAGTGGATAAAATGGATGTAGAGTGGATAAAATGGATGTAGAGTGCATAAAAATGGATGTTGAGTGGATAAAATGGATGTAGAGTGGATAAAAATGGATGTAGATTGGATAAAATGGATGTAGAGTTAATAAAAGTGGATGTAGAGTGGATAAAATGGATGTAGAGTTGATAAAAATGGATGTAGAGTGGATAAAAATGGATGTAGATTGGATAAAATGGATGTAGAGTGGATAAAAATGGATGTAGATTATATAAATTGGATGTAGAGTATATAAAATGGATGTAGAGTGGATAAAAATGGATGTCGAGTGGATAAAATGGATGTCGAGTGGATAAAATGGATGTAGAGTGGATAAAATGGATGTAGATTGGATAAAATGGATGTAGAGTTAATAAAAATGGATGTAGAGTGGATAAAATGGATGTATAGTGGATAAAAATGGATGTAGAGTAGATAAAATAGATGTAGAGTGGATAAAAATGGATGTAGAGTGGATAAAATGGATGTCGAGTGGATAAAATGGATGTAGAGTGGATAAAAATAGATGTAGAGTGGATAAAAATGGATGTAGAGTGGATACAATGGATGTAGAGTGGATAAAAATGGATGTAGAGTGGATAAAATGGATGTAGAGTGGATAAAAATGGATGTAGAGTGGATAAAATGGATGTAGAGTGCATAAATATGGATGTTGAGTGGATAAAAATGGATGTAGAGTGGATAAAATGGATGTACATTTAATAAAAATGGATGTAGAGTGGATAAAAATGGATGTAGAGTGGATAAAAATGGATGTAGATTGGATAAAATGGATGTAGAGTTAATAAAAGTGGATGTAGAGTGGATAAAATGGATGTAGAGTGCATAAAAATGGATGTTGAGTGGATAAAGTGGATGTAGAGTGGATAAAATGGATGTACATTTAATAAAAATGGATGTAGAGTGGATAAAAATGGATGTAGAGTGGATAAAAATGGATGTAGATTGGACAAAATGGATCTAGAGTTAATAAAAGTGGATGTAGAGTGGATAAAATGGATGTAGAGTTGATAAAAATGGATGTAGAGTGGATAAAAATGGATGTAGATTGGATAAAATGGATGTAGAGTGGATAAAAATGGATGTAGATTATATAAATTGGATGTAGAGTATATAAAATGGATGTAGAGTGGATAAAAATGGATGTCGAGTGGATAAAATGGATGTAGAGTGGATAAAAATGGATGTAGATTGGATAAAATGGATGTAGAGTTAATAAAAATGGATGTAGAGTGGATAAAATGGATGTATAGTGGATAAAAATGGATGTAGAGTGGATAAAATGGATGTAGAGTGGATAAAATGGATGTAGAGTGGATAAAAATGGATGTAGAGTGGATAAAATGGATGTAGAGTGGATAAAAATGGATGTAGAGTGGATAAAATGGATGTAGAGTGCATAAAAATGGATGTAGAGTGGATACAAATGGATGTAGATTGGATAAAATGGATGTAGAGTTAATAAAAATGGATGTAGAGTGGGTATAATGGATGTAGAGAGGATAAAAAGGATGTGGAGTGGATAACAATGGATGTAGAGTGGATAAAATGGATGTAGAGTGGATAAAATGGATGAAGAGTGGATAAAATGGTTGTAGAGTGGATAAAATGGATGTAGAGTAGATAAAAATGGATGTAGAGTGGACAAAATGGATGTAGAGTGGATAAAAATGGATGTAGAGTGGATAAAATGGATGTAGAGTGCATAAAAATGGATGTTGAGTGGATAAAATGGATGTAGAGTGGATAAAATTAATGTACATTTAATAAAAATGGATGTAGAGTGGATAAAAATGGATGTAGAGTGGATAAAAATGGATGTAGAGTGGATAAAAATGGATGTAGATTGGATAAAATGGTTGTAGAGTTAATAAAAGTGGATGTAGAGTGGATAAAATGGATGTAGAGTTGATAAAAATGGATGTAGAGTGGATAAAAATGGATGTAGATTGGATAAAATGGATGTAGAGTGGATAAAAATGGATGTAGAGTATATAAATTGGATGTAGAGTATATAAAATGGATGTAGAGTGGATAAAAATGGATGTCGAGTGGATAAAATGGATGTAGAGTGGATAAAAATGGATGTAGATTGGATAAAATGGATGTAGAGTTAATAAAAATGGATGTAGAGTGGATAAAAATGGATGTAGATTGGATAAAATGGATGTAGAGTGGATAAAAATGGATGTAGAGTGGATAAAATGGATGTAGAGTGGATAAAAATGGATGTAGAGTGGATAAAATGGATGTAGTGTGGATAAAAATGGATGTAGAGTGGATAAAATGGATGTAGAGTAGATAAAATAGATGTAGAGTGCATAAAAATGGATGTTGAGTGGATAAAGTGGATGTAGAGTGGATAAAATGGATGTACATTTAATAAAAATGGATGTAGAGTGGATAAAAATGGATGTAGAGTGGATAAAAATGAATGTAGATTGGATAAAATGGATGTAGAGTTAATAAAAGTGGATGTAGAGTGGATAAAATGGATGTAGAGTTGATAAAAATGGATGTAGAGTGGATAAAAATGGATGTAGATTGGATAAAATGGATGTAGAGTGGATAAAAATGGATGTAGATTATATAAATTGGATGTAGAGTATATAAAAGGGATGTAGAGTGGATAAAAATGGATGTAGATTATATAAATTGGATGTAGAGTATATAAAATGGATGTAGAGTGGATAAAAATGGATGTCGAGTGGATAAAATGGATGTAGAGTGGATAAAAATGGATGTAGAGTGGATAAAATGGATGTAGAGTGCATAAAAATGGATGTTGAGTGGATAAAATGGATGTAGAGTGGATAAAATGGATGTACATTTAATAAAAATGGATGTAGAGTGGATAAAAATGGATGTAGAGTGGATAAAAATAGATGTAGAGTGGATAAAAATGGATGTAGAGTGGATACAATGGATGTAGAGTGGATAAAAATGGATGTAGAGTGGATAAAATGGATGTAGAGTGGATAAAAATGGATGTAGAGTGGATAAAATGGATGTAGAGTGCATAAAAATGGATGTTGAGTGGATAAAATGGATGTAGAGTGGATAAAATGGATGTACATTTAATAAAAATGGATGTAGAGTGGATAAAAATGGATGTAGAGTGGATAAAAATGGATGTAGATTGGATAAAATGGATGTAGAGTTAATAAAAGTGGATGTAGAGTGGATAAAATGGATGTAGAGTTGATAAAAATGGATGTAGAGTGGATAAAAATGGATGTAGATTGGATAAAATGGATGTAGAGTGGATAAAAATGGATGTAGATTATATAAATTGGATGTAGAGTATATAAAATGGATGTAGAGTGGATAAAAATGGATGTCGAGTGGATAAAATGGATGTCGAGTGGATAAAATGGATGTAGAGTGGATAAAATGGATGTAGATTGGATAAAATGGATGTAGAGTTAATAAAAATGGATGTAGAGTGGATAAAATGGATGTATAGTGGATAAAAATGGATGTAGAGTAGATAAAATAGATGTAGAGTGGATAAAAATGGATGTAGAGTGGATAAAATGGATGTCGAGTGGATAAAATGGATGTAGAGTGGATAAAATGGATGTAGAGTGGATAAAAATGGATGTAGAGTGGATAAAATGGATGTAGAGTGCATAAATATGGATGTTGAGTGGATAAAATGGATGTAGAGTGGATAAAATGGATGTACATTTAATAAAAATGGATGTAGAGTGGATAAAAATGGATGTAGAGTGGATAAAAATGGATGTAGATTGGATAAAATGGATGTAGAGTTAATAAAAGTGGATGTAGAGTGGATAAAATGGATGTAGAGTTAATAAAAGTGGATGTAGAGTGGATAAAATGGATGTAGAGTGCATAAAAATGGATGTTGAGTGGATAAAGTGGATGTAGAGTGGATAAAATGGATGTACATTTAATAAAAATGGATGTAGAGTGGATAAAAATGGATGTAGAGTGGATAAAAATGGATGTAGATTGGACAAAATGGATGTAGAGTTAATAAAAGTGGATGTAGAGTGGATAAAATGGATGTAGAGTTGATAAAAATGGATGTAGAGTGGATAAAAATGGATGTAGATTGGATAAAATGGATGTAGAGTGGATAAAAATGGATGTAGATTATATAAATTGGATGTAGAGTATATAAAATGGATGTAGAGTGGATAAAAATGGATGTCGAGTGGATAAAATGGATGTAGAGTGGATAAAAATGGATGTAGATTGGATAAAATGGATGTAGAGTTAATAAAAATGGATGTAGAGTGGATAAAATGGATGTATAGTGGATAAAAATGGATGTAGAGTAGATAAAATAGATGTAGAGTGGATAAAAATGGATGTAAAGTGGATAAAAATGGATGTAGATTGGATAAAATGGATGTAGAGTGGATAAAAATGGATGTAGATTATATAAATTGGATGTAGAGTATATAAAATGGATGTAGAGTGGATAAAAATGGATGTCGAGTGGATAAAATGGATGTAGAGTGGATAAAAATGGATGTAGATTGGACAAAATGGATGTAGAGTTAATAAAAATGGATGTAGAGTGGATAAAATGGATGTATAGTGGATAAAAATGGATGTAGAGTAGATAAAATAGATGTAGAGTGGATAAAAATGGATGTAGAGTGGATAAAATGGATGTCGAGTGGATAAAATGGATGTAGAGTGGATAAAAATGGATGTAGATTATATAAATTGGATGTAGAGTATATAAAATGGATGTAGAGTGGATAAAAATGGATTTCGAGTGGATAAAATGGATGTAGAGTGGATAAAAATGGATGTAGATTGGACAAAATGGATGTAGAGTGGATAAAATGGATGTATAGTGGATAAAAATGGATGTAGAGTAGATAAAATAGATGTAGAGTGGATAAAAATGGATGTAGAGTGGATAAAATGGATGTAGATTGGACAAAATGGATGTAGAGTTAATAAAAATGGATGTAGAGTGGATAAAATGGATGTATAGTGGATAAAAATGGATGTAGAGTAGATAAAATAGATGTAGAGTGGATAAAATGGATGTAGAGTGGATAAAAATAGATGTAGAGTGGATAAAAATGGATGTAGAGTGGATACAATGGATGTAGAGTGGATAAAAATGGATGTAGAGTGGATAAAATGGATGTAGAGTGGATAAAAATGGATGTAGAGTGGATAAAATGGATGTACATTTAATAAAAATGGATGTAGAGTGGATAAAAATGGATGTAGAGTGGATAAAAATGGATGTAGATTGGATAAAATGGATGTAGAGTTAATAAAAGTGGATGTAGAGTGGATAAAATGGATGTAGAGTGGATAAAATGGATGTAGAGTGCATAAAAATGGATGTTGAGTGGATAAAATGGATGTAGAGTGGATAAAAATGGATGTAGATTGGATAAAATGGATGTAGAGTTAATAAAAGTGGATGTAGAGTGGATAAAATGGATGTAGAGTTGATAAAAATGGATGTAGAGTGGATAAAAATGGATGTAGATTGGATAAAATGGATGTAGAGTGGATAAAAATGGATGTAGATTATATAAATTGGATGTAGAGTATATAAAATGGATGTAGAGTGGATAAAAATGGATGTCGAGTGGATAAAATGGATGTCGAGTGGATAAAATGGATGTAGAGTGGATAAAATGGATGTAGATTGGATAAAATGGATGTAGAGTTAATAAAAATGGATGTAGAGTGGATAAAATGGATGTATAGTGGATAAAAATGGATGTAGAGTAGATAAAATAGATGTAGAGTGGATAAAAATGGATGTAGAGTGGATAAAATGGATGTCGAGTGGATAAAATGGATGTAGAGTGGATAAAAATGGATGTAGAGTGGATAAAATGGATGTAGAGTGGATAAAAATGGATGTAGAGTGGATAAAATGGATGTAGAGTGCATAAAAATGGATGTTGAGTGGATAAAATGGATGTAGAGTGGATAAAATGGATGTACATTTAATAAAAATGGATGTAGAGTGGATAAAAATGGATGTAGAGTGGATAAAAATGGATGTAGATTGGATAAAATGGATGTAGAGTTAATAAAAGTGGATGTAGAGTGGATAAAATGGATGTAGAGTTGATAAAAATGGATGTAGAGTGGATAAAAATGGATGTAGATTGGATAAAATGGATGTAGAGTGGATAAAAATGGATGTAGATTATATAAATTGGATGTAGAGTATATAAAATGGATGTAGAGTGGATAAAAATGGATGTCGAGTGGATAAAATGGATGTCGAGTGGATAAAATGGATGTAGAGTGGATAAAATGGATGTAGATTGGATAAAATGGATGTAGAGTTAATAAAAATGGATGTAGAGTGGATAAAATGGATGTATAGTGGATAAAAATGGATGTAGAGTAGATAAAATAGATGTAGAGTGGATAAAAATGGATGTAGAGTGGATAAAATGGATGTCGAGTGGATAAAATGGATGTAGAGTGGATAAAATGGATGTAGAGTGGATAAAAATGGATGTAGAGTGGATAAAATGGATGTAGAGTGCATAAATATGGATGTTGAGTGGATAAAATGGATGTAGAGTGGATAAAATGGATGTACATTTAATAAAAATGGATGTAGAGTGGATAAAAATGGATGTAGAGTGGATAAAAATGGATGTAGATTGGATAAAATGGATGTAGAGTTAATAAAAGTGGATGTAGAGTGGATAAAATGGATGTAGAGTTAATAAAAGTGGATGTAGAGTGGATAAAATGGATGTAGAGTGCATAAAAATGGATGTTGAGTGGATAAAGTGGATGTAGAGTGGATAAAATGGATGTACATTTAATAAAAATGGATGTAGAGTGGATAAAAATGGATGTAGAGTGGATAAAAATGGATGTAGATTGGACAAAATGGATGTAGAGTTAATAAAAGTGGATGTAGAGTGGATAAAATGGATGTAGAGTTGATAAAAATGGATGTAGAGTGGATAAAAATGGATGTAGATTGGATAAAATGGATGTAGAGTGGATAAAAATGGATGTAGATTATATAAATTGGATGTAGAGTATATAAAATGGATGTAGAGTGGATAAAAATGGATGTCGAGTGGATAAAATGGATGTAGAGTGGATAAAAATGGATGTAGATTGGATAAAATGGATGTAGAGTTAATAAAAATGGATGTAGAGTGGATAAAATGGATGTATAGTGGATAAAAATGGATGTAGAGTAGATAAAATAGATGTAGAGTGGATAAAAATGGATGTAAAGTGGATAAAAATGGATGTAGATTGGATAAAATGGATGTAGAGTGGATAAAAATGGATGTAGATTATATAAATTGGATGTAGAGTGGATAAAATGGATGTAGAGTGGATAAAAATGGATGTAGAGTGGATAAAATGGATGTAGAGTGGATAAAAATGGATGTAGATTGGACAAAATGGATGTAGAGTTAATAAAAATGGATGTAGAGTGGATAAAATGGATGTATAGTGGATAAAAATTGATGTAGAGTAGATAAAATAGATGTAGAGTGGATAAAAATGGATGTAGAGTGGATAAAATGGATGTCGAGTGGATAAAATGGATGTAGAGTGGATAAAAATGGATGTAGATTATATAAATTGGATGTAGAGTATATAAAATGGATGTAGAGTGGATAAAAATGGATGTCGAGTGGATAAAATGGATGTAGAGTGGATAAAAATGGATGTAGATTGGACAAAATGGATGTAGAGTGGATAAAATGGATGTATAGTGGATAAAAATGGATGTAGAGTAGATAAAATAGATGTAGAGTGGATAAAAATGGATGTAGAGTGGATAAAATGGATGTAGATTGGACAAAATGGATGTAGAGTTAATAAAAATGGATGTAGAGTGGATAAAATGGATGTATAGTGGATAAAAATGGATGTAGAGTAGATAAAATAGATGTAGAGTGGATAAAATGGATGTAGAGTGGATAAAAATAGATGTAGAGTGGATAAAAATGGATGTAGAGTGGATACAATGGATGTAGAGTGGATAAAAATGGATGTAGAGTGGATAAAATGGATGTAGAGTGGATAAAAATGGATGTAGAGTGGATAAAATGGATGTACATTTAATAAAAATGGATGTAGAGTGGATAAAAATGGATGTAGAGTGGATAAAAATGGATGTAGATTGGATAAAATGGATGTAGAGTTAATAAAAGTGGATGTAGAGTGGATAAAATGGATGTAGAGTGGATAAAATGGATGTAGAGTGCATAAAAATGGATGTTGAGTGGATAAAATGGATGTAGAGTGGATAAAAATGGATGTAGATTGGATAAAATGGATGTAGAGTTAATAAAAGTGGATGTAGAGTGGATAAAATGGATGTAGAGTTGATAAAAATGGATGTAGAGTGGATAAAAATGGATGTAGATTGGATAAAATGGATGTAGAGTGGATAAAAATGGATGTAGATTATATAAATTGGATGTAGAGTATATAAAATGGATGTAGAGTGGATAAAAATGGATGTCGAGTGGATAAAATGGATGTCGAGTGGATAAAATGGATGTAGAGTGGATAAAATGGATGTAGATTGGATAAAATGGATGTAGAGTTAATAAAAATGGATGTAGAGTGGATAAAATGGATGTATAGTGGATAAAAATGGATGTAGAGTAGATAAAATAGATGTAGAGTGGATAAAAATGGATGTAGAGTGGATAAAATGGATGTCGAGTGGATAAAATGGATGTAGAGTGGATAAAAATAGATGTAGAGTGGATAAAAATGGATGTAGAGTGGATACAATGGATGTAGAGTGGATAAAAATGGATGTAGAGTGGATAAAATGGATGTAGAGTGGATAAAAATGGATGTAGAGTGGATAAAATGGATGTAGAGTGCATAAATATGGATGTTGAGTGGATAAAATGGATGTAGAGTGGATAAAATGGATGTACATTTAATAAAAATGGATGTAGAGTGGATAAAAATGGATGTAGAGTGGATAAAAATGGATGTAGATTGGATAAAATGGATGTAGAGTTAATAAAAGTGGATGTAGAGTGGATAAAATGGATGTAGAGTGCATAAAAATGGATGTTGAGTGGATAAAGTGGATGTAGAGTGGATAAAATGGATGTACATTTAATAAAAATGGATGTAGAGTGGATAAAAATGGATGTAGAGTGGATAAAAATGGATGTAGATTGGACAAAATGGATCTAGAGTTAATAAAAGTGGATGTAGAGTGGATAAAATGGATGTAGAGTTGATAAAAATGGATGTAGAGTGGATAAAAATGGATGTAGATTGGATAAAATGGATGTAGAGTGGATAAAAATGGATGTAGATTATATAAATTGGATGTAGAGTATATAAAATGGATGTAGAGTGGATAAAAATGGATGTCGAGTGGATAAAATGGATGTAGAGTGGATAAAAATGGATGTAGATTGGATAAAATGGATGTAGAGTTAATAAAAATGGATGTAGAGTGGATAAAATGGATGTATAGTGGATAAAAATGGATGTAGAGTAGATAAAATAGATGTAGAGTGGATAAAAATGGATGTAAAGTGGATAAAAATGGATGTAGATTGGATAAAATGGATGTAGAGTGGATAAAAATGGATGTAGATTATATAAATTGGATGTAGAGTATATAAAATGGATGTAGAGTGGATAAAAATGGATGTCGAGTGGATAAAATGGATGTAGAGTGGATAAAAATGGATGTAGATTGGACAAAATGGATGTAGAGTTGATAAAAATGGATGTAGAGTGGATAAAATGGATGTAGAGTGGATAAAAATGGATGTAGAGTAGATAAAATAGATGTAGAGTGGATAAAAATGGATGTAGAGTGGATAAAATGGATGTCGAGTGGATAAAATGGATGTAGAGTGGATAAAAATGGATGTAGATTATATAAATTGGATGTAGAGTATATAAAATGGATGTAGAGTGGATAAAAATGGATGTCGAGTGGATAAAATGGATGTAGAGTGGATAAAAATGGATGTAGATTGGACAAAATGGATGTAGAGTTAATAAAAATGGATGTAGAGTGGATAAAATGGATGTATAGTGGATAAAAATGGATGTAGAGTAGATAAAATAGATGTAGAGTGGATAAAAATGGATGTAGAGTGGATAAAATGGATGTAGATTGGACAAAATGGATGTAGAGTTAATAAAAATGGATGTAGAGTGGATAAAATGGATGTATAGTGGATAAAAATGGATGTAGAGTAGATAAAATAGATGTAGAGTGGATAAAATGGATGTAGAGTGGATAAAAATAGATGTAGAGTGGATAAAAATGGATGTAGAGTGGATACAATGGATGTAGAGTGGATAAAAATGGATGTAGAGTGGATAAAATGGATGTAGAGTGGATAAAAATGGATGTAGAGTGGATAAAATGGATGTACATTTAATAAAAATGGATGTAGAGTGGATAAAAATGGATGTAGAGTGGATAAAAATGGATGTAGATTGGATAAAATGGATGTAGAGTTTATAAAAGTGGATGTAGAGTGGATAAAATGGATGTAGAGTGGATAAAAATGGATGTAGAGTGGATAAAATGGATGTAGAGTGCATAAAAATGGATGTAGAGTATATAAATTGGATGTACAGTATATAAAATGGATGTAGAGTGGATAAAAATGGATGTCGAGTGGATAAAATGGATGTAGAGTGGATAAAAATGGATGTAGATTGGATAAAATGGATGTAGAGTGGATGAAAATGGATGTAGAGTATATAAATTGGATGTAGAGTATATAAAATGGATGTAGAGTGGATAAAAATGGATGTCGAGTGGATAAAATGGATGTAGAGTGGATAAAAATGGATGTAGAGTGGATAAAATGGATGTAGAGTTGATAAAAATGGATGTAGAGTGGATAAAATGGATGTAGAGTAGATAAAATGGATGTAGAGTGGATAAAATGGATGTAGAGTTGATAAAATGGATGTAGAGTGGATAAAAATGGATGTCGAGTGGATAAAATGGATGTAGAGTGGATAAAAATGGATGTAGATTGGATAAAATGGATGTAGAGTTAATAAAAGTGGATGTAGAGTGGATAAAATGGATGTAGAGTTGATAAAAATGGATGTAGAGTGGATAAAAATGGATGTAGATTGGATAAAATGGATGTAGAGTGGATAAAAATGGATGTAGATTATATAAATTGGATGTAGAGTATATAAAATGGATGTAGAGTGGATAAAAATGGATGTCGAGTGGATAAAATGGATGTAGAGTGGATAAAAATGGATGTAGATTGGATAAAATGGATGTAGAGTTAATAAAAATGGATGTAGAGTGGATAAAATGGATGTATAGTGGATAAAAATGGATGTAGAGTAGATAAAATGGATGTAGAGTGGATAAAAATGGATGTAGAGTGGATAAAATGGATGTAGATTGGATAAAATGGATGTAGAGTTAAAAAAGTGGATGTAGAGTGGATAAAATGGATGTAGAGTTGATAAAAATGGATGTGGAGTGGATAAGAATGGATGTAGATTGGATAAAATGGATGTAGAGTGGATAAAAATGGATGTAGATTATATAAATTGGATGTAGAGTATATAAAATGGATGTAGAGTGGATAAAAATGGATGTCGAGTGGATAAAATGGATGTAGAGTGGATAAAAATGGATGTAGATTGGACAAAATGGATGTAGAGTTAATAAAAATGGATGTAGAGTGGATAAAATGGATGTATAGTGGATAAAAATGGATGTAGAGTAGATAAAATAGATGTAGAGTGGATAAAAATGGATGTAGAGTGGATAAAATGGATGTCGAGTGGATAAAATGGATGTAGAGTGGATAAAAATAGATGTAGAGTGGATAAAAATGGATGTAGAGTGGATACAATGGATGTAAGGTGGATAAAAATGGATGTAGAGTGGATAAAATGGATGTAGAGTGGATAAAAATGGATGTAGATTGGATAAAATGGATGTAGAGTGGATAAAAATGGATGTAGATTATATAAATTGGATGTAGAGTATATAAAATGGATGTAGAGTGGATAAAAATGGATGTCGAGTGGATAAAATGGATGTAGAGTGGATAAAATGGATGTAGATTGGATAAAATGGATGTAGAGTTAATAAAAATGGATGTAGAGTGGATAAAATGGATGTATAGTGGATAAAAATGGATGTAGAGTAGATAAAATAGATGTAGAGTGGATAAAAATGGATGTAGAGTGGATAAAATGGATGTCGAGTGGATAAAATGGATGTAGAGTGGATAAAAATAGATGTAGAGTGGATAAAAATGGATGTGGAGTGGATACAATGGATGTAGAGTGGATAAAAATGGATGTAGAGTGGATAAAATGGATGTAGAGTGGATAAAAATGGATGTAGAGTGGATAAAATGGATGTAGAGTGCATAAATATGGATGTTGAGTGGATAAAATGGATGTAGAGTGGATAAAATGGATGTACATTTAATAAAAATGGATGTAGAGTGGATAAAAATGGATGTAGAGTGGATAAAAATGGATGTAGATTGGATAAAATGGATGTAGAGTTAATAAAAGTGGATGTAGAGTGGATAAAATGGATGTAGAGTGGATAAAAATGGATGTAGATTGGATAAAATGGATGTAGAGTGCATAAAAATGGATGTAGAGTATATAAATTGGATGTACAGTATATAAAATGGATGTAGAGTGGATAAAAATGGATGTCGAGTGGATAAAATGGATGTAGAGTGGATAAAAATGGATGTAGATTGGATAAAATGGATGTAGAGTGGATGAAAATGGATGTAGAGTATATAAATTGGATGTAGAGTATATAAAATGGATGTAGAGTGGATAAAAATGGATGTAGAGTGGATAAAATGGATGTAGAGTAGATAAAATGGATGTAGAGTGGATAAAATGGATGTAGAGTTGATAAAATGGATGTAAAGTGGATAAAATGGATGTAGAGTTAATAAAAATGGATGTAGAGTGGATAAAATGGATGTAGAGTGCATAAAAATGGATGTGGAGTGGATACAATGGATGTAGAGTGCATAAAAATGGATGTAGAGTGGATACAAATGGATGTAGATTGGATAAAATGGATGTAGAGTTAATAAAAATGGATGTAGAGTGGGTATAATGGATGTAGAGAGGATAAAAAGGATGTGGAGTGGATAACAATGGATGTAGAGTGGATAAAATGGATGTAGAGTGGATAAAATGGATGAAGAGTGGATAAAATGGTTGTAGAGTGGATAAAATGGATGTAGAGTAGATAAAAATGGATGTAGAGTGGACAAAATGGATGTAGAGTGGATAAAATGGATGTAGAGTGCATAAATATGGATGTAGATTGGATAAAATGGATGTAGAGTTAATAAAAGTGGATGTAGAGTGGATAAAATGGATGTAGAGTTGATAAAAATGGATGTAGAGTGGATAAAAATGGATGTAGATTGGATAAAATGGATGTAGAGTGGATAAAAATGGATGTAGAGTGGATAAAATGGATGTAGAGTGGATAAAAATGGATGTAGAGTGGATAAAATGGATGTAGAGTGGATAAAAATGGATGTAGAGTGGATAAAATGGATGTAGAGTGCATAAAAATGGATGTAGAGTGGATACAAATGGATGTAGATTGGATAAAATGGATGTAGAGTTAATAAAAATGGATGTAGAGTGGGTATAATGGATGTAGAGAGGATAAAAAGGATGTGGAGTGGATAACAATGGATGTAGAGTGGATAAAATGGATGTAGAGTGGATAAAATGGATGAAGAGTGGATAAAATGGTTGTAGAGTGGATAAAATGGATGTAGAGTGGATAAAAATGGATGTAGAGTGGATAAAATGGATGTAGAGTGGATAAAAATGGATGTAGAGTGGATAAAATGGATGTAGAGTGCATAAAAATGGATGTTGAGTGGATAAAATGGATGTAGAGTGGATAAAATTAATGTACATTTAATAAAAATGGATGTAGAGTGGATAAAAATGGATGTAGAGTGGATAAAAATGGATGTAGAGTGGATAAAAATGGATGTAGATTGGATAAAATGGTTGTAGAGTTAATAAAAGTGGATGTAGAGTGGATAAAATGGATGTAGAGTTGATAAAAATGGATGTAGAGTGGATAAAAATGGATGTAGATTGGATAAAATGGATGTAGAGTGGATAAAAATGGATGTAGAGTATATAAATTGGATGTAGAGTATATAAAATGGATGTAGAGTGGATAAAAATGGATGTCGAGTGGATAAAATGGATGTAGAGTGGATAAAAATGGATGTAGATTGGATAAAATGGATGTAGAGTTAATAAAAATGGATGTAGAGTGGATAAAAATGGATGTAGATTGGATAAAATGGATGTAGAGTGGATAAAAATGGATGTAGAGTGGATAAAATGGATGTAGAGTGGATAAAAATGGATGTAGAGTGGATAAAATGGATGTAGTGTGGATAAAAATGGATGTAGAGTGGATAAAATGGATGTAGAGTGCATAAAAATGGATGTAGAGTGGATAAAAATGGATGTAGATTGGATAAAATGGATGTAGAGTTAATAAAAATGGATGTAGAGTGGGTATAATGGATGTAGAGAGGATAAAAAGGATGTGGAGTGGATAACAATGGATGTAGAGTGGATAAAATGGATGTAGAGTGGATAAAATGGATGAAGAGTGGATAAAATGGTTGTAGAGTGGATAAAATGGATGTAGAGTAGATAAAAATGGATGTAGAGTGGATAAAATGGATGTAGAGTGGATAAAAATGGATGTAGAGTGGATAAAATGGATGTAGAGTGTATAAAAATGGATGTTGAGTGGATAAAATGGATGTAGAGTGGATAAAATTAATGTACATTTAATAAAAATGGATGTAGAGTGGATAAAAATGGATGTAGAGTGGATAAAAATGGATGTAGATTGGATAAAATGGTTGTAGAGTTTATAAAATTGGATGTAGAGTGGATAAAATGGATGTAGAGTTGATAAAAATGGATGTAGAGTGGATAAAAATGGATGTAGATTGGATAAAATGGATGTAGAGTGGATAAAAATGGATGTAGAGTATATAAATTGGATGTAGAGTATATAAAATGGATGTAGAGTGGATAAAAATGGATGTCGAGTGGATAAAATGGATGTAGAGTGGATAAAAATGGATGTAGATTGGATAAAATGGATGTAGAGTGGATAAAAATGGATGTAGAGTATATAAATTGGATGTAGAGTATATAAAATGGATGTAGAGTGGATAAAAATGGATGTCGAGTGGATAAAATGGATGTAGAGTGGATAAAAATGGATGTAGAGTGGATAAAATGGATGTATAGTGGATAAAAATGGATGTAGAGTAGATAAAATAGATGTAGAGTGGATAAAATGGATGTAGAGTGGATAAAAATAGATGTAGAGTGGATAAAAATGGATGTAGAGTGGATACAATGGATGTAGAGTGGATAAAAATGGATGTAGAGTGGATAAAATGGATGTAGAGTGGATAAAAATGGATGTAGAGTGGATAAAATGGATGTACATTTAATAAAAATGGATGTAGAGTGGATAAAAATGGATGTAGAGTGGATAAAAATGGATGTAGATTGGATAAAATGGATGTAGAGTGGATAAAAATGGATGTAGAGTGGATAAAATGGATGTAGAGTGGATAAAAATGGATGTAGATTGGATAAAATGGATGTAGAGTGCATAAAAATGGATGTAGAGTATATAAATTGGATGTACAGTATATAAAATGGATGTAGAGTGGATAAAAATGGATGTCGAGTGGATAAAATGGATGTAGAGTGGATAAAAATGGATGTAGATTGGATAAAATGGATGTAGAGTGGATGAAAATGGATGTAGAGTATATAAATTGGATGTAGAGTATATAAAATGGATGTAGAGTGGATAAAAATGGATGTCGAGTGGATAAAATGGATGTAGAGTGGATAAAAATGGATGTAGAGTGGATAAAATGGATGTAGAGTTGATAAAAATGGATGTAGAGTGGATAAAATGGATGTAGAGTAGATAAAATGGATGTAGAGTGGATAAAATGGATGTAGAGTTGATAAAATGGATGTAGAGTGGATAAAAATGGATGTCGAGTGGATAAAATGGATGTAGAGTGGATAAAAATGGATGTAGATTGGATAAAATGGATGTAGAGTTAATAAAAGTGGATGTAGAGTGGATAAAATGGATGTAGAGTTGATAAAAATGGATGTAGAGTGGATAAAAATGGATGTAGATTGGATAAAATGGATGTAGAGTGGATAAAAATGGATGTAGAGTGGATAAAATGGATGTAGAGTGGATAAAAATGGATGTAGAGTGGATAAAATGGATGTAGAGTGGATAAAAATGGATGTAGAGTGGATAAAATGGATGTAGAGTGCATAAAAATGGATGTAGAGTGGATACAAATGGATGTAGATTGGATAAAATGGATGTAGAGTTAATAAAAATGGATGTAGAGTGGGTATAATGGATGTAGAGAGGATAAAAAGGATGTGGAGTGGATAACAATGGATGTAGAGTGGATAAAATGGATGTAGAGTGGATAAAATGGATGAAGAGTGGATAAAATGGTTGTAGAGTGGATAAAATGGATGTAGAGTAGATAAAAATGGATGTAGAGTGGACAAAATGGATGTAGAGTGGATAAAAATGGATGTAGAGTGGATAAAATGGATGTAGAGTGCATAAAAATGGATGTTGAGTGGATAAAATGGATGTAGAGTGGATAAAATTAATGTACATTTAATAAAAATGGATGTAGAGTGGATAAAAATGGATGTAGAGTGGATAAAAATGGATGTAGATTGGATAAAATGGTTGTAGAGTTAATAAAAGTGGATGTAGAGTGGATAAAATGGATGTAGAGTTGATAAAAATGGATGTAGAGTGGATAAAAATGGATGTAGATTGGATAAAATGGATGTAGAGTGGATAAAAATGGATGTAGAGTATATAAATTGGATGTAGAGTATATAAAATGGATGTAGAGTGGATAAAAATGGATGTCGAGTGGATAAAATGGATGTAGAGTGGATAAAAATGGATGTCGAGTGGATAAAATGGATGTAGAGTGGATAAAAATGGATGTAGAGTGGATAAAATGGATGTATAGTGGATAAAAATGGATGTAGAGTAGATAAAATAGATGTAGAGTGGATAAAATGGATTTAGAGTGGATAAAAATAGATGTAGAGTGGATAAAAATGGATGTAGAGTGGATACAATGGATGTAGAGTGGATAAAAATGGATGTAGAGTGGATAAAATGGATGTAGAGTGGATAAAAATGGATGTAGAGTGGATAAAATGGATGTACATTTAATAAAAATGGATGTAGAGTGGATAAAAATGGATGTAGAGTGGATAAAAATGGATGTAGATTGGATAAAATGGATGTAGAGTTAATAAAAGTGGATGTAGAGTGGATAAAATGGATGTAGAGTGGATAAAAATGGATGTAGATTGGATAAAATGGATGTAGAGTGCATAAAAATGGATGTAGAGTATATAAATTGGATGTACAGTATATAAAATGGATGTAGAGTGGATAAAAATGGATGTCGAGTGGATAAAATGGATGTAGAGTGGATAAAAATGGATGTAGATTGGATAAAATGGATGTAGAGTGGATGAAAATGGATGTAGAGTATATAAATTGGATGTAGAGTATATAAAATGGATGTAGAGTGGATAAAAATGGATGTCGAGTGGATAAAATGGATGTAGAGTGGATAAAAATGGATGTAGAGTGGATAAAATGGATGTAGAGTTGATAAAAATGGATGTAGAGTGGATAAAATGGATGTAGAGTAGATAAAATGGATGTAGAGTGGATAAAATGGATGTAGAGTTGATAAAATGGATGTAGAGTGGATAAAAATGGATGTCGAGTGGATAAAATGGATGTAGAGTGGATAAAAATGGATGTAGATTGGATAAAATGGATGTAGAGTTAATAAAAGTGGATGTAGAGTGGATAAAATGGATGTAGAGTTGATAAAAATGGATGTAGAGTGGATAAAAATGGATGTAGATTGGATAAAATGGATGTAGAGTGGATAAAAATGGATGTAGATTATATAAATTGGATGTAGAGTATATAAAATGGATGTAGAGTGGATAAAAATGGATGTCGAGTGGATAAAATGGATGTAGAGTGGATAAAAATGGATGTAGATTGGATAAAATGGATGTAGAGTTAATAAAAATGGATGTAGAGTGGATAAAAATGGATGTAGATTGGATAAAATGGATGTAGAGTGGATAAAAATGGATGTAGAGTGGATAAAATGGATGTAGAGTGGATAAAAATGGATGTAGAGTGGATAAAATGGATGTAGTGTGGATAAAAATGGATGTAGAGTGGATAAAATGGATGTAGAGTGCATAAAAATGGATGTAGAGTAGATAAAAATGGATGTAGATTGGATAAAATGGATGTAGAGTTAATAAAAATGGATGTAGAGTGGGTATAATGGATGTAGAGAGGATAAAAAGGATGTGGAGTGGATAACAATGGATGTAGAGTGGATAAAATGGATGTAGAGTGGATAAAATGGATGTAGAGTGGATAAAATGGTTGTAGAGTGGATAAAATGGATGTAGAGTAGATAAAAATGGATGTAGAGTGGACAAAATGGATGTAGAGTGGATAAAAATGGATGTAGAGTGGATAAAATGGATGTAGAGTGCATAAAAATGGATGTTGAGTGGATAAAATGGATGTAGAGTGGATAAAATTAATGTACATTTAATAAAAATGGATGTAGAGTGGATAAAAATGGATGTAGAGTGGATAAAAATGGATGTAGATTGGATAAAATGGTTGTAGAGTTAATAAAAGTGGATGTAGAGTGGATAAAATGGATGTAGAGTTGATAAAAATGGATGTAGAGTGGATAAAAATGGATGTAGATTGGATAAAATGGATGTAGAGTGGATAAAAATGGATGTAGAGTATATAAATTGGATGTAGAGTATATAAAATGGATGTAGAGTGGATAAAAATGGATGTCGAGTGGATAAAATGGATGTAGAGTGGATAAAAATGGATGTAGATTGGATAAAATGGATGTAGAGTGGATGAAAATGGATGTAGAGTATATAAATTGGATGTAGAGTATATAAAATGGATGTAGAGTGGATAAAAATGGATGTCGAGTGGATAAAATGGATGTAGAGTGGATAAAAATGGATGTAGAGTGGATAAAATGGATGTATAGTGGATAAAAATGGATGTAGAGTAGATAAAATAGATGTAGAGTGGATAAAATGGATGTAGAGTGGATAAAAATAGATGTAGAGTGGATAAAAATGGATGTAGAGTGGATACAATGGATGTAGAGTGGATAAAAATGGATGTAGAGTGGATAAAATGGATGTAGAGTGGATAAAAATGGATGTAGAGTGGATAAAATGGATGTACATTTAATAAAAATGGATGTAGAGTGGATAAAAATGGATGTAGAGTGGATAAAAATGGATGTAGATTGGATAAAATGGATGTAGAGTTAATAAAAGTGGATGTAGAGTGGATAAAATGGATGTAGAGTGGATAAAAATGGATGTAGATTGGATAAAATGGATGTAGAGTGCATAAAAATGGATGTAGAGTATATAAATTTGATGTACAGTATATAAAATGGATGTAGAGTGGATAAAAATGGATGTCGAGTGGATAAAATGGATGTAGAGTGGATAAAAATGGATGTAGATTGGATAAAATGGATGTAGAGTGGATGAAAATGGATGTAGAGTATATAAATTGGATGTAGAGTATATAAAATGGATGTAGAGTGGATAAAAATGGATGTCGAGTGGATAAAATGGATGTAGAGTGGATAAAAATGGATGTAGAGTGGATAAAATGGATGTAGAGTTGATAAAAATGGATGTAGAGTGGATAAAATGGATGTAGAGTAGATAAAATGGATGTAGAGTGGATAAAATGGATGTAGAGTTGATAAAATGGATGTAGAGTGGATAAAAATGGATGTCGAGTGGATAAAATGGATGTAGAGTGGATAAAAATGGATGTAGATTGGATAAAATGGATGTAGAGTTAATAAAAGTGGATGTAGAGTGGATAAAATGGATGTAGAGTTGATAAAAATGGATGTAGAGTGGATAAAAATGGATGTAGATTGGATAAAATGGATGTAGAGTGGATAAAAATGGATGTAGATTATATAAATTGGATGTAGAGTATATAAAATGGATGTAGAGTGGATAAAAATGGATGTCGAGTGGATAAAATGGATGTAGAGTGGATAAAAATGGATGTAGATTGGATAAAATGGATGTAGAGTTAATAAAAATGGATGTAGAGTGAATAAAATGGATGTATAGTGGATAAAAATGGATGTAGAGTAGATAAAATAGATGTAGAGTGGATAAAAATGGATGTAGAGTGGATAAAATGGATGTCGAGTGGATAAAATGGATGTAGAGTGGATAAAAATAGATGTAGAGTGGATAAAAATGGATGTAGAGTGGATACAATGGATGTAGAGTGGATAAAAATGGATGTAGAGTGGATAAAATGGATGTAGAGTGGATAAAAATGGATGTAGATTGGATAAAATGGATGTAGAGTGGATAAAAATGGATGTAGATTATATAAATTGGATGTAGAGTATATAAAATGGATGTAGAGTGGATAAAAATGGATGTCGAGTGGATAAAATGGATGTAGAGTGGATAAAATGGTTGTAGATTGGATAAAATGGATGTAGAGTTAATAAAAATGGATGTAGAGTGGATAAAATGGATGTATAGTGGATAAAAATGGATGTAGAGTAGATAAAATAGATGTAGAGTGGATAAAAATGGATGTAGAGTGGATAAAATGGATGTCGAGTGGATAAAATGGATGTAGAGTGGATAAAAATAGATGTAGAGTGGATAAAAATGGATGTGGAGTGGATACAATGGATGTAGAGTGGATAAAAATGGATGTAGAGTGGATAAAATAGATGTAGAGTGGATAAAAATGGATGTAGAGTGGATAAAATGGATGTACATTTAATAAAAATGGATGTAGAGTGGATAAAAATGGATGTAGAGTGGATAAAAATGGATGTAGATTGGATAAAATGGATGTAGAGTTTATAAAAGTGGATGTAGAGTGGATAAAATGGATGTAGAGTGGATAAAAATGGATGTAGATTGGATAAAATGGATGTAGAGTGCATAAAAATGGATGTAGAGTATATAAATTGGATGTACAGTATATAAAATGGATGTAGAGTGGATAAAAATGGATGTCGAGTGGATAAAATGGATGTAGAGTGGATAAAAATGGATGTAGATTGGATAAAATGGATGTAGAGTGGATGAAAATGGATGTAGAGTATATAAATTGGATGTAGAGTATATAAAATGGATGTAGAGTGGATAAAAATGGATGTCGAGTGGATAAAATGGATGTAGAGTGGATAAAAATGGATGTAGAGTGGATAAAATGGATGTAGAGTTGATAAAAATGGATGAAGAGTGGATAAAATGGATGTAGAGTAGATAAAATGGATGTAGAGTGGATAAAATGGATGTAGAGTTGATAAAATTGATTAGAGTGGATAAAAATGGATGTCGAGTGGATAAAATGGATGTAGAGTGGATAAAAATGGATGTAGATTGGATAAAATGGATGTAGAGTTAATAAAAGTGGATGTAGAGTGGATAAAATGGATGTAGAGTTGATAAAAATGGATGTAGAGTGGATAAAAATGGATGTAGATTGGATAAAATGGATGTAGAGTGGATAAAAATGGATGTAGATTATATAAATTGGATGTAGAGTATATAAAATGGATGTAGAGTAGATAAAATAGATGTAGAGTGGATAAAAATGGATGTAGAGTGGATAAAATGGATGTCGAGTGGATAAAATGGATGTAGAGTGGATAAAAATAGATGTAGAGTGGATAAAAATGGATGTAGAGTGGATACAATGGATGTAGAGTGGATAAAAATGGATGTAGAGTGGATAAAATGGATGTAGAGTGGATAAAAATGGATGTAGATTGGATAAAATGGATGTAGAGTGGATAAAAATGGATGTAGATTATATAAATTGGATGTAGAGTATATAAAATGGATGTAGAGTGGATAAAAATGGATGTCGAGTGGATAAAATGGATGTAGAGTGGATAAAATGGATGTAGAGTGGATAAAAATAGATGTAGAGTGGATAAAAATGGATGTAGAGTGGATACAATGGATGTAGAGTGTATAAAAATGGATGTAGAGTGGATAAAATGGATGTAGAGTGGATAAAAATGGATGTAGATTGGATAAAATGGATGTAGAGTGGATAAAAATGGATGTAGATTATATAAATTGGATGTAGAGTATATAAAATGGATGTAGAGTGGATAAAAATGGATGTCGAGTGGATAAAATGGATGTAGAGTGGATAAAATGGATGTAGATTGGATAAAATGGATGTAGAGTGTATACAATGGATGTAGAGTGGATAAAAATGGATGTAGAGTAGATAAAATAGATGTAGAGTGGATAAAAATGGATGTAGAGTGGATAAAATGGATGTCGAGTGGATAAAATGGATGTAGAGTGGATAAAAATAGATGTAGAGTGGATAAAAATGGATGTGGAGTGGATACAATGGATGTAGAGTGGATAAAAATGGATGTAGAGTGGATAAAATGGATGTAGAGTGGATAAAAATGGATGTAGAGTGGTTAAAATGGATGTACATTTAATAAAAATGGATGTAGAGTGGATAAAAATGGATGTAGAGTGGATAAAAATGGATGTAGATTGGATAAAATGGATGTAGAGTTAATAAAAGTGGATGTAGAGTGGATAAAATGGATGTAGAGTGGATAAAAATGGATGTAGATTGGATAAAATGGATGTAGAGTGCATAAAAATGGATGTAGAGTATATAAATTGGATGTACAGTATATAAAATGGATGTAGAGTGGATAAAAATGCATGTCGAGTGGATAAAATGGATGTAGAGTGGATAAAAATGGATGTAGATTGGATAAAATGGATGTAGAGTGGATGAAAATGGATGTAGAGTATATAAATTGGATGTAGAGTATATAAAATGGATGTAGAGTGGATAAAAATGGATGTCGAGTGGATAAAATGGATGTAGAGTGGAAAAAATGGATGTAGAGTGGATAAAATGGATGTAGAGTTGATAAAAATGGATGTAGAGTGGATAAAATGGATGTAGAGTAGATAAAATGGATGTAGAGCGGATAAAATGGATGTAGAGTTGATAAAATTGATGTAGAGTGGATAAAAATGGATGTCGAGTGGATAAAATGGATGTAGAGTGGATAAAAATGGATGTAGATTGGATAAAATGGATGTAGAGTTAATAAAAGTGGATGTAGAGTGGATAAAATGGATGTAGAGTTGATAAAAATGGATGTAGAGTGGATAAAAATGGATGTAGATTGGATAAAATGGATGACGAGTGGATAAAATGGATGTAGAGTGGATAAAAATGGATGTAGATTGGATAAAATGGATGTAGAGTTAATAAAAATGGATGTAGAGTGGATAAAATGGATGTATAGTGGATAAAAATGGATGTAGAGTAGATAAAATAGATGTAGAGTGGATAAAAATGGATGTAAAGTGGATAAAAATGGATGTAGATTGGATAAAATGGATGTAGAGTTAAAAAAGTGGATGTAGAGTGGATAAAATGGATGTAGAGTTGATAAAAATGGATGTGGAGTGGATAAAAATGGATGTAGATTGGATAAAATGGATGTAGAGTGGATAAAAATGGATGTAGATTATATAAATTGGATGTAGAGTATATAAAATGGATGTAGAGTGGATAAAAATGGATGTCGAGTGGAAAAAATGGATGTAGAGTGGATAAAATGGATGTAGAGTTGATAAAAATGGATGTAGAGTGGATAAAATGGATGTAGAGTAGATAAAATGGATGTAGAGCGGATAAAATGGATGTAGAGTTGATAAAATTGATGTAGAGTGGATAAAAATGGATGTCGAGTGGATAAAATGGATGTAGAGTGGATAAAAATGGATGTAGATTGGATAAAATGGATGTAGAGTAGATAAAATGGATGTAGAGCGGATAAAATGGATGTAGAGTTGATAAAATTGATGTAGAGTGGATAAAAATGGATGTCGAGTGGATAAAATGGATGTAGAGTGGATAAAAATGGATGTAGATTGGATAAAATGGATGTAGAGTTAATAAAAGTGGATGTAGAGTGGATAAAATGGATGTAGAGTTGATAAAAATGGATGTAGAGTGGATAAAAATGGATGTAGATTGGATAAAATGGATGTAGAGTGGATAAAAATGGATGTAGATTATATAAATTGGATGTAGAGTATATAAAATGGATGTAGAGTGGATAAAAATGGATGTCGAGTGGATAAAATGGATGTAGAGTGGATAAAAATGGATGTAGATTGGATAAAATGGATGTAGAGTTAATAAAAATGGATGTAGAGTGGATAAAATGGATGTATAGTGGATAAAAATGGATGTAGAGTAGATAAAATAGATGTAGAGTGGATAAAAATGGATGTAAAGTGGATAAAAATGGATGTAGATTGGATAAAATGGATGTAGAGTTAAAAAAGTGGATGTAGAGTGGATAAAATGGATGTAGAGTTGATAAAAATGGATGTGGAGTGGATAAAAATGGATGTAGATTGGATAAAATGGATGTAGAGTGGATAAAAATGGATGTAGATTATATAAATTGGATGTAGAGTATATAAAATGGATGTAGAGTGGATAAAAATGGATGTCGAGTGGATAAAATGGATGTAGAGTGGATAAAAATGGATGTAGATTGGACAAAATGGATGTAGAGTTAATAAAAATGGATGTAGATTGGATAAAATGGATGTAGAGTGGATAAAAATGGATGTAGATTATATAAATTGGATGTAGAGTATATAAAATGGATGTAGAGTGGATAAAAATGGATGTCGAGTGGATAAAAATGGATGTCGAGTGGATAAAATGGATGTAGAGTGGATAAAAATGGATGTAGATTGGATAAAATGGATGTAGAGTGGATGAAAATGGATGTAGAGTATATAAATTGGATGTAGAGTATATAAAATGGATGTAGAGTGGATAAAAATGGATGTCGAGTGGATAAAATGGATGTAGAGTGGAAAAAATGGATGTAGAGTGGATAAAATGGATGTAGAGTTGATAAAAATGGATGTAGAGTGGATAAAATGGATGTAGAGTAGATAAAATGGATGTAGAGTGGATAAAATGGATGTAGAGTTGATAAAATTGATGTAGAGTGGATAAAAATGGATGTCGAGTGGATAAAATGGATGTAGAGTGGATAAAAATGGATGTAGATTGGATAAAATGGATGTAGAGTTAATAAAAGTGGATGTAGAGTGGATAAAATGGATGTAGAGTTGATAAAAATGGATGTAGAGTGGATAAAAATGGATGTAGATTGGATAAAATGGATGTAGAGTGGATAAAAATGGATGTAGATTATATAAATTGGATGTAGAGTATATAAAATGGATGTAGAGTGGATAAAAATGGATGTCGAGTGGATAAAATGGATGTAGAGTGGATAAAAATGGATGTAGATTGGACAAAATGGATGTAGAGTTAATAAAAATGGATGTAGAGTGGATAAAATGGATGTATAGTGGATAAAAATGGATGTAGAGTAGATAAAATAGATGTAGAGTGGATAAAAATGGATGTAGAGTGGATAAAATGGATGTCGAGTGGATAAAATGGATGTAGAGTGGATAAAAATAGATGTAGAGTGGATAAAAATGGATGTAGAGTGGATACAATGGATGTAGAGTGGATAAAAATGGATGTAGAGTGGATAAAATGGATGTAGAGTGGATAAAAATGGATGTAGATTGGATAAAATGGATGTAGAGTGGATAAAAATGGATGTAGAGTGGATAAAATGGATGTCGAGTGGATAAAATGGATGTAGAGTGGATAAAAATAGATGTAGAGTGGATAAAAATGGATGTAGAGTGGATACAATGGATGTAGAGTGGATAAAAATGGATGTAGAGTGGATAAAATGGATGTAGAGTGGATAAAAATGGATGTAGATTGGATAAAATGGATGTAGAGTGGATAAAAATGGATGTAGATTATATAAATTGGATGTAGAGTATATAAAATGGATGTAGAGTGGATAAAAATGGATGTCGAGTGGATAAAATGGATGTAGAGTGGATAAAATGGATGTAGATTGGATAAAATGGATGTAGAGTTAATAAAAATGGATGTAGAGTGGATAAAATGGATGTATAGTGGATAAAAATGGATGTAGAGTAGATAAAATAGATGTAGAGTGGATAAAAATGGATGTAGAGTGGATAAAATGGATGTGGAGTGGATACAATGGATGTAGAGTGGATAAAAATGGATGTAGAGTGGATAAAATGGATGTAGAGTGGATAAAAATGGATGTAGAGTGGATAAAATGGATGTAGAGTGCATAAATATGGATGTTGAGTGGATAAAATGGATGTAGAGTGGATAAAATGGATGTACATTTAATAAAAATGGATGTAGAGTGGATAAAAATGGATGTAGAGTGGATAAAAATGGATGTAGATTGGATAAAATGGATGTAGAGTTAATAAAAGTGGATGTAGAGTGGATAAAATGGATGTAGAGTGGATAAAAATGGATGTAGATTGGATAAAATGGATGTAGAGTGCATAAAAATGGATGTAGAGTATATAAATTGGATGTACAGTATATAAAATGGATGTAGAGTGGATAAAAATGGATGTCGAGTGGATAAAATGGATGTAGAGTGGATAAAAATGGATGTAGATTGGATAAAATGGATGTAGAGTGGATGAAAATGGATGTAGAGTATATAAATTGGATGTAGAGTATATAAAATGGATGTAGAGTGGATAAAAATGGATGTCGAGTGGATAAAATGGATGTAGAGTGGATAAAAATGGATGTAGAGTGGATAAAATGGATGTAGAGTTGATAAAAATGGATGTAGAGTGGATAAAATGGATGTAGAGTAGATAAAATGGATGTAGAGTGGATAAAATGGATGTAGAGTTGATAAAATGGATGTAAAGTGGATAAAATGGATGTAGAGTTAATAAAAATGGATGTAGAGTGGAAATAATGGATGTAGAGAGGATAAAATGGATGTAGAGTGGATAAAATGGATGTAGAGTTCATAAAAATGGATGTAGAGTGGATAAAAATGGATGTAGATTGGATAAAATGGATGTAGAGTGGATAAAAATGGATGTAGAGTGGATAAAATGGATGTAGAGTGGATAAAAATGGATGTAGAGTGGATAAAATGGATGTAGAGTGGATAAAAATGGATGTAGAGTGGATAAAATGGATGTAGAGTGCATAAAAATGGATGTAGAGTGGATACAAATGGATGTAGATTGGATAAAATGGATGTAGAGTTAATAAAAATGGATGTAGAGTGGGTATAATGGATGTAGAGAGGATAAAAAGGATGTGGAGTGGATAACAATGGATGTAGAGTGGATAAAATGGATGTAGAGTGGATAAAATGGATGAAGAGTGGATAAAATGGTTGTAGAGTGGATAAAATGGATGTAGAGTAGATAAAAATGGATGTAGAGTGGACAAAATGGATGTAGAGTGGATAAAAATGGATGTAGAGTGGATAAAATGGATGTAGAGTGGATAAAATGGATGTAGAGTGGATAAAAATGGATGTAGATTGGATAAAATGGATGTAGAGTGGATAAAAATGGATGTAGATTATATAAATTGGATGTAGAGTATATAAAATGGATGTAGAGTGGATAAAAATGGATGTCGAGTGGATAAAATGGATGTAGAGTGGATAAAATGGATGTAGATTGGATAAAATGGATGTACAGTTAATAAAAATGGATGTAGAGTGGATAAAATGGATGTATAGTGGATAAAAATGGATGTAGAGTAGATAAAATAGATGTAGAGTGGATAAAAATGGATGTAGAGTGGATAAAATGGATGTGGAGTGGATACAATGGATGTAGAGTGGATAAAAATGGATGTAGAGTGGATAAAATGGATGTAGAGTGGATAAAAATGGATGTAGAGTGGATAAAATGGATGTAGAGTGCATAAATATGGATGTTGAGTGGATAAAATGGATGTAGAGTGGATAAAATGGATGTACATTTAATAAAAATGGATGTAGAGTGGATAAAAATGGATGTAGAGTGGATAAAAATGGATGTAGATTGGATAAAATGGATGTAGAGTTAATAAAAGTGGATGTAGAGTGGATAAAATGGATGTAGAGTGGATAAAAATGGATGTAGATTGGATAAAATGGATGTAGAGTGCATAAAAATGGATGTAGAGTATATAAATTGGATGTAGAGTATATAAAATGGATGTAGAGTGGATAAAAATGGATGTCGAGTGGATAAAATGGATGTAGAGTGGATAAAAATGGATGTAGAGTGGATAAAATGGATGTAGAGTTGATAAAAATGGATGTAGAGTGGATAAAATGGATGTAGAGTAGATAAAATGGATGTAGAGTGGATAAAATGGATGTAGAGTTGATAAAATGGATGTAAAGTGGATAAAATGGATGTAGAGTTAATAAAAATGGATGTAGAGTGGAAATAATGGATGTAGAGAGGATAAAATGGATGTAGAGTGGATAAAATGGATGTAGAGTTCATAAAAATGGATGTAGAGTGGATAAAAATGGATGTAGATTGGATAAAATGGATGTAGAGTGGATAAAAATGGATGTAGAGTGGATAAAATGGATGTAGAGTGGATAAAAATGGATGTAGAGTGGATAAAATGGATGTAGAGTGGATAAAAATGGATGTAGAGTGGATAAAATGGATGTAGAGTGCATAAAAATGGATGTAGAGTGGATACAAATGGATGTAGATTGGATAAAATGGATGTAGAGTTAATAAAAATGGATGTAGAGTGGGTATAATGGATGTAGAGAGGATAAAAAGGATGTGGAGTGGATAACAATGGATGTAGAGTGGATAAAATGGATGTAGAGTGGATAAAATGGATGAAGAGTGGATAAAATGGTTGTAGAGTGGATAAAATGGATGTAGAGTAGATAAAAATGGATGTAGAGTGGACAAAATGGATGTAGAGTGGATAAAAATGGATGTAGAGTGGATAAAATGGATGTAGAGTGCATAAAAATGGATGTTGAGTGGATAAAATGGATGTAGAGTGGATAAAATTAATGTACATTTAATAAAAATGGATGTAGAGTGGATAAAAATGGATGTAGATTGGATAAAATGGTTGTAGAGTTAATAAAAGTGGATGTAGAGTGGATAAAATGGATGTAGAGTTGATAAAAATGGATGTAGAGTGGATAAAAATGGATGTAGATTGGATAAAATGGATGTAGAGTGGATAAAAATGGATGTAGAGTATATAAATTGGATGTAGAGTATATAAAATGGATGTAGAGTGGATAAAAATGGATGTCGAGTGGATAAAATGGATGTAGAGTGGATAAAAATGGATGTAGATTGGATAAAATGGATGTAGAGTATATAAATTGGATGTAGAGTATATAAATTGGATGTAGAGTATATAAAATGGATGTAGAGTGGATAAAAATGGATGTCGAGTGGATAAAATGGATGTAGAGTGGATAAAAATGGATGTAGAGTGGATAAAATGGATGTAGAGTTGATAAAAATGGATGAAGAGTGGATAAAATGGATGTAGAGTAGATAAAATGGATGTAGAGTGGATAAAATGGATGTAGAGTTGATAAAATTGATGTAGAGTGGATAAAAATGGATGTCGAGTGGATAAAATGGATGTAGAGTGGATAAAAATGGATGTAGATTGGATAAAATGGATGTAGAGTTAATAAAAGTGGATGTAGAGTGGATAAAATGGATGTAGAGTTGATAAAAATGGATGTAGAGTGGATAAAAATGGATGTAGATTGGATAAAATGGATGTAGAGTGGATAAAAATGGATGTAGATTATATAAATTGGATGTAGAGTATATAAAATGGATGTAGAGTAGATAAAATAGATGTAGAGTGGATAAAAATGGATGTAGAGTGGATAAAATGGATGTCGAGTGGATAAAATGGATGTAGAGTGGATAAAAATAGATGTAGAGTGGATAAAAATGGATGTAGAGTGGATACAATGGATGTAGAGTGGATAAAAATGGATGTAGAGTGGATAAAATGGATGTAGAGTGGATAAAAATGGATGTAGATTGGATAAAATGGATGTAGAGTGGATAAAAATGGATGTAGATTATATAAATTGGATGTAGAGTATATAAAATGGATGTAGAGTGGATAAAAATGGATGTCGAGTGGATAAAATGGATGTAGAGTGGATAAAATGGATGTCGAGTGGATAAAATGGATGTAGAGTGGATAAAAATAGATGTAGAGTGGATAAAAATGGATGTGGAGTGGATACAATGGATGTAGAGTGGATAAAAATGGATGTAGAGTGGATAAAATGGATGTAGAGTGGATAAAAATGGATGTAGAGTGGATAAAATGGATGTACATTTAATAAAAATGGATGTAGAGTGGATAAAAATGGATGTAGAGTGGATAAAAATGGATGTAGATTGGATAAAATGGATGTAGAGTTAATAAAAGTGGATGTAGAGTGGATAAAATGGATGTAGAGTGGATAAAAATGGATGTAGATTGGATAAAATGGATGTAGAGTGCATAAAAATGGATGTAGAGTATATAAATTGGATGTACAGTATATAAAATGGATGTAGAGTGGATAAAAATGGATGTCGAGTGGATAAAATGGATGTAGAGTGGATAAAAATGGATGTAGATTGGATAAAATGGATGTAGAGTGGATGAAAATGGATGTAGAGTATATAAATTGGATGTAGAGTATATAAAATGGATGTAGAGTGGATAAAAATGGATGTCGAGTGGATAAAATGGATGTAGAGTGGATAAAAATGGATGTAGAGTGGATAAAATGGATGTAGAGTTGATAAAAATGGATGTAGAGTGGATAAAATGGATGTAGAGTAGATAAAATGGATGTAGAGTGGATAAAATGGATGTAGAGTTGATAAAATTGATGTAGAGTGGATAAAAATGGATGTCGAGTGGATAAAATGGATGTAGAGTGGATAAAAATGGATGTAGATTGGATAAAATGGATGTAGAGTTAATAAAAGTGGATGTAGAGTGGATAAAATGGATGTAGAGTTGATAAAAATGGATGTAGAGTGGATAAAAATGGATGTAGATTGGATAAAATGGATGTAGAGTGGATAAAAATGGATGTAGATTATATAAATTGGATGATGGTAGAGTATATAAAATGGATGTAGAGTGGATAAAAATGGATGTCGAGTGGATAAAATGGATGTAGAGTGGATAAAAATGGATGTAGATTGGATAAAATGGATGTAGAGTTAATAAAAATGGATGTAGAGTGGATAAAATGGATGTATAGTGGATAAAAATGGATGTAGAGTAGATAAAATAGATGTAGAGTGGATAAAAATGGATGTAAAGTGGATAAAAATGGATGTAGATTGGATAAAATGGATGCAGAGTTAAAAAAGTGGATGTAGAGTGGATAAAATGGATGTAGAGTTGATAAAAATGGATGTGGAGTGGATAAAAATGGATGTAGATTGGATAAAATGGATGTAGAGTGGATAAAAATGGATGTAGATTATATAAATTGGATGTAGAGTATATAAAATGGATGTAGAGTGGATAAAAATGGATGTCGAGTGGATAAAATGGATGTAGAGTGGATAAAAATGGATGTAGATTGGACAAAATGGATGTAGAGTTAATAAAAATGGATGTAGAGTGGATAAAATGGATGTATAGTGGATAAAAATGGATGTAGAGTAGATAAAATAGATGTAGAGTGGATAAAAATGGATGTAGAGTGGATAAAATGGATGTCGAGTGGATAAAATGGATGTAGAGTGGATAAAAATAGATGTAGAGTGGATAAAAATGGATGTAGAGTGGATACAATGGATGTAGAGTGGATAAAAATGGATGTAGAGTGGATAAAATGGATGTAGAGTGGATAAAAATGGATGTAGATTGGATAAAATGGATGTAGAGTGGATAAAAATGGATGTAGATTATATAAATTGGATGTAGAGTATATAAAATGGATGTAGAGTAGATAAAATAGATGTAGAGTGGATAAAAATGGATGTAGAGTGGATAAAATGGATGTGGAGTGGATAAAATGGATGTAGAGTTAATAAAAATGGATGTAGAGTGGATAAAATGGATGTAGAGTGGATAAAAATGGATGTAGAGTGGATAAAATGGATGTAGAGTGCATAAATATGGATGTAGAGTGGATAAAATGGATGTAGAGTGGATAAAATGGATGTACATTTAATAAAAATGGATGTAGAGTGGATAAAAATGGATGTAGAGTGGATAAAAATGGATGTAGATTGGATAAAATGGATGTAGAGTTAATAAAAGTGGATGTAGAGTGGATAAAATGGATGTAGAGTGGATAAAAATGGATGTAGATTGGATAAAATGGATGTAGAGTGCATAAAAATGGATGTAGAGTATATAAATTGGATGTACAGTATATAAAATGGATGTAGAGTGGATAAAAATGGATGTCGAGTGGATAAAATGGATGTAGAGTGGATAAAAATGGATGTAGATTGGATAAAATGGATGTAGAGTGGATGAAAATGGATGTAGAGTATATAAATTGGATGTAGAGTATATAAAATGGATGTAGAGTGGATAAAAATGGATGTCGAGTGGATAAAATGGATGTAGAGTGGATAAAAATGGATGTAGAGTGGATAAAATGGATGTAGAGTTGATAAAAATGGATGTAGAGTGGATAAAATGGATGTAGAGTAGATAAAATGGATGTAGAGTGGATAAAATGGATGTAGAGTTGATAAAATGGATGTAAAGTGGATAAAATGGATGTAGAGTTAATAAAAATGGATGTAGAGTGGAAATAATGGATGTAGAGAGGATAAAATGGATGTAGAGTGGATAAAATGGATGTAGAGTTCATAAAAATGGATGTAGAGTGGATAAAAATGGATGTAGATTGGATAAAATGGATGTAGAGTGGATAAAAATGGATGTAGAGTGGATAAAATGGATGTAGAGTGGATAAAAATGGATGTAGAGTGGATAAAATGGATGTAGAGTGGATAAAAATGGATGTAGAGTGGATAAAATGGATGTAGAGTGCATAAAAATGGATGTAGAGTGGATACAAATGGATGTAGATTGGATAACATGGATGTAGAGTTAATAAAAATGGATGTAGAGTGGATATAATGGATGTAGAGAGGATAAAAAGGATGTGGAGTGGATAACAATGGATGTAGAGTGGATAAAATGGATGTAGAGTGGATAAAATGGATGAAGAGTGGATAAAATGGTTGTAGAGTGGATAAAATGGATGTAGAGTAGATAAAAATGGATGTAGAGTGGACAAAATGGATGTAGAGTGGATAAAAATGGATGTAGAGTGGATAAAATGGATGTAGAGTGCATAAAAATGGATGTTGAGTGGATAAAATGGATGTAGAGTGGATAAAATTAATGTACATTTAATAAAAATGGATGTAGAGTGGATAAAAATGGATGTAGATTGGATAAAATGGTTGTAGAGTTAATAAAAGTGGATGTAGAGTGGATAAAATGGATGTAGAGTTGATAAAAATGGATGTAGAGTGGATAAAAATGGATGTAGATTGGATAAAATGGATGTAGAGTGGATAAAAATGGATGTAGAGTATATAAATTGGATGTAGAGTATATAAAATGGATGTAGAGTGGATAAAAATGGATGTCGAGTGGATAAAATGGATGTAGAGTGGATAAAAATGGATGTAGATTGGATAAAATGGATGTAGAGTATATAAATTGGATGTAGAGTATATAAATTGGATGTAGAGTATATAAAATGGATGTAGAGTGGATAAAAATGGATGTCGAGTGGATAAAATGGATGTAGAGTGGATAAAAATGGATGTAGAGTGGATAAAATGGATGTAGAGTTGATAAAAATGGATGTAGAGTGGATAAAATGGATGTAGAGTAGATAAAATGGATGTAGAGTGGATAAAATGGATGTAGAGTTGATAAAATGGATGTAAAGTGGATAAAATGGATGTAGAGTTAATAAAAATGGATGTAGAGTGGAAATAATGGATGTAGAGAGGATAAAATGGATGTAGAGTGGATAAAATGGATGTAGAGTGGATAAAAATGGATGTAGAGTGGATAAAATGGATGTAGAGTGGATAAAAATGGATGTAGAGTGGATAAAATGGATGTAGAGTGCATAAAAATGGATGTAGAGTGGATACAAATGGATGTAGATTGGATAACATGGATGTAGAGTTAATAAAAATGGATGTAGAGTGGGTATAATCGATGTAGAGAGGATAAAAAGGATGTGGAGTGGATAACAATGGATGTAGAGTGGATAAAATGGATGTAGAGTGGATAAAATGGATGAAGAGTGGATAAAATGGTTGTAGAGTGGATAAAATGGATGTAGAGTAGATAAAAATGGATGTAGAGTGGACAAAATGGATGTAGAGTGGATAAAAATGGATGTAGAGTGGATAAAATGGATGTAGAGTGCATAAAAATGGATGTTGAGTGGATAAAATGGATGTAGAGTGGATAAAAATGGATGTAGAGTGGATAAAATGGATGTAGAGTTGATAAAAATGGATGTAGAGTGGATAAAATGGATGTAGAGTAGATAAAATGGATGTAGAGTGGATAAAATGGATGTAGAGTTGATAAAATGGATGTAAAGTGGATAAAATGGATGTAGAGTTAATAAAAATGGATGTAGAGTGGAAATAATGGATGTAGAGAGGATAAAATGGATGTAGAGTGGATAAAATGGATGTAGAGTTCATAAAAATGGATGTAGAGTGGATAAAAATGGATGTAGATTGGATAAAATGGATGTAGAGTGGATAAAAATGGATGTAGAGTGGATAAAATGGATGTAGAGTGGATAAAAATGGATGTAGAGTGGATAAAATGGATGTAGAGTGGATAAAAATGGATGTAGAGTGGATAAAATGGATGTAGAGTGCATAAAAATGGATGTAGAGTGGATACAAATGGATGTAGATTGGATAACATGGATGTAGAGTTAATAAAAATGGATGTAGAGTGGGTATAATGGATGTAGAGAGGATAAAAAGGATGTGGAGTGGATAACAATGGATGTAGAGTGGATAAAATGGATGTAGAGTGGATAAAATGGATGAAGAGTGGATAAAATGGTTGTAGAGTGGATAAAATGGATGTAGAGTAGATAAAAATGGATGTAGAGTGGACAAAATGGATGTAGAGTGGATAAAAATGGATGTAGAGTGGATAAAATGGATGTAGAGTGCATAAAAATGGATGTTGAGTGGATAAAATGGATGTAGAGTGGATAAAATTAATGTACATTTAATAAAAATGGATGTAGAGTGGATAAAAATGGATGTAGATTGGATAAAATGGTTGTAGAGTTAATAAAAGTGGATGTAGAGTGGATAAAATGGATGTAGAGTTGATAAAAATGGATGTAGAGTGGATAAAAATGGATGTAGATTGGATAAAATGGATGTAGAGTGGATAAAAATGGATGTAGAGTATATAAATTGGATGTAGAGTATATAAAATGGATGTAGAGTGGATAAAAATGGATGTCGAGTGGATAAAATGGATGTAGAGTGGATAAAAATGGATGTAGATTGGATAAAATGGATGTAGAGTATATAAATTGGATGTAGAGTATATAAATTGGATGTAGAGTATATAAAATGGATGTAGAGTGGATAAAAATGGATGTCGAGTGGATAAAATGGATGTAGAGTGGATAAAAATGGATGTAGAGTGGATAAAATGGATGTAGAGTTGATAAAAATGGATGTAGAGTGGATAAAATGGATGTAGAGTAGATAAAATGGATGTAGAGTGGATAAAATGGATGTAGAGTTGATAAAATGGATGTAAAGTGGATAAAATGGATGTAGAGTTAATAAAAATGGATGTAGAGTGGAAATAATGGATGTAGAGAGGATAAAATGGATGTAGAGTGGATAAAATGGATGTAGAGTGGATAAAAATGGATGTAGAGTGGATAAAATGGATGTAGAGTGGATAAAAATGGATGTAGAGTGGATAAAATGGATGTAGAGTGCATAAAAATGGATGTAGAGTGGATACAAATGGATGTAGATTGGATAACATGGATGTAGAGTTAATAAAAATGGATGTAGAGTGGGTATAATGGATGTAGAGAGGATAAAAAGGATGTGGAGTGGATAACAATGGATGTAGAGTGGATAAAATGGATGTAGAGTGGATAAAATGGATGAAGAGTGGATAAAATGGTTGTAGAGTGGATAAAATGGATGTAGAGTAGATAAAAATGGATGTAGAGTGGACAAAATGGATGTAGAGTGGATAAAAATGGATGTAGAGTGGATAAAATGGATGTAGAGTGCATAAAAATGGATGTTGAGTGGATAAAATGGATGTAGAGTGGATAAAATTAATGTACATTTAATAAAAATGGATGTAGAGTGGATAAAAATGGATGTAGATTGGATAAAATGGTTGTAGAGTTAATAAAAGTGGATGTAGAGTGGATAAAATGGATGTAGAGTTGATAAAAATGGATGTAGAGTGGATAAAAATGGATGTAGATTGGATAAAATGGATGTAGAGTGGATAAAAATGGATGTAGAGTATATAAATTGGATGTAGAGTATATAAAATGGATGTAGAGTGGATAAAAATGGATGTCGAGTGGATAAAATGGATGTAGAGTGGATAAAAATGGATGTAGATTGGATAAAATGGATGTAGAGTATATAAATTGGATGTAGAGTATATAAATTGGATGTAGAGTATATAAAATGGATGTAGAGTGGATAAAAATGGATGTCGAGTGGATAAAATGGATGTAGAGTGGATAAAAATGGATGTAGAGTGGATAAAATGGATGTAGAGTTGATAAAAATGGATGTAGAGTGGATAAAATGGATGTAGAGTAGATAAAATGGATGTAGAGTGGATAAAATGGATGTAGAGTTGATAAAATGGATGTAAAGTGGATAAAATGGATGTAGAGTTAATAAAAATGGATGTAGAGTGGAAATAATGGATGTAGAGAGGATAAAATGGATGTAGAGTGGATAAAATGGATGTAGAGTTCATAAAAATGGATGTAGAGTGGTTAAAAATGGATGTAGATTGGATAAAATGGATGTAGAGTGGATAAAAATGGATGTAGAGTGGATAAAATGGATGTAGAGTTAATAAAAATGGATGTAGAGTGGATAAAATGGATGTAGAGTGGATAAAATGATTGTAGAGTGGATAAAATGATTGTAGAGTGGATAAAATGGATGTAGAGTAGATAAAAATGGATGTAGAGTGGATAAAATGGATGTAGAGTGGATAAAATGGATGTAGAGTTAATAAAAATGGATGTAGAGTGGATAAAATGGATGTACATTTAATAAAAATGGATGTAGAGTGGATAAAAATGGATGTAGAGTGGATAAAAATGGATGTAGAGTGGATAAAAATGGATGTAGATTGGATCAAATGGATGTAGAGTTAATAAAAGTTGATGTAGAGTGGATAAAATGGATGTAGAGTGGATAAAAATGGATGTAGAGTGGATAAAATGGATGTAGAGTGCATAAAAATGCATGTAGAGTGGATACAAATGGATGTAGATTGGATAAAATGGATGTAGAGTTAATAAAAATGGATGTAGAGTGGGTATAATGGATGTAGAGAGGATAAAAAGGATGTGGAGTGGATAACAATGGATGTAGAGTGGATAAAATGGATGTAGAGTGGATAAAATGGATGAAGAGTGGATAAAATGGTTGTAGAGTGGATAAAATGGATGTAGAGTAGATAAAAATGGATGTAGAGTGGACAAAATGGATGTAGAGTGGATAAAAATGGATGTAGAGTGGATAAAATGGATGTAGAGTGCATAAAAATGGATGTTGAGTGGATAAAATGGATGTAGAGTGGATAAAATTAATGTACATTTAATAAAAATGGATGTAGAGTGGATAAAAATGGATGTAGATTGGATAAAATGGTTGTAGAGTTAATAAAAGTGGATGTAGAGTGGATAAAATGGATGTAGAGTTGATAAAAATGGATGTAGAGTGGATAAAAATGGATGTAGATTGGATAAAATGGATGTAGAGTGGATAAAAATGGATGTAGATTGGATAAAATGGATGTAGAGTGGATAAAAATGGATGTAGAGTATATAAATTGGATGTAGAGTATATAAAATGGATGTAGAGTGGATAAAAATGGATGTCGAGTGGATAAAATGGATGTAGAGTGGATAAAAATGGATGTAGATTGGATAAAATGGATGTAGAGTATATAAATTGGATGTAGAGTATATAAATTGGATGTAGAGTATATAAAATGGATGTAGAGTGGATAAAAATGGATGTCGAGTGGATAAAATGGATGTAGAGTGGATAAAAATGGATGTAGAGTGGATAAAATGGATGTAGAGTTGATAAAAATGGATGTAGAGTGGATAAAATGGATGTAGAGTAGATAAAATGGATGTAGAGTGGATAAAATGGATGTAGAGTTGATAAAATGGATGTAAAGTGGATAAAATGGAGGTAGAGTTAATAAAAATGGATGTAGAGTGGAAATAATGGATGTAGAGAGGATAAAATGGATGTAGAGTGGATAAAATGGATGTAGAGTTCATAAAAATGGATGTAGAGTGGTTAAAAATGGATGTAGATTGGATAAAATGGATGTAGAGTGGATAAAAATGGATGTAGAGTGGATAAAATGGATGTAGAGTTAATAAAAATGGATGTAGAGTTAATAAAAATGGATGTAGAGTGGATAAAATGGATGTAGAGTGGATAAAATGGATGTAGAGTGGATAAAATGATTGTAGAGTGGATAAAATGGATGTAGAGTGGATAAAAATGGATGTAGAGTGGATAAAATGGTTGTAGAGTGGATAAAATGGATGTAGAGTAGATAAAAATGGATGTAGAGTGGATAAAATGGATGTAGAGTGGATAAAAATGGATGTAGAGTGGATAAAATGGATGTAGAGTGCATAAAAATGGATGTTGAGTGGATAAAGTGGATGTAGAGTGGATAAAATGCATGTACATTTAATAAAAATGGATGTAGAGTGGATAAAAATGGATGTAGAGTGGATAAAAATGGATGTAGATTGGATAAAATGGATGTAGAGTTAATAAAATTTGATGTAGAGTGGATAAAATGGATGTAGAGTTGATAAAAATGGATGTAGAGTGGATAAAAATGGATGTAGATTGGATAAAATGGATGTAGAGTGGATAAAATGATTGTAGAGTGGATAAAATGATTGTAGAGTGGATAAAATGGATGTAGAGTGGATAAAAATGGATGTAGAGTGGATAAAATGGTTGTAGAGTGGATAAAATGGATGTAGAGTAGATAAAAATGGATGTAGAGTGGATAAAATGGATGTAGAGTGGATAAAAATGGATGTAGAGTGGATAAAATGGATGTAGAGTGCATAAAAATGGATGTTGAGTGGATAAAGTGGATGTAGAGTGGATAAAATGCATGTACATTTAATAAAAATGGATGTAGAGTGGATAAAAATGGATGTAGAGTGGATAAAAATGGATGTAGATTGGATAAAATGGATGTAGAGTTAATAAAAGTTGATGTAGAGTGGATAAAATGGATGTAGAGTGGATAAAAATGGATGTCGAGTGGATAAAATGGATGTAGAGTGGATAAAAATGGATGTAGATTGGATAAAATGGATGTAGAGTTAATGAAAATGGATGTAGAGTGGATAAAATGGATGTATAGTGGATAAAAATGGATGTAGAGTAGATAAAATAGATGTAGAGTGGATAAAAATGGATGTCGAGTGGATAAAATGGATGTAGAGTGGATAAAAATGGATGTAGATTGGACAAAATGGATGTAGAGTTAATAAAAATGGATGTAGAGTGGATAAAATGGATGTATAGTGGATAAAAATGGATGTATAGTGGATAAAAATGGATGTAGAGTAGATAAAATAGATGTAGAGTGGATAAAAATGGATGTAAAGTGGATAAAAATGGATGTAGATTGGATAAAATGGATGTAGAGTTAATAAAAGTGGATGTAGAGTGGATAAAATGGATGTAGAGTTGATAAAAATGGATGTGGAGTGGATAAAAATGGATGTAGATTGGATAAAATGGATGTAGTGTGGATAAAAATGGATGTAGATTATATAAATTGGATGTAGAGTATATAAAATGGATGTAGAGTGGATAAAAATGGATGTCGAGTGGATAAAATGGATGTAGAGTGGATAAAAATGGATGTAGATTGGACAAAATGGATGTAGAGTTAATAAAAATGGATGTAGAGTGGATAAAATGGATGTATAGTGGATAAAAATGGATGTAGAGTGGATAAAAATAGACGTAGAGTGGATAAAAATGGATGTAGAGTGGATACAATGGATGTAGAGTGGATAAAAATGGATGTAGAGTGGATAAAATGGATGTAGAGTGGATAAAAATGGATGTAGAGTGGATAAAATGGATGTAGAGTGCATAAAAATGGATGTAGAGTGGATAAAAATGGATGTAGATTGGATAAAATGGATGTAGAGTGGATAAAAATGGATGTAGATTATATAAATTGGATGTAGAGTATATAAAATGGATGTAGAGTGGATAAAAATGGATGTCGAGTGGATAAAATGGATGTAGAGTGGATAAAATGGATGTAGATTGGATAAAATGGATGTAGAGTTAATAAAAATGGATGTAGAGTGGATAAAATGGATGTATAGTGGATAAAAATGGATGTAGAGTAGATAAAATAGATGTAGAGTGGATAAAAATGGATGTCGAGTGGATAAAATGGATGTAGAGTGGATAAAATGGATGTAGATTGGATAAAATGGATGTAGAGTTAATAAAAATGGATGTAGAGTGGATAAAATGGATGTATAGTGGATAAAAATGGATGTAGAGTAGATAAAATAGATGTAGAGTGGATAAAAATGGATGTAGAGTGGATAAAATGGATGTCGAGTGGATAAAATGGATGTAGAGTGGATAAAAATGGATGTAGAGTATATAAATTGGATGTAGAGTATATAAAATGGATGTAGAGTGGATAAAAATGGATGTCGAGTGGATAAAATGGATATAGAGTGGATAAAAATGGATGTAGAGTATATAAATTGGATGTAGAGTATATAAAATGGATGTAGAGTGGATAAAAATGGATGTCGAGTGGATAAAATGGATATAGAGTGGATAAAAATGGATGTAGATTGGATAAAATGGATGTAGAGTTGATAAAAATGGATGTAGAGTGGATAAAATGGATGTAGAGTTAATAAAAATGGATGTAGAGTGGAAATAATGGATGTAGAGAGGATAAAATGGATGTAGAGTGGATAAACATGGATGTAGATTGGGTAAAATGGATGTAGAGTTAATAAAAATGGATGTAGAGTGGAAATAATGGATGTAGAGAGGATAAAATGGATGTAGAGTGGATAAACATGGATGTAGATTGGATAAAATGGATGTAGAGTGGATAAAAATGGATGTAGATTGGATAAAATGGTTGTAGAGTTAATAAAAGTGGATGTAGAGTGGATAAAATGGATGTAGAGTTGATAAAAATGGATGTAGAGTGGATAAAAATGGATGTAGATTGGATAAAATGGATGTAGAGTGGATAAAAATGGATGTAGAGTATATAAATTGGATGTAGAGTATATAAAATGGATGTAGAGTGGATAAAAATGGATGTCGAGTGGATAAAATGGATGTAGAGTGGATAAAAATGGATGTAGATTGGATAAAATGGATGTAGAGTGGATAAAAATGGATGTAGAGTGGATAAAATGGATGTAGAGTTGATAAAAATGGATGTAGAGTGGATAAAATGGATGTAGAGTAGATAAAATGGATGTAGAGTGGATAAAATGGATGTAGAGTTGATAAAATGGATGTAAAGTGGATAAAATGGATGTAGAGTTAATAAAAATGGATGTAGAGTGGAAATAATGGATGTAGAGAGGATAAAATGGATGTAGAGTGGATAAAATGGATGTAGAGTTCATAAAAATGGATGTAGAGTGGTTAAAAATGGATGTAGATTGGATAAAATGGATGTAGAGTGGATAAAAATGGATGTAGAGTGGATAAAATGGATGTAGAGTTAATAAAAATGGATGTAGAGTGGATAAAATGGATGTAGAGTGGATAAAATGATTGTAGAGTGGATAAAATGATTGTAGAGTGGATAAAATGGATGTAGAGTGGATAAAAATGGATGTAGAGTGGATAAAATGGTTGTAGAGTGGATAAAATGGATGTAGAGTAGATAAAAATGGATGTAGAGTGGATAAAATGGATGTAGAGTGGATAAAAATGGATGTAGAGTGGATAAAATGGATGTAGAGTGCATAAAAATGGATGTTGAGTGGATAAAGTGGATGTAGAGTGGATAAAATGGATGTAGAGTTAATAAAAGTGGATGTAGAGTGGATAAAATGGATGTAGAGTTGATAAAAATGGATGTAGAGTGGATAAAAATGGATGTAGATTATATAAATTGGATGTAGAGTATATAAAATGGATGTAGAGTGGATAAAAATGGATGTCGAGTGGATAAAATGGATGTAGAGTGGATAAAAATGGATGTAGATTGGATAAAATGGATGTAGAGTTAATAAAAGTGGATGTAGAGTGGATAAAATGGATGTAGAGTTGATAAAAATGGATGTAGAGTGGATAAAAATGGATGTAGATTATATAAATTGGATGTAGAGTATATAAAATGGATGTAGAGTGGATAAAAATGGATGTCGAGTGGATAAAATGGATGTAGAGTGGATAAAAATGGATGTAGATTGGATAAAATGGATGTAGAGTTAATAAAAATGGATGTAGAGTGGATAAAATGGATGTATAGTGGATAAAAATGGATGTGGAGTGGATAAAAATGGATGTAGATTGGATAAAATGGATGTAGAGTGGATAAAAATGGATGTAGATTATATAAATTGGATGTAGAGTATATAAAATGGATGTAGAGTGGATAAAAATGGATGTCGAGTGGATAAAATGGATGTAGAGTGGATAAAAATGGATGTAGATTGGACAAAATGGATGTAGAGTTAATAAAAATGGATGTAGAGTGGATAAAATGGATGTATAGTGGATAAAAATGGATGTAGAGTAGATAAAATAGATGTAGAGTGGATAAAAATGGATGTAGAGTGGATAAAATGGATGTCGAGTGGATAAAATGGATGTAGAGTGGATAAAAATAGATGTAGAGTGGATAAAAATGGATGTAGAGTGGATACAATGGATGTAGAGTGGATAAAAATGGATGTCGAGTGGATAAAATGGATGTAGAGTGGATAAAAATGGATGTAGATTGGACAAAATGGATGTAGAGTTAATAAAAATGGATGTAGAGTGGATAAAATGGATGTATAGTGGATAAAAATGGATGTAGAGTAGATAAAATAGATGTAGAGTGGATAAAAATGGATGTAGAGTGGATAAAATGGATGTCGAGTGGATAAAATGGATGTAGAGTGGATAAAAATAGATGTAGAGTGGATAAAAATGGATGTAGAGTGGATAAAATGGATGTGGAGTGGATACAATGGATGTAGAGTGGATAAAAATGGATGTAGAGTGGATAAAATGGATGTAGAGTGGATAAAAATGGATGTAGAGTGGATAAAATGGATGTAGAGTGCATAAATATGGATGTAGAGTGGATAAAATGGATGTAGAGTGGATAAAATGGATGTACATTTAATAAAAATGGATGTAGAGTGGATAAAAATGGATGTAGAGTGGATAAAAATGGATGTAGATTGGATAAAATGGATGTAGAGTTAATAAAAGTGGATGTAGAGTGGATAAAATGGATGTAGAGTGGATAAAAATGGATGTAGATTGGATAAAATGGATGTAGAGTGCATAAAAATGGATGTAGAGTATATAAATTGGATGTACAGTATATAAAATGGATGTAGAGTGGATAAAAATGGATGTCGAGTGGATAAAATGGATGTAGAGTGGATAAAAATGGATGTAGATTGGATAAAATGGATGTAGAGTGGATGAAAATGGATGTAGAGTATATAAATTGGATGTAGAGTATATAAAATGGATGTAGAGTGGATAAAAATGGATGTCGAGTGGATAAAATGGATGTAGAGTGGATAAAAATGGATGTAGAGTGGATAAAATGGATGTAGAGTTGATAAAAATGGATGTAGAGTGGATAAAATGGATGTAGAGTAGATAAAATGGATGTAGAGTGGATAAAATGGATGTAGAGTTGATAAAATGGATGTAAAGTGGATAAAATGGATGTAGAGTTAATAAAAATGGATGTAGAGTGGAAATAATGGATGTAGAGAGGATAAAATGGATGTAGAGTGGATAAAATGGATGTAGAGTTCATAAAAATGGATGTAGAGTGGATAAAAATGGATGTAGATTGGATAAAATGGATGTAGAGTGGATAAAAATGGATGTAGAGTGGATAAAATGGATGTAGAGTGGATAAAAATGGATGTAGAGTGGATAAAATGGATGTAGAGTGGATAAAAATGGATGTAGAGTGGATAAAATGGATGTAGAGTGCATAAAAATGGATGTAGAGTGGATACAAATGGATGTAGATTGGATAACATGGATGTAGAGTTAATAAAAATGGATGTAGAGTGGGTATAATGGATGTAGAGAGGATAAAAAGGATGTGGAGTGGATAACAATGGATGTAGAGTGGATAAAATGGATGTAGAGTGGATAAAATGGATGTAGAGTGGATAAAATGGTTGTAGAGTGGATAAAATGGATGTAGAGTAGATAAAAATGGATGTAGAGTGGACAAAATGGATGTAGAGTGGATAAAAATGGATGTAGAGTGGATAAAATGGATGTAGAGTGCATAAAAATGGATGTTGAGTGGATAAAATGGATGTAGAGTGGATAAAATTAATGTACATTTAATAAAAATGGATGTAGAGTGGATAAAAATGGATGTAGATTGGATAAAATGGTTGTAGAGTTAATAAAAGTGGATGTAGAGTGGATAAAATGGATGTAGAGTTGATAAAAATGGATGTAGAGTGGATAAAAATGGATGTAGATTGGATAAAATGGATGTAGAGTGGATAAAAATGGATGTAGAGTATATAAATTGGATGTAGAGTATATAAAATGGATGTAGAGTGGATAAAAATGGATGTCGAGTGGATAAAATGGATGTAGAGTGGATAAAAATGGATGTAGATTGGATAAAATGGATGTAGAGTATATAAATTGGATGTAGAGTATATAAATTGGATGTAGAGTATATAAAATGGATGTAGAGTGGATAAAAATGGATGTCGAGTGGATAAAATGGATGTAGAGTGGATAAAAATGGATGTAGAGTGGATAAAATGGATGTAGAGTTGATAAAAATGGATGTAGAGTGGATAAAATGGATGTAGAGTAGATAAAATGGATGTAGAGTGGATAAAATGGATGTAGAGTTGATAAAATGGATGTGAAGTGGATAAAATGGATGTAGAGTTAATAAAAATGGATGTAGAGTGGAAATAATGGATGTAGAGAGGATAAAATGGATGTAGAGTGGATAAAATGGATGTAGAGTGGATAAAAATGGATGTAGAGTGGATAAAATGGATGTAGAGTGGATAAAAATGGATGTAGAGTGGATAAAATGGATGTAGAGTGCATAAAAATGGATGTAGAGTGGATACAAATGGATGTAGATTGGATAACATGGATGTAGAGTTAATAAAAATGGATGTAGAGTGGGTATAATGGATGTAGAGAGGATAAAAAGGATGTGGAGTGGATAACAATGAATGTAGAGTGGATAAAATGGATGTAGAGTGGATAAAATGGATGAAGAGTGGATAAAATGGTTGTAGAGTGGATAAAATGGATGTAGAGTAGATAAAAATGGATGTAGAGTGGACAAAATGGATGTAGAGTGGATAAAAATGGATGTAGAGTGGATAAAATGGATGTAGAGTGCATAAAAATGGATGTTGAGTGGATAAAATGGATGTAGAGTGGATAAAATTAATGTACATTTAATAAAAATGGATGTAGAGTGGATAAAAATGGATGTAGATTGGATAAAATGGTTGTAGAGTTAATAAAAGTGGATGTAGAGTGGATAAAATGGATGTAGAGTTGATAAAAATGGATGTAGAGTGGATAAAAATGGATGTAGATTGGATAAAATGGATGTAGAGTGGATAAAAATGGATGTAGAGTATATAAATTGGATGTAGAGTATATAAAATGGATGTAGAGTGGATAAAAATGGATGTCGAGTGGATAAAATGGATGTAGAGTGGATAAAAATGGATGTAGATTGGATAAAATGGATGTAGAGTATATAAATTGGATGTAGAGTATATAAATTGGATGTAGAGTATATAAAATGGATGTAGAGTGGATAAAAATGGATGTCGAGTGGATAAAATGGATGTAGAGTGGATAAAAATGGATGTAGAGTGGATAAAATGGATGTAGAGTTGATAAAAATGGATGTAGAGTGGATAAAATGGATGTAGAGTAGATAAAATGGATGTAGAGTGGATAAAATGGATGTAGAGTTGATAAAATGGATGTAAAGTGGATAAAATGGATGTAGAGTTAATAAAAATGGATGTAGAGTGGAAATAATGGATGTAGAGAGGATAAAATGGATGTAGAGTGGATAAAATGGATGTAGAGTTCATAAAAATGGATGTAGAGTGGTTAAAAATGGATGTAGATTGGATAAAATGGATGTAGAGTGGATAAAAATGGATGTAGAGTGGATAAAATGGATGTAGAGTTGATAAAATGGATGTAAAGTGGATAAAATGGATGTAGAGTTAATAAAAATGGATGTAGAGTGGAAATAATGGATGTAGAGAGGATAAAATGGATGTAGAGTGGATAAAATGGATGTAGAGTTCATAAAAATGGATGTAGAGTGGTTAAAAATGGATGTAGATTGGATAAAATGGATGTAGAGTGGTTAAAAATGGATGTAGATTGGATAAAATGGATGTAGAGTGGATAAAAATGGATGTAGAGTGGATAAAATGGATGTAGAGTTAATAAAAATGGATGTAGAGTGGATAAAATGGATGTAGAGTGGATAAAATGATTGTAGAGTGGATAAAATGATTGTAGAGTGGATAAAATGGATGTAGAGTGGATAAAAATGGATGTAGAGTGGATAAAATGGTTGTAGAGTGGATAAAATGGATGTAGAGTAGATAAAAATGGATGTAGAGTGGATAAAATGGATGTAGAGTGGATAAAAATGGATGTAGAGTGGATAAAATGGATGTAGAGTGCATAAAAATGGATGTTGAGTGGATAAAGTGGATGTAGAGTGGATAAAATGGATGTACATTTAATAAAAATGGATGTAGAGTGGATAAAAATGGATGTAGAGTGGATAAAAATGGATGTAGAGTGGATAAAAATGGATGTAGATTGGATAAAATGGATGTAGAGTTAATAAAAGTGGATGTAGAGTGGATAAAATGGATGTAGAGTTGATAAAAATGGATGTAGAGTGGATAAAAATGGATGTAGATTATATAAATTGGATGTAGAGTATATAAAATGGATGTAGAGTGGATAAAAATGGATGTCGAGTGGATAAAATGGATGTAGAGTGGATAAAAATGGATGTAGATTGGATAAAATGGATGTAGAGTTAATAAAAATGGATGTAGAGTGGATAAAATGGATGTATAGTGGATAAAAATGGATGTGGAGTGGATAAAAATGGATGTAGATTGGATAAAATGGATGTAGAGTGGATAAAAATGGATGTAGATTATATAAATTGGATGTAGAGTATATAAAATGGATGTAGAGTGGATAAAAATGGATGTCGAGTGGATAAAATGGATGTAGAGTGGATAAAAATGGATGTAGATTGGACAAAATGGATGTAGAGTTAATAAAAATGGATGTAGAGTGGATAAAATGGATGTATAGTGGATAAAAATGGATGTAGAGTAGATAAAATAGATGTAGAGTGGATAAAAATGGATGTAGAGTGGATAAAATGGATGTCGAGTGGATAAAATGGATGTAGAGTGGATAAAAATAGATGTAGAGTGGATAAAAATGGATGTAGAGTGGATACAATGGATGTAGAGTGGATAAAAATGGATGTCGAGTGGATAAAATGGATGTAGAGTGGATAAAAATGGATGTAGATTGGACAAAATGGATGTAGAGTTAATAAAAATGGATGTAGAGTGGATAAAATGGATGTATAGTGGATAAAAATGGATGTAGAGTAGATAAAATAGATGTAGAGTGGATAAAAATGGATGTAGAGTGGATAAAATGGATGTCGAGTGGATAAAATGGATGTAGAGTGGATAAAAATAGATGTAGAGTGGATAAAAATGGATGTAGAGTGGATAAAATGGATGTGGAGTGGATACAATGGATGTAGAGTGGATAAAAATGGATGTAGAGTGGATAAAATGGATGTAGAGTGGATAAAAATGGATGTAGAGTGGATAAAATGGATGTAGAGTGCATAAATATGGATGTAGAGTGGATAAAATGGATGTAGAGTGGATAAAATGGATGTACATTTAATAAAAATGGATGTAGAGTGGATAAAAATGGATGTAGAGTGGATAAAAATGGATGTAGATTGGATAAAATGGATGTAGAGTTAATAAAAGTGGATGTAGAGTGGATAAAATGGATGTAGAGTGGATAAAAATGGATGTAGATTGGATAAAATGGATGTAGAGTGCATAAAAATGGATGTAGAGTATATAAATTGGATGTACAGTATATAAAATGGATGTAGAGTGGATAAAAATGGATGTCGAGTGGATAAAATGGATGTAGAGTGGATAAAAATGGATGTAGATTGGATAAAATGGATGTAGAGTGGATGAAAATGGATGTAGAGTATATAAATTGGATGTAGAGTATATAAAATGGATGTAGAGTGGATAAAAATGGATGTCGAGTGGATAAAATGGATGTAGAGTGGATAAAAATGGATGTAGAGTGGATAAAATGGATGTAGAGTTGATAAAAATGGATGTAGAGTGGATAAAATGGATGTAGAGTAGATAAAATGGATGTAGAGTGGATAAAATGGATGTAGAGTTGATAAAATGGATGTAAAGTGGATAAAATGGATGTAGAGTTAATAAAAATGGATGTAGAGTGGAAATAATGGATGTAGAGAGGATAAAATGGATGTAGAGTGGATAAAATGGATGTAGAGTTCATAAAAATGGATGTAGAGTGGATAAAAATGGATGTAGATTGGATAAAATGGATGTAGAGTGGATAAAAATGGATGTAGAGTGGATAAAATGGATGTAGAGTGGATAAAAATGGATGTAGAGTGGATAAAATGGATGTAGAGTGGATAAAAATGGATGTAGAGTGGATAAAATGGATGTAGAGTGCATAAAAATGGATGTAGAGTGGATACAAATGGATGTAGAGTGGATAACATGGATGTAGAGTTAATAAAAATGGATGTAGAGTGGGTATAATGGATGTAGAGAGGATAAAAAGGATGTGGAGTGGATAACAATGGATGTAGAGTGGATAAAATGGATGTAGAGTGGATAAAATGGATGAAGAGTGGATAAAATGGTTGTAGAGTGGATAAAATGGATGTAGAGTAGATAAAAATGGATGTAGAGTGGACAAAATGGATGTAGAGTGGATAAAAATGGATGTAGAGTGTATAAAATGGATGTAGAGTGCATAAAAATGGATGTTGAGTGGATAAAATGGATGTAGAGTGGATAAAATTAATGTACATTTAATAAAAATGGATGTAGAGTGGATAAAAATGGATGTAGATTGGATAAAATGGTTGTAGAGTTAATAAAATTGGATGTAGAGTGGATAAAATGGATGTAGAGTTGATAAAAATGGATGTAGAGTGGATAAAAATGGATGTAGATTGGATAAAATGGATGTAGAGTGGATAAAAATGGATGTAGAGTATATAAATTGGATGTAGAGTATATAAAATGGATGTAGAGTGGATAAAAATGGATGTCGAGTGGATAAAATGGATGTAGAGTGGATAAAAATGGATGTAGATTGGATAAAATGGATGTAGAGTATATAAATTGGATGTAGAGTATATAAATTGGATGTAGAGTATATAAAATGGATGTAGAGTGGATAAAAATGGATGTCGAGTGGATAAAATGGATGTAGAGTGGATAAAAATGGATGTAGAGTGGATAAAATGGATGTAGAGTTGATAAAAATGGATGTAGAGTGGATAAAATGGATGTAGAGTAGATAAAATGGATGTAGAGTGGATAAAATGGATGTAGAGTTGATAAAATGGATGTAAAGTGGATAAAATGGATGTAGAGTTAATAAAAATGGATGTAGAGTGGAAATAATGGATGTAGAGAGGATAAAATGGATGTAGAGTGGATAAAATGGATGTAGAGTGGATAAAAATGGATGTAGAGTGGATAAAATGGATGTAGAGTGGATAAAAATGGATGTAGAGTGGATAAAATGGATGTAGAGTGCATAAAAATGGATGTAGAGTGGATACAAATGGATGTAGATTGGATAACATGGATGTAGAGTTAATAAAAATGGATGTAGAGTGGGTATAATGGATGTAGAGAGGATAAAAAGGATGTGGAGTGGATAACAATGAATGTAGAGTGGATAAAATGGATGTAGAGTGGATAAAATGGATGAAGAGTGGATAAAATGGTTGTAGAGTGGATAAAATGGATGTAGAGTAGATAAAAATGGATGTAGAGTGGATAAAATGGATGTAGAGTGGATAAAAATGGATGTAGAGTGGATAAAATGGATGTAGAGTGCATAAAAATGGATGTAGAGTGGATAAAATGGATGTAGAGTGGATAAAATTAATGTACATTTAATAAAAATGGATGTAGAGTGGATAAAAATGGATGTAGATTGGATAAAATGGTTGTAGAGTTAATAAAAGTGGATGTAGAGTGGATAAAATGGATGTAGAGTTGATAAAAATGGATGTAGAGTGGATAAAAATGGATGTAGATTGGATAAAATGGATGTAGAGTGGATAAAAATGGATGTAGAGTATATAAATTGGATGTAGAGTATATAAAATGGATGTAGAGTGGATAAAAATGGATGTCGAGTGGATAAAATGGATGTAGAGTGGATAAAAATGGATGTAGATTGGATAAAATGGATGTAGAGTATATAAATTGGATGTAGAGTATATAAATTGGATGTAGAGTATATAAAATGGATGTAGAGTGGATAAAAATGGATGTCGAGTGGATAAAATGGATGTAGAGTGGATAAAAATGGATGTAGAGTGGATAAAATGGATGTAGAGTTGATAAAAATGGATGTAGAGTGGATAAAATGGATGTAGAGTGGATAAAATGGATGTAGAGTGGATAAAATGGATGTAGAGTTGATAAAATGGATGTAAAGTGGATAAAATGGATGTAGAGTTAATAAAAATGGATGTAGAGTGGAAATAATGGATGTAGAGAGGATAAAATGGATGTAGAGTGGATAAAATGGATGTAGAGTTCATAAAAATGGATGTAGAGTGGTTAAAAATGGATGTAGATTGGATAAAATGGATGTAGAGTGGATAAAAATGGATGTAGAGTGGATAAAATGGATGTAGAGTTAATAAAAATGGATGTAGAGTGGATAAAATGGATGTAGAGTGGATAAAATGATTGTAGAGTGGATAAAATGATTGTAGAGTGGATAAAATGGATGTAGAGTAGATAAAAATGGATGTAGAGTGGATAAAATGGATGTAGAGTGGATAAAAATGGATGTAGAGTGGATAAAATGGATGTAGAGTGCATAAAAATGGATGTTGAGTGGATAAAGTGGATGTAGAGTGGATAAAATGGATGTACATTTAATAAAAATGGATGTAGAGTGGATAAAAATGGATGTAGAGTGGATAAAAATGGATGTAGAGTGGATAAAAATGGATGTAGATTGGATAAAATGGATGTAGAGTTAATAAAAGTTGATGTAGAGTGGATAAAATGGATGTAGAGTGGATAAAAATGGATGTAGAGTGGATAAAATGGATGTAGAGTGCATAAAAATGGATGTAGAGTGGATACAAATGGATGTAGATTGGATAAAATGGATGTAGAGTTAATAAAAATGGATGTAGAGTGGGTATAATGGATGTAGAGAGGATAAAAAGGATGTGGAGTGGATAACAATGGATGTAGAGTGGATAAAATGGATGTAGAGTGGATAAAATGGATGAAGAGTGGATAAAATGGTTGTAGAGTGGATAAAATGGATGTAGAGTAGATAAAAATGGATGTAGAGTGGACAAAATGGATGTAGAGTGGATAAAAATGGATGTAGAGTGGATAAAATGGATGTAGAGTGCATAAAAATGGATGTTGAGTGGATAAAATGGATGTAGAGTGGATAAAATTAATGTACATTTAATAAAAATGGATGTAGAGTGGATAAAAATGGATGTAGATTGGATAAAATGGTTGTAGAGTTAATAAAAGTGGATGTAGAGTGGATAAAATGGATGTAGAGTTGATAAAAATGGATGTAGAGTGGATAAAAATGGATGTAGATTGGATAAAATGGATGTAGAGTGGATAAAAATGGATGTAGATTGGATAAAATGGATGTAGAGTGGATAAAAATGGATGTAGAGTATATAAATTGGATGTAGAGTATATAAAATGGATGTAGAGTGGATAAAAATGGATGTCGAGTGGATAAAATGGATGTAGAGTGGATAAAAATGGATGTAGATTGGATAAAATGGATGTAGAGTATATAAATTGGATGTAGAGTATATAAATTGGATGTAGAGTATATAAAATGGATGTAGAGTGGATAAAAATGGATGTCGAGTGGATAAAATGGATGTAGAGTGGATAAAAATGGATGTAGAGTGGATAAAATGGATGTAGAGTTGATAAAAATGGATGTAGAGTGGATAAAATGGATGTAGAGTAGATAAAATGGATGTAGAGTGGATAAAATGGATGTAGAGTTGATAAAATGGATGTAAAGTGGATAAAATGGAGGTAGAGTTAATAAAAATGGATGTAGAGTGGAAATAATGGATGTAGAGAGGATAAAATGGATGTAGAGTGGATAAAATGGATGTAGAGTTCATAAAAATGGATGTAGAGTGGTTAAAAATGGATGTAGATTGGATAAAATGGATGTAGAGTGGATAAAAATGGATGTAGAGTGGATAAAATGGATGTAGAGTTAATAAAAATGGATGTAGAGTTAATAAAAATGGATGTAGAGTGGATAAAATGGATGTAGAGTGGATAAAATGATTGTAGAGTGGATAAAATGATTGTAGAGTGGATAAAATGGATGTAGAGTGGATAAAAATGGATGTAGAGTGGATAAAATGGTTGTAGAGTGGATAAAATGGATGTAGAGTTGATAAAAATGGATGTAGAGTGGATAAAATGGATGTAGAGTGGATAAAAATGGATGTAGAGAGGATAAAATGGATGTAGAGTGCATAAAAATGGATGTTGAGTGGATAAAGTGGATGTAGAGTGGATAAAATGCATGTACATTTAATAAAAATGGATGTAGAGTGGATAAAAATGGATGTAGAGTGGATAAAAATGGATGTAGATTGGATAAAATGGATGTAGAGTTAATAAAAGTTGATGTAGAGTGGATAAAATGGATGTAGAGTTGATAAAAATGGATGTAGAGTGGATAAAAATGGATGTAGATTGGATAAAATGGATGTAGAGTGGATAAAATGATTGTAGAGTGGATAAAATGATTGTAGAGTGGATAAAATGGATGTAGAGTGGATAAAAATGGATGTAGAGTGGATAAAATGGTTGTAGAGTGGATAAAATGGATGTAGAGTAGATAAAAATGGATGTAGAGTGGATAAAATGGATGTAGAGTGGATAAAAATGGATGTAGAGTGGATAAAATGGATGTAGAGTGCATAAAAATGGATGTTGAGTGGATAAAGTGGATGTAGAGTGGATAAAATGCATGTACATTTAATAAAAATGGATGTAGAGTGGATAAAAATGGATGTAGAGTGGATAAAAATGGATGTAGATTGGATAAAATGGATGTAGAGTTAATAAAAGTTGATGTAGAGTGGATAAAATGGATGTAGAGTGGATAAAAATGGATGTCGAGTGGATAAAATGGATGTAGAGTGGATAAAAATGGATGTAGATTGGATAAAATGGATGTAGAGTTAATGAAAATGGATGTAGAGTGGATAAAATGGATGTATAGTGGATAAAAATGGATGTAGAGTAGATAAAATAGATGTAGAGTGGATAAAAATGGATGTAAAGTGGATAAAAATGGATGTAGATTGGATAAAATGGATGTAGAGTTAATAAAAGTGGATGTAGAGTGGATAAAATGGATGTAGAGTTGATAAAAATGGATGTGGAGTGGATAAAAATGGATGTAGATTGGATAAAATGGATGTAGAGTGGATAAAAATGGATGTAGATTATATAAATTGGATGTAGAGTATATAAAATGGATGTAGAGTGGATAAAAATGGATGTAGAGTGGATAAAATGGATGTAGAGTGGATAAAAATGGATGTAGATTGGACAAAATGGATGTAGAGTTAATAAAAATGGATGTAGAGTGGATAAAATGGATGTATAGTGGATAAAAATGGATGTAGAGTGGATAAAAATAGACGTAGAGTGGATAAAAATGGATGTAGAGTGGATACAATGGATGTAGAGTGGATAAAAATGGATGTAGATTGGATAAAATGGATGTAGAGTGGATAAAAATGGATGTAGATTATATAAATTGGATGTAGAGTATATAAAATGGATGTAGAGTGGATAAAAATGGATGTCGAGTGGATAAAATGGATGTAGAGTGGATAAAAATGGATGTAGATTGGACAAAATGGATGTAGAGTTAATAAAAATGGATGTAGAGTGGATAAAATGGATGTATAGTGGATAAAAATGGATGTAGAGTGGATAAAAATAGACGTAGAGTGGATAAAAATGGATGTAGAGTGGATACAATGGATGTAGAGTGGATAAAAATGGATGTAGAGTGGATAAAATGGATGTAGAGTGGATAAAAATGGATGTAGAGTGGATAAAATGGATGTAGAGTGCATAAAAATGGATGTAGAGTGGATAAAAATGGATGTAGATTGGATAAAATGGATGTAGAGTGGATAAAAATGGATGTAGATTATATAAATTGGATGTAGAGTATATAAAATGGATGTAGAGTGGATAAAAATGGATGTCGAGTGGATAAAATGGATGTAGAGTGGATAAAATGGATGTAGATTGGATAAAATGGATGTAGAGTTAATAAAAATGGATGTAGAGTGGATAAAATGGATGTATAGTGGATAAAAATGGATGTAGAGTAGATAAAATAGATGTAGAGTGGATAAAAATGGATGTAGAGTGGATAAAATGGATGTCGAGTGGATAAAATGGATGTAGAGTGGATAAAAATGGATGTAGATTGGATAAAATGGATGTAGAGTTAATAAAAATGGATGTAGAGTGGAAATAATGGATGTAGAGAGGATAAAATGGATGTAGAGTGGATAAAATGGATGTAGAGTGCATAAAAATGGATGTTGAGTGGATAAAATGGATGTAGAGTGGATAAAATTAATGTACATTTAATAAAAATGGATGTAGAGTGGATAAAAATGGATGTAGAGTGGATAAAAATGGATGTAGATTGGATAAAATGGTTGTAGAGTTAATAAAAGTGGATGTAGAGTGGATAAAATTGATGTAGAGTTGATAAAAATGGATGTAGAGTGGATAAAAATGGATGTAGATTGGATAAAATGGATGTAGAGTGGATAAAAATGGATGTAGAGTATATAAATTGGATGTAGAGTATATAAAATGGATGTAGAGTGGATAAAAATGGATGTCGAGTGGATAAAATGGATGTAGAGTGGATAAAAATGGATGTAGATTGGATGAAATGGATGTAGAGTGGATGAAAATGGATGTAGAGTATATAAATTGGATGTAGAGTATATAAAATGGATGTAGAGTGGATAAAAATGGATGTCGAGTGGATAAAATGGATGTAGAGTGGATAAAAATGGATGTAGAGTGGATAAAATGGATGTAGAGTTGATAAAAATGGATGTAGAGTGGATAAAATGGATGTAGAGTAGATAAAATGGATGTAGAGTGGATAAAATGGATGTAGAGTTGATAAAATGGATGTAAAGTGGATAAAATGGATGTAGAGTTAATAAAAATGGATGTAGAGTGGAAATAATGGATGTAGAGAGGATAAAATGGATGTAGAGTGGATAAAATGGATGTAGAGTTCATAAAAATGGATGTAGAGTGGTTAAAAATGGATGTAGATTGGATAAAATGGATGTAGAGTGGATAAAAATGGATGTAGAGTGGATAAAATGGATGTAGAGTTAATAAAAATGGATGTAGAGTGGATAAAATGGATGTAGAGTGGATAAAATGGATGTAGAGTGGATAAAATGGATGTAGAGTTGATAAAATGGATGTAAAGTGGATAAAATGGATGTAGAGTTAATAAAAATGGATGTAGAGTGGAAATAATGGATGTAGAGAGGATAAAATGGATGTAGAGTGGATAAAATGGATGTAGAGTTCATAAAAATGGATGTAGAGTGGTTAAAAATGGATGTAGATTGGATAAAATGGATGTAGAGTGGATAAAAATGGATGTAGAGTGGATAAAATGGATGTAGAGTTAATAAAAATGGATGTAGAGTGGATAAAATGGATGTAGAGTGGATAAAATGGTTGTAGAGTGGATAAAATGGATGTAGAGTAGATAAAAATGGATGTAGAGTGGATAAAATGGATGTAGAGTGGATAAAAATGGATGTAGAGTGGATAAAATGGATGTAGAGTGCATAAAAATGGATGTTGAGTGGATAAAGTGGATGTAGAGTGGATAAAATGGATGTACATTTAATAAAAATGGATGTAGAGTGGATAAAAATGGATGTAGAGTGGATAAAAATGGATGTAGATTGGATAAAATGGATGTAGAGTTAATAAAAGTGGATGTAGAGTGGATAAAATGGATGTAGAGTTGATAAAAATGGATGTAGAGTGGATAAAAATGGATGTAGATTGGATAAAATGGATGTAGAGTGGATAAAAATGGATGTAGATTATATAAATTGGATGTAGAGTATATAAAATGGATGTAGAGTGGATAAAAATGGATGTCGAGTGGATAAAATGGATGTAGAGTGGATAAAAATGGATGTAGATTGGATAAAATGGATGTAGAGTTAATAAAAATGGATGTAGAGTGGATAAAATGGATGTATAGTGGATAAAAATGGATGTAGAGTAGATAAAATAGATGTAGAGTGGATAAAAATGGATGTAAAGTGGATAAAAATGGATGTAGATTGGATAAAATGGATGTAGAGTTAATAAAAGTGGATGTAGAGTGGATAAAATGGATGTAGAGTTGATAAAAATGGATGTGGAGTGGATAAAAATGGATGTAGATTGGATAAAATGGATGTAGAGTGGATAAAAATGGATGTAGATTATATAAATTGGATGTAGAGTATATAAAATGGATGTAGAGTGGATAAAAATGGATGTCGAGTGGATAAAATGGATGTAGAGTGGATAAAAATGGATGTAGATTGGACAAAATGGATGTAGAGTTAATAAAAATGGATGTAGAGTGGATAAAATGGATGTATAGTGGATAAAAATGGATGTAGAGTAGATAAAATAGATGTAGAGTGGATAAAAATGGATGTAGAGTGGATAAAATGGATGTCGAGTGGATAAAATGGATGTAGAGTGGATAAAAATAGATGTAGAGTGGATAAAAATGGATGTAGAGTGGATACAATGGATGTAGAGTGGATAAAAATGGATGTAGAGTGGATAAAATGGATGTAGAGTGGATAAAAATGGATGTAGAGTGGATAAAATGGATGTAGAGTGCATAAAAATGGATGTAGAGTGGATAAAAATGGATGTAGATTGGATAAAATGGATGTAGAGTGGATAAAAATGGATGTAGATTATATAAATTGGATGTAGAGTATATAAAATGGATGTAGAGTGGATAAAAATGGATGTCGAGTGGATAAAATGGATGTAGAGTGGATAAAATGGATGTAGATTGGATAAAATGGATGTAGAGTTAATAAAAATGGATGTAGAGTGGATAAAATGGATGTATAGTGGATAAAAATGGATGTAGAGTAGATAAAATAGATGTAGAGTGGATAAAAATGGATGTAGAGTGGATAAAATGGATGTCGAGTGGATAAAATGGATGTAGAGTGGATAAAAATGGATGTAGATTGGATAAAATGGATGTAGAGTTAATAAAAATGGATGTAGAGTGGAAATAATGGATGTAGAGAGGATAAAATGGATGTAGAGTGGATAAAATGGATGTAGAGTTCATAAAAATGGATGTAGAGTGGATAAAATGGGTGTAGAGTGGATAAAATGATTGTAGAGTGGATAAAATGGATGTAGAGTGGATAAAAATGGATGTTGAGTGGATAAAATGGATGTAGAGTGGATAAAATGGTTGTAGAGTGGATAAAAATGGATGTAGAGTGGATAAAATGGATGTAGAATGGATAAAATGGATGTAGAGTGGATAAAAATGGATGTAGAGAGGATAAAATGGATGTAGAGTGGATAAAATGGATGTACAGTTAATAAAAATGGATGTAGAGTGGAAATAATGGATGTAGAGAGGATAAAATGGATGTAGAATGGATAAAATGGATTTAGAGTTCATAAAAATGGATGTAGAGTGGATAAAAATGGATGTAGATTGGATAAAATGGATGTAGAGTTGATAAAATGGATGTAAAGTGGATAAAATGGATGTAGAGTTAATAAAAATGGATGTGGAGTGGATAAAAATGGATGTAGATTGGATAAAATGGATGTAGAGTGGATAAAAATGGATGTCGAGTGGATAAAATGGATGTAGAGTGGATAAAAATGGATGTCGAGTGGATAAAATGGATGTAGAGTGGATAAAAATGGATGTAGATTGGACAAAATGGATGTAGAGTTAATAAAAATGGATGTAGAGTGGATAAAATGGATGTATAGTGGATAAAAATGGATGTAGAGTAGATAAAATAGATGTAGATTGGATAAAAATGGATGTAGAGTGGATAAAATGGATGTCGAGTGGATAAAATGGATGTAGAGTGGATAAAAATAGATGTAGAGTGGATAAAAATGGATGTAGAGTGGATACAATGGATGTAGAGTGGATAAAAATGGATGTAGAGTGGATAAAATGGATGTAGAGTGGATAAAAATGGATGTAGAGTGGATAAAATGGATGTAGAGTGCATAAAAATGGATGTAGAGTGGATAAAAATGGATGTAGATTGGATAAAATGGATGTAGAGTGGATAAAAATGGATGTAGATTATATAAATTGGATGTAGAGTATATAAAATGGATGTAGAGTGGATAAAAATGGATGTCGAGTGGATAAAATGGATGTAGAGTGGATAAAAATGGATGTAGAGTGGATAAAATGGATGTAGAGTGCATAAAAATGGATGTAGAGTGGATAAAAATGGATGTAGATTGGATAAAATGGATGTAGAGTGGATAAAAATGGATGTAGATTATATAAATTGGATGTAGAGTATATAAAATGGATGTAGAGTGGATAAAAATGGATGTCGAGTGTATAAAATGGATGTAGAGTGGATAAAATGGATGTAGATTGGATAAAATGGATGTAGAGTTAATAAAAATGGATGTAGAGTGGATAAAATGGATGTATAGTGGATAAAAATGGATGTAGAGTAGATAAAATAGATGTAGAGTGGATAAAAATGGATGTAGAGTGGATAAAATGGATGTCGAGTGGATAAAATGGATGTAGAGTGGATAAAAATGGATGTAGATTGGATAAAATGGATGTAGAGTTAATAAAAATGGATGTAGAGTGGAAATAATGGATGTAGAGAGGATAAAATGGATGTAGAGTGGATAAAATGGATGTAGAGTTCATAAAAATGGATGTAGAGTGGATAAAATGGATGTAGAGTGGATAAAATGATTGTAGAGTGGATAAAATGGATGTAGAGTGGATAAAAATGGATGTTGAGTGGATAAAATGGATGTAGAGTGGATAAAATGGTTGTAGAGTGGATAAAAATGGATGTAGAGTGGATAAAATGGATGTAGAATGGATAAAATGGATGTAGAGTGGATAAAAATGGATGTAGAGAGGATAAAATGGATGTAGAGTGGATAAAATGGATGTACAGTTAATAAAAATGGATGTATAGTGGAAATAATGGATGTAGAGAGGATAAAATGGATGTAGAATGGATAAAATGGATTTAGAGTTCATAAAAATGGATGTAGAGTGGATAAAAATGGATGTAGATTGGATAAAATGGATGTAGAGTTGATAAAATGGATGTAAAGTGGATAAAATGGATGTAGAGTTAATAAAAATGGATGTAGAGTGGAAATAATGGATGTAGAGAGGATAAAATGGATGTAGAGTGGATAAAATGGATGTAGAGTTCATAAAAATGGATGTAGAGTGGATAAAAATGGATGTAGATTGGATAAAATGGATGTGGAGTGGATAACAATGGATGTAGAGAGGATAAAAATGGATATAGGGTAGATAAAATGGATGTAGAGTTAATAAAAATGGATGTAGAGTGGATATAATGGATGTAGAGAGGATAAAATGGATGTGGAGTGGATAACAATGGATGTAGAGTGGATAAAATGGATGTAGAGTGGATAAAATGGATAAAGAGTGGATAAAATGGTTGTAGAGTGGATAAAATGGATGTAGAGTGGATAAAAATGGATGTAGATTGGATAAAATGGATGTGGAGTGGATAACAATGGATGTAGAGAGGATAAAAATGGATATAGGGTAGATAAAATGGATGTAGAGTGGATAAAAATGGATGTAGATTATATAAATTGGATGTAGAGTATATGAAATGGATGTAGAGTGGATAAAAATGGATGTCGAGTGGATAAAATGGATGTAGAGTGGATAAAATGGATGTAGATTGGATAAAATGGATGTAGAGTTAATAAAAATGGATGTAGAGTGGATAAAATGGATGTATAGTGGATAAAAATGGATGTAGAGTAGATAAAATAGATGTAGAGTGGATAAAAATGGATGTAGAGTGGATAAAATGGATGTCGAGTGGATAAAATGGATGTAGAGTGGATAAAAATGGATGTAGAGTATATAAATTGGATGTAGAGTATATAAAATGGATGTAGAGTGGATAAAAATGGATGTCGAGTGGATAAAATGGATATAGAGTGGATAAAAATGGATGTAGATTGGATAAAATGGATGTAGAGTTGATAAAAATGGATGTAGAGTGGATAAAATGGATGTAGAGTTAATAAAAATGGATGTAGAGTGGAAATAATGGATGTAGAGAGGATAAAATGGATGTAGAGTGGATAAACATGGATGTAGATTGGGTAAAATGGATGTAGAGTTAATAAAAATGGATGTAGAGTGGAAATAATGGATGTAGAGAGGATAAAATGGATGTAGAGTGGATAAACATGGATGTAGATTGGATAAAATGGATGTAGAGTGGATAAAAATGGATGTAGAGTATATAAATTGGATGTAGAGTATATAAAATGGATGTAGAGTGGATAAAAATGGATGTCGAGTGGATAAAATGGATGTAGAGTGGATAAAAATGGATGTAGATTGGATAAAAATGGATGTAGATTGGATAAAATGGATGTAGAGTTAATAAAAGTGGATGTAGAGTGGATAAAATGGATGTAGAGTTGATAAAAATGGATGTAGAGTGGATAAAATGGTTGTAGAGTTAATAAAAGTGGATGTAGAGTGGATAAAATGGTTGTAGAGTGCATAAAAATGGATGTTGAGTGGATAAAATGGATGTAGAGTGGATAAAATTAATGTACATTTAATAAAAATGGATGTAGAGTGGATAAAAATGGATGTAGAGTGGATAAAAATGGATGTAGATTGGATAAAATGGTTGTAGAGTTAATAAAAGTGGATGTAGAGTGGATAAAATGGATGTAGAGTTGATAAAAATGGATGTAGAGTGGATAAAAATGGATGTAGATTGGATAAAATGGATGTAGAGTGGATAAAAATGGATGTAGAGTATATAAATTGGATGTAGAGTATATAAAATGGATGTAGAGTGGATAAAAATGGATGTCGAGTGGATAAAATGGATGTAGAGTGGATAAAAATGGATGTAGATTGGATAAAATGGATGTAGAGTGGATAAAAATGGATGTAGAGTGGATAAAATGGATGTAGAGTTGATAAAAATGGATGTAGAGTGGATAAAATGGATGTAGAGTAGATAAAATGGATGTAGAGTGGATAAAATGGATGTAGAGTTGATAAAATGGATGTAAAGTGGATAAAATGGATGTAGAGTTAATAAAAATGGATGTAGAGTGGAAATAATGGATGTAGAGAGGATAAAATGGATGTAGAGTGGATAAAATGGATGTAGAGTTCATAAAAATGGATGTAGAGTGGTTAAAAATGGATGTAGATTGGATAAAATGGATGTAGAGTGGATAAAAATGGATGTAGAGTGGATAAAATGGATGTAGAGTTAATAAAAATGGATGTAGAGTGGATAAAATGGATGTAGAGTGGATAAAATGATTGTAGAGTGGATAAAATGATTGTAGAGTGGATAAAATGGATGTAGAGTGGATAAAAATGGATGTAGAGTGGATAAAAATGGATGTAGATTATATAAATTGGATGTAGAGTATATAAAATGGATGTAGAGTGGATAAAAATGGATGTCGAGTGGATAAAATGGATGTACATTTAATAAAAATGGATGTAGAGTGGATAAAAATGGATGTAGAGTGGATAAAAATGGATGTAGAGTGGATAAAAATGGATGTAGATTGGATAAAATGGATGTAGAGTTAATAAAAGTGGATGTAGAGTGGATAAAATGGATGTAGAGTTGATAAAAATGGATGTAGAGTGGATAAAAATGGATGTAGATTATATAAATTGGATGTAGAGTATATAAAATGGATGTAGAGTGGATAAAAATGGATGTCGAGTGGATAAAATGGATGTACATTTAATAAAAATGGATGTAGAGTGGATAAAAATGGATGTAGAGTGGATAAAAATGGATGTAGAGTGGATAAAAATGGATGTAGATTGGATAAAATGGATGTAGAGTTAATAAAAGTGGATGTAGAGTGGATAAAATGGATGTAGAGTTGATAAAAATGGATGTAGAGTGGATAAAAATGGATGTAGATTATATAAATTGGATGTAGAGTATATAAAATGGATGTAGAGTGGATAAAAATGGATGTCGAGTGGATAAAATGGATGTAGAGTGGATAAAAATGGATGTAGATTGGATAAAATGGATGTAGAGTTAATAAAAATGGATGTAGAGTGGATAAAATGGATGTATAGTGGATAAAAATGGATGTAGAGTAGATAAAATAGATGTAGAGTTGATAAAATGGATGTAAAGTGGATAAAATGGATGTAGAGTTAATAAAAATGGATGTAGAGTGGAAATAATGGATGTAGAGAGGATAAAATGGATGTAGAGTGGATAAAATGGATGTAGAGTTCATAAAAATGGATGTAGAGTGGTTAAAAATGGATGTAGATTGGATAAAATGGATGTAGAGTGGATAAAAATGGATGTAGAGTGGATAAAATGGATGTAGAGTTAATAAAAATGGATGTAGAGTGGATAAAATGGATGTAGAGTGGATAAAATGATTGTAGAGTGGATAAAATGATTGTAGAGTGGATAAAATGGATGTAGAGTGGATAAAAATGGATGTAGAGTTAATAAAAATGGATGTAGAGTGGATAAAATGGATGTAGAGTGGATAAAAATGGATGTAGAGTGGATAAAATGGATGTAGAGTGGATAAAAATGGATGTAGAGTGGATAAAATGGATGTAGAGTGCATAAAAATGGATGTTGAGTGGATAAAGTGGATGTAGAGTGGATAAAATGGATGTACATTTAATAAAAATGGATGTAGAGTGGATAAAAATGGATGTAGAGTGGATAAAAATGGATGTAGATTGGATAAAATGGATGTAGAGTTAATAAAAGTGGATGTAGAGTGGATAAAATGGATGTAGAGTTGATAAAAATGGATGTAGAGTGGATAAAAATGGATGTAGATTATATAAATTGGATGTAGAGTATATAAAATGGATGTAGAGTGGATAAAAATGGATGTCGAGTGGATAAAATGGATGTAGAGTGGATAAAAATGGATGTAGATTGGATAAAATGGATGTAGAGTTAATAAAAATGGATGTAGAGTGGATAAAATGGATGTATAGTGGATAAAAATGGATGTAGAGTAGATAAAATAGATGTAGAGTGGATAAAAATGGATGTAAAGTGGATAAAAATGGATGTAGATTGGATAAAATGGATGTAGAGTTAATAAAAGTGGATGTAGAGTGGACAAAAATAGATGTAGAGTGGATAAAAATGGATGTAGATTGGATAAAATGGATGTAGAGTGGATAAAAATGGATGTAGATTATATAAATTGGATGTAGAGTATATAAAATGGATGTAGAGTGGATAAAAATGGATGTCGAGTGGATAAAATGGATGTAGAGTGGATAAAAATGGATGTAGATTGGACAAAATGGATGTAGAGTTAATAAAAATGGATGTAGAGTGGATAAAATGGATGTATAGTGGATAAAAATGGATGTAGAGTAGATAAAATAGATGTAGAGTGGACAAAAATGGATGTAGAGTGGATAAAATGGATGTCGAGTGGATAAAATGGATGTAGAGTGGATAAAAATAGATGTAGAGTGGATAAAAATGGATGTAGAGTGGATACAATGGATGTAGAGTGGATAAAAATGGATGTAGAGTGGATAAAATGGATGTAGAGTGGATAAAAATGGATGTAGAGTGGATAAAATGGATGTAGAGTGCATAAAAATGGATGTAGAGTGGATAAAAATGGATGTAGATTGGATAAAATGGATGTAGAGTGGATAAAAATGGATGTAGATTATATAAATTGGATGTAGAGTATATAAAATGGATGTAGAGTGGATAAAAATGGATGTCGAGTGGATAAAATGGATGTAGAGTGGATAAAATGGATGTAGATTGGATAAAATGGATGTAGAGTTAATAAAAATGGATGTAGAGTGGATAAAATGGATGTATAGTGGATAAAAAAAGAAGGAAAGTAGATAAAATAGATGTAGAGTGGATAAAAATGGATGTAGAGTGGATAAAATGGATGTCGAGTGGATAAAATGGATGTAGAGTGGATAAAAATGGATGTAGATTGGATAAAATGGATGTAGAGTTAATAAAAATGGATGTAGAGTGGAAATAATGGATGTAGAGAGGATAAAATGGATGTAGAGTGGATAAAATGGATGTAGAGTTCATAAAAATGGATGTAGAGTGGATAAAATGGATGTAGAGTGGATAAAATGATTGTAGAGTGGATAAAATGGATGTAGAGTGGATAAAAATGGATGTTGAGTGGATAAAATGGATGTAGAGTGGATAAAATGGTTGTAGAGTGGATAAAAATGGATGTAGAGTGGATAAAATGGATGTAGAATGGATAAAATGGATGTAGAGTGGATAAAAATGGATGTAGATTGGATATAATGGATGTAGAGTTGATAAAATGGATGTAAAGTGGATAAAATGGATGTAGAGTTAATAAAAATGGATGTAGAGTGGAAATAATGGATGTAGAGAGGATAAAATGGATGTAGAGTGGATAAAATGGATGTAGAGTTCATAAAAATGGATGTAGAGTGGATAAAAATGGATGTAGATTGGATAAAATGGATGTGGAGTGGATAACAATGGATGTAGAGAGGATAAAAATGGATATAGGGTAGATAAAATGGATGTAGAGTTAATAAAAATGGATGTAGAGTGGATATAATGGATGTAGAGAGGATAAAATGGATGTGGAGTGGATAACAATGGATGTAGAGTGGATAAAATGGATGTAGAGTGGATAAAATGGATGAAGAGTGGATAAAATGGTTGTAGAGTGGATAAAATGGATGTAGAGTGGATAAAAATGGATGTAGATTGGATAAAATGGATGTGGAGTGGATAACAATGGATGTAGAGAGGATAAAAATGGATATAGGGTAGATAAAATGGATGTAGAGTGGATAAAAATGGATGTAGATTATATAAATTGGATGTAGAGTATATGAAATGGATGTAGAGTGGATAAAAATGGATGTCGAGTGGATAAAATGGATGTAGAGTTAATAAAAATGGATGTAGAGTGGATAAAATGGATGTATAGTGGATAAAAATGGATGTAGAGTAGATAAAATAGATGTAGAGTGGATAAAAATGGATGTAGAGTGGATAAAATGGATGTCGAGTGGATAAAATGGATGTAGAGTGGATAAAAATAGATGTAGAGTGGATAAAAATGGATGTAGAGTGGATACAATGGATGTAGAGTGGATAAAAATGGATGTAGAGTGGATAAAATGGATGTAGAGTGGATAAAAATGGATGTAGAGTGGAAATAATGGATGTAGAGAGGATAAAATGGATGTAGAGTGGATAAACATGGATGTAGATTGGATAAAATGGATGTAGAGTTAATAAAAGTGGATGTAGAGTGGATAAAATGGATGTAGAGTTGATAAAAATGGATGTAGAGTGGATAAAAATGGATGTAGATTGGATAAAATGGATGTAGAGTGGATAAAATGGATGTAGAGTGGATAAAAATGGATGTAGATTATATAAATTGGATGTAGAGTATATAAAATGGATGTAGAGTGGATAAAAATGGATGTCGAGTGGATAAAATGGATGTAGAGTTAATAAAAATGGATGTAGAGTGGGTATAATGGATGTAGAGAGGATAAAAAGGATGTGGAGTGGATAACAATGGATGTAGAGTGGATAAAATGGATGTAGAGTGGATAAAATGGATGAAGAGTGGATAAAATGGTTGTAGAGTGCATAAAAATGGATGTTGAGTGGATAAAATGGATGTAGAGTGGATAAAATTAATGTACATTTAATAAAAATGGATGTAGAGTGGATAAAAATGGATGTAGAGTGGATAAAAATGGATGTAGATTGGATAAAATGGTTGTAGAGTTAATAAAAGTGGATGTAGAGTGGATAAAATGGATGTAGAGTTGATAAAAATGGATGTAGAGTGGATAAAAATGGATGTAGATTGGATAAAATGGATGTAGAGTGGATAAAAATGGATGTAGAGTATATAAATTGGATGTAGAGTATATAAAATGGATGTAGAGTGGATAAAAATGGATGTAGAGTGGATAAAATGGATGTAGAGTTAATAAAAATGGATGTAGAGTGGAAATAATGGATGTAGAGAGGATAAAATGGATGTAGAGTGGATAAACATGGATGTAGATTGGATAAAATGGATGTAGAGTTAATAAAAATGGATGTAGAGTGGAAATAATGGATGTACAGAGGTTAAAATGGATGTAGAGTGGATAAACATGGATGTAGATTGGATAAAATGGATGTAGAGTGGATAAAAATGGATGTAGAGTATATAAATTGGATGTAGAGTATATAAAATGGATGTAGAGTGGATAAAAATGGATGTCGAGTGGATAAAATGGATATAGAGTGGATAAAAATGGATGTAGATTGGATAAAATGGATGTAGAGTTGATAAAAATGGATGTAGAGTGGATAAAATGGATGTAGAGTTAATAAAAATGGATGTAGAGTGGAAATAATGGATGTAGAGAGGATAAAATGGATGTAGAGTGGATAAACATGGATGTAGATTGGATAAAATGGATGTAGAGTTAATAAAAGTGGATGTAGAGTGGATAAAATGGATGTAGAGTTGATAAAAATGGATGTAGAGTGGATAAAAATGGATGTAGATTGGATAAAATGGATGTAGAGTGGATAAAAATGGATGTAGATTATATAAATTGGATGTAGAGTATATAAAATGGATGTAGAGTGGATAAAAATGGATGTCGAGTGGATAAAATGGATGTAGAGTGGATAAAAATGGATGTAGATTGGATAAAATGGATGTAGAGTTAATAAAAATGGATGTAGAGTGGATAAAATGGATGTATAGTGGATAAAAATGGATGTAGAGTAGATAAAATAGATGTAGAGTGGATAAAAATGGATGTAGAGTGGATAAAAATGGATGTAGATTGGATAAAATGGATGTAGAGTTAATAAAAGTGGATGTAGAGTGGATAAAATGGATGTAGAGTTGATAAAAATGGATGTAGAGTGGATAAAAATGGATGTAGATTGGATAAAATGGATGTAGAGTGGATAAAAATGGATGTAGATTATATAAATTGGATGTAGAGTATATAAAATGGATGTAGAGTGGATAAAAATGGATGTCGAGTGGATAAAATGGATGTAGAGTGGATAACAATGGATGTAGATTGGACAAAATGGATGTAGAGTTAATAAAAATGGATGTAGAGTGGATAAAATGGATGTATAGTGGATAAAAATGGATGTAGAGTGGATAAAAATGGATGTAGATTGGATAAAATGGATGTAGAGTGGATAAAAATGGATGTAGAGTGGATAAAATGGATGTAGAGTTAATAAAAATGGATGTAGAGTGGAAATAATGGATGTAGAGAGGATAAAATGGATGTAGAGTGGATAAAATGGATGTAGAGTTCATAAAAATGGATGTAGAGTGGATAAAATGGATGTAGAGTGGATAAAATGATTGTAGAGTGGATAAAATGGATGTAGAGTGGATAAAAATGGATGTAGAGTGGATAAAATGGATGTAGAGTGGATAAAATGGTTGTAGAGTGGATAAAAATGGATGTAGAGTGGATAAAATGGATGTAGAATGGATAAAATGGATGTAGAGTGGATAAAAATGGATGTAGAGAGGATAAAATGGATGTAGAGTGGATAAAATGGATGTACAGTTAATAAAAATGGATGTAGAGTGGAAATAATGGATGTAGAGAGGATAAAATGGATGTAGAATGGATAAAATGGATTTAGAGTTCATAAAAATGGATGTAGAGTGGATAAAAATGGATGTAGATTGGATAAAATGGATGTAGAGTTGATAAAATGGATGTAAAGTGGATAAAATGGATGTAGAGTTAATAAAAATGGATGTAGAGTGGATAAAATGGATGTATAGTGGATAAAAATGGATGTAGAGTAGATAAAATAGATGTAGAGTGGATAAAAATGGATGTAGAGTGGATAAAATGGATGTCGAGTGGATAAAATGGATGTAGAGTGGATAAAAATAGATGTAGAGTGGATAAAAATGGATGTAGAGTGGATACAATGGATGTAGAGTGGATAAAAATGGATGTAGAGTGGATAAAATGGATGTAGAGTGGATAAAAATGGATGTAGAGTGGAAATAATGGATGTAGAGAGGATAAAATGGATGTAGAGTGGATAAACATGGATGTAGATTGGATAAAATGGATGTAGAGTTAATAAAAGTGGATGTAGAGTGGATAAAATGGATGTAGAGTTGATAAAAATGGATGTAGAGTGGATAAAAATGGATGTAGATTGGATAAAATGGATGTAGAGTGGATAAAATGGATGTAGAGTGGATAAAAATGGATGTAGATTATATAAATTGGATGTAGAGTATATAAAATGGATGTAGAGTGGATAAAAATGGATGTCGAGTGGATAAAATGGATGTAGAGTTAATAAAAATGGATGTAGAGTGGGTATAATGGATGTAGAGAGGATAAAAAGGATGTGGAGTGGATAACAATGGATGTAGAGTGGATAAAATGGATGTAGAGTGGATAAAATGGATGAAGAGTGGATAAAATGGTTGTAGAGTGCATAAAAATGGATGTTGAGTGGATAAAATGGATGTAGAGTGGATAAAATTAATGTACATTTAATAAAAATGGATGTAGAGTGGATAAAAATGGATGTAGAGTGGATAAAAATGGATGTAGATTGGATAAAATGGTTGTAGAGTTAATAAAAGTGGATGTAGAGTGGATAAAATGGATGTAGAGTTGATAAAAATGGATGTAGAGTGGATAAAAATGGATGTAGATTGGATAAAATGGATGTAGAGTGGATAAAAATGGATGTAGAGTATATAAATTGGATGTAGAGTATATAAAATGGATGTAGAGTGGATAAAAATGGATGTCGAGTGGATAAAATGGATGTAGAGTGGATAAAAATGGATGTAGATTGGATAAAATGGATGTAGAGTTGATAAAAATGGATGTAGAGTGGATAAAATGGATGTAGAGTAGATAAAATGGATGTAGAGTGGATAAAATGGATGTAGAGTTGATAAAATGGATGTAAAGTGGATAAAATGGATGTAGAGTTAATAAAAATGGATGTAGAGTGGAAATAATGGATGTAGAGAGGATAAAATGGATGTAGAGTGGATAAAATGGATGTAGAGTTCATAAAAATGGATGTAGAGTGGTTAAAAATGGATGTAGATTGGATAAAATGGATGTAGAGTGGATAAAAATGGATGTAGAGTGGATAAAATGGATGTAGAGTTAATAAAAATGGATGTAGAGTGGATAAAATGGATGTAGAGTGGATAAAATGATTGTAGAGTGGATAAAATGATTGTAGAGTGGATAAAATGGATGTAGAGTGGATAAAAATGGATGTAGAGTGGATAAAATGGTTGTAGAGTGGATAAAATGGATGTAGAGTAGATAAAAATGGATGTAGAGTGGATAAAATGGATGTAGAGTGGATAAAAATGGATGTAGAGTGGATAAAATGGATGTAGAGTGCATAAAAATGGATGTTGAGTGGATAAAGTGGATGTAGAGTGGATAAAATGGATGTACATTTAATAAAAATGGATGTAGAGTGGATAAAAATGGATGTAGAGTGGATAAAAATGGATGTAGATTGGATAAAATTGATGTAGAGTTAATAAAAGTGGATGTAGAGTGGATAAAATGGATGTAGAGTTGATAAAAATGGATGTAGAGTGGATAAAAATGGATGTAGATTATATAAATTGGATGTAGAGTATATAAAATGGATGTAGAGTGGATAAAAATGGATGTCGAGTGGATAAAATGGATGTAGAGTGGATAAAAATGGATGTAGATTGGATAAAATGGATGTAGAGTTAATAAAAATGGATGTAGAGTGGATAAAATGGATGTATAGTGGATAAAAATGGATGTAGAGTAGATAAAATAGATGTAGAGTGGATAAAAATGGATGTAAAGTGGATAAAAATGGATGTAGATTGGATAAAATGGATGTAGAGTTAATAAAAGTGGATGTAGAGTGGATAAAAATAGATGTAGAGTGGATAAAAATGGATGTAGATTGGATAAAATGGATGTAGAGTGGATAAAAATGGATGTAGATTATATAAATTGGATGTAGAGTATATAAAATGGATGTAGAGTGGATAAAAATGGATGTCGAGTGGATAAAATGGATGTAGAGTTGATAAAAATGGATGTAGAGTGCATAAAAATGGATGTTGAGTGGATAAAATGGATGTAGAGTGGATAAAATTAATGTACATTTAATAAAAATGGATGTAGAGTGGATAAAAATGGATGTAGATTGGATAAAATGGTTGTAGAGTTAATAAAAGTGGATGTAGAGTGGATAAAATGGATGTAGAGTTGATAAAAATGGATGTAGAGTGGATAAAAATGGATGTAGATTGGATAAAATGGATGTAGAGTGGATAAAAATGGATGTAGAGTATATAAATTGGATGTAGAGTATATAAAATGGATGTAGAGTGGATAAAAATGGATGTCGAGTGGATAAAATGGATGTAGAGTGGATAAAAATGGATGTAGATTGGATAAAATGGATGTAGAGTATATAAATTGGATGTAGAGTATATAAATTGGATGTAGAGTATATAAAATGGATGTAGAGTGGATAAAAATGGATGTCGAGTGGATAAAATGGATGTAGAGTGGATAAAAATGGATGTAGAGTGGATAAAATGGATGTAGAGTTGATAAAAATGGATGTAGAGTGGATAAAATGGATGTAGAGTAGATAAAATGGATGTAGAGTGGATAAAATGGATGTAGAGTTGATAAAATGGATGTAAAGTGGATAAAATGGATGTAGAGTTAATAAAAATGGATGTAGAGTGGAAATAATGGATGTAGAGAGGATAAAATGGATGTAGAGTGGATAAAATGGATGTAGAGTTCATAAAAATGGATGTAGAGTGGTTAAAAATGGATGTAGATTGGATAAAATGGATGTAGAGTGGATAAAAATGGATGTAGAGTGGATAAAATGGATGTAGAGTTGATAAAATGGATGTAAAGTGGATAAAATGGATGTAGAGTTAATAAAAATGGATGTAGAGTGGAAATAATGGATGTAGAGAGGATAAAATGGATGTAGAGTGGATAAAATGGATGTAGAGTTCATAAAAATGGATGTAGAGTGGTTAAAAATGGATGTAGATTGGATAAAATGGATGTAGAGTGGTTAAAAATGGATGTAGATTGGATAAAATGGATGTAGAGTGGATAAAAATGGATGTAGAGTGGATAAAATGGATGTAGAGTTAATAAAAATGGATGTAGAGTGGATAAAATGGATGTAGAGTGGATAAAATGATTGTAGAGTGGATAAAATGATTGTAGAGTGGATAAAATGGATGTAGAGTGGATAAAAATGGATGTAGAGTGGATAAAATGGTTGTAGAGTGGATAAAATGGATGTAGAGTAGATAAAAATGGATGTAGAGTGGATAAAATGGATGTAGAGTGGATAAAAATGGATGTAGAGTGGATAAAATGGATGTAGAGTGCATAAAAATGGATGTTGAGTGGATAAAGTGGATGTAGAGTGGATAAAATGGATGTACATTTAATAAAAATGGATGTAGAGTGGATAAAAATGGATGTAGAGTGGATAAAAATGGATGTAGAGTGGATAAAAATGGATGTAGATTGGATAAAATGGATGTAGAGTTAATAAAAGTGGATGTAGAGTGGATAAAATGGATGTAGAGTTGATAAAAATGGATGTAGAGTGGATAAAAATGGATGTAGATTATATAAATTGGATGTAGAGTATATAAAATGGATGTAGAGTGGATAAAAATGGATGTCGAGTGGATAAAATGGATGTAGAGTGGATAAAAATGGGTGTAGATTGGATAAAATGGATGTAGAGTTAATAAAAATGGATGTAGAGTGGATAAAATGGATGTATAGTGGATAAAAATGGATGTGGAGTGGATAAAAATGGATGTAGATTGGATAAAATGGATGTAGAGTGGATAAAAATGGATGTAGATTATATAAATTGGATGTAGAGTATATAAAATGGATGTAGAGTGGATAAAAATGGATGTCGAGTGGATAAAATGGATGTAGAGTGGATAAAAATGGATGTAGATTGGACAAAATGGATGTAGAGTTAATAAAAATGGATGTAGAGTGGATAAAATGGATGTATAGTGGATAAAAATGGATGTAGAGTAGATAAAATAGATGTAGAGTGGATAAAAATGGATGTAGAGTGGATAAAATGGATGTCGAGTGGATAAAATGGATGTAGAGTGGATAAAAATAGATGTAGAGTGGATAAAAATGGATGTAGAGTGGATACAATGGATGTAGAGTGGATAAAAATGGATGTCGAGTGGATAAAATGGATGTAGAGTGGATAAAAATGGATGTAGATTGGACAAAATGGATGTAGAGTTAATAAAAATGGATGTAGAGTGGATAAAATGGATGTATAGTGGATAAAAATGGATGTAGAGTAGATAAAATAGATGTAGAGTGGATAAAAATGGATGTAGAGTGGATAAAATGGATGTCGAGTGGATAAAATGGATGTAGAGTGGATAAAAATAGATGTAGAGTGGATAAAAATGGATGTAGAGTGGATAAAATGGATGTGGAGTGGATACAATGGATGTAGAGTGGATAAAAATGGATGTAGAGTGGATAAAATGGATGTAGAGTGGATAAAAATGGATGTAGAGTGGATAAAATGGATGTAGAGTGCATAAATATGGATGTAGAGTGGATAAAATGGATGTAGAGTGGATAAAATGGATGTACATTTAATAAAAATGGATGTAGAGTGGATAAAAATGGATGTAGAGTGGATAAAAATGGATGTAGATTGGATAAAATGGATGTAGAGTTAATAAAAGTGGATGTAGAGTGGATAAAATGGATGTAGAGTGGATAAAAATGGATGTAGATTGGATAAAATGGATGTAGAGTGCATAAAAATGGATGTAGAGTATATAAATTGGATGTACAGTATATAAAATGGATGTAGAGTGGATAAAAATGGATGTCGAGTGGATAAAATGGATGTAGAGTGGATAAAAATGGATGTAGATTGGATAAAATGGATGTAGAGTGGATGAAAATGGATGTAGAGTATATAAATTGGATGTAGAGTATATAAAATGGATGTAGAGTGGATAAAAATGGATGTCGAGTGGATAAAATGGATGTAGAGTGGATAAAAATGGATGTAGAGTGGATAAAATGGATGTAGAGTTGATAAAAATGGATGTAGAGTGGATAAAATGGATGTAGAGTAGATAAAATGGATGTAGAGTGGATAAAATGGATGTAGAGTTGATAAAATGGATGTAAAGTGGATAAAATGGATGTAGAGTTAATAAAAATGGATGTAGAGTGGAAATAATGGATGTAGAGAGGATAAAATGGATGTAGAGTGGATAAAATGGATGTAGAGTTCATAAAAATGGATGTAGAGTGGATAAAAATGGATGTAGATTGGATAAAATGGATGTAGAGTGGATAAAAATGGATGTAGAGTGGATAAAATGGATGTAGAGTGGATAAAAATGGATGTAGAGTGGATAAAATGGATGTAGAGTGGATAAAAATGGATGTAGAGTGGATAAAATGGATGTAGAGTGCATAAAAATGGATGTAGAGTGGATACAAATGGATGTAGATTGGATAACATGGATGTAGAGTTAATAAAAATGGATGTAGAGTGGGTATAATGGATGTAGAGAGGATAAAAAGGATGTGGAGTGGATAACAATGGATGTAGAGTGGATAAAATGGATGTAGAGTGGATAAAATGGATGAAGAGTGGATAAAATGGTTGTAGAGTGGATAAAATGGATGTAGAGTAGATAAAAATGGATGTAGAGTGGACAAAATGGATGTAGAGTGGATAAAAATGGATGTAGAGTGGATAAAATGGATGTAGAGTGCATAAAAATGGATGTTGAGTGGATAAAATGGATGTAGAGTGGATAAAATTAATGTACATTTAATAAAAATGGATGTAGAGTGGATAAAAATGGATGTAGATTGGATAAAATGGTTGTAGAGTTAATAAAAGTGGATGTAGAGTGGATAAAATGGATGTAGAGTTGATAAAAATGGATGTAGAGTGGATAAAAATGGATGTAGATTGGATAAAATGGATGTAGAGTGGATAAAAATGGATGTAGAGTATATAAATTGGATGTAGAGTATATAAAATGGATGTAGAGTGGATAAAAATGGATGTCGAGTGGATAAAATGGATGTAGAGTGGATAAAAATGGATGTAGATTGGATAAAATGGATGTAGAGTATATAAATTGGATGTAGAGTATATAAATTGGATGTAGAGTATATAAAATGGATGTAGAGTGGATAAAAATGGATGTCGAGTGGATAAAATGGATGTAGAGTGGATAAAAATGGATGTAGAGTGGATAAAATGGATGTAGAGTTGATAAAAATGGATGTAGAGTGGATAAAATGGATGTAGAGTAGATAAAATGGATGTAGAGTGGATAAAATGGATGTAGAGTTGATAAAATGGATGTAAAGTGGATAAAATGGATGTAGAGTTAATAAAAATGGATGTAGAGTGGAAATAATGGATGTAGAGAGGATAAAATGGATGTAGAGTGGATAAAATGGATGTAGAGTGGATAAAAATGGATGTAGAGTGGATAAAATGGATGTAGAGTGGATAAAAATGGATGTAGAGTGGATAAAATGGATGTAGAGTGCATAAAAATGGATGTAGAGTGGATACAAATGGATGTAGATTGGATAACATGGATGTAGAGTTAATAAAAATGGATGTAGAGTGGGTATAATGGATGTAGAGAGGATAAAAAGGATGTGGAGTGGATAACAATGAATGTAGAGTGGATAAAATGGATGTAGAGTGGATAAAATGGATGAAGAGTGGATAAAAATGGATGTAGAGTGGATAAAAATGGATGTAGATTGGATAAAATGGATGTAGAGTTAATAAAAGTTGATGTAGAGTGGATAAAATGGATGTAGAGTGGATAAAAATGGATGTAGAGTGGATAAAATGGATGTAGAGTGCATAAAAATGGATGTAGAGTGGATACAAATGGATGTAGATTGGATAAAATGGATGTAGAGTTAATAAAAATGGATGTAGAGTGGGTATAATGGATGTAGAGAGGATAAAAAGGATGTGGAGTGGATAACAATGGATGTAGAGTGGATAAAATGGATGTAGAGTGGATAAAATGGATGAAGAGTGGATAAAATGGTTGTAGAGTGGATAAAATGGATGTAGAGTAGATAAAAATGGATGTAGAGTGGACAAAATGGATGTAGAGTGGATAAAAATGGATGTAGAGTGGATAAAATGGATGTAGAGTGCATAAAAATGGATGTTGAGTGGATAAAATGGATGTAGAGTGGATAAAATTAATGTACATTTAATAAAAATGGATGTAGAGTGGATAAAAATGGATGTAGATTGGATAAAATGGTTGTAGAGTTAATAAAAGTGGATGTAGAGTGGATAAAATGGATGTAGAGTTGATAAAAATGGATGTAGAGTGGATAAAAATGGATGTAGATTGGATAAAATGGATGTAGAGTGGATAAAAATGGATGTAGATTGGATAAAATGGATGTAGAGTGGATAAAAATGGATGTAGAGTATATAAATTGGATGTAGAGTATATAAAATGGATGTAGAGTGGATAAAAATGGATGTCGAGTGGATAAAATGGATGTAGAGTGGATAAAAATGGATGTAGATTGGATAAAATGGATGTAGAGTATATAAATTGGATGTAGAGTATATAAATTGGATGTAGAGTATATAAAATGGATGTAGAGTGGATAAAAATGGATGTCGAGTGGATAAAATGGATGTAGAGTGGATAAAAATGGATGTAGAGTGGATAAAATGGATGTAGAGTTGATAAAAATGGATGTAGAGTGGATAAAATGGATGTAGAGTAGATAAAATGGATGTAGAGTGGATAAAATGGATGTAGAGTTGATAAAATGGATGTAAAGTGGATAAAATGGAGGTAGAGTTAATAAAAATGGATGTAGAGTGGAAATAATGGATGTAGAGAGGATAAAATGGATGTAGAGTGGATAAAATGGATGTAGAGTTCATAAAAATGGATGTAGAGTGGTTAAAAATGGATGTAGATTGGATAAAATGGATGTAGAGTGGATAAAAATGGATGTAGAGTGGATAAAATGGATGTAGAGTTAATAAAAATGGATGTAGAGTTAATAAAAATGGATGTAGAGTGGATAAAATGGATGTAGAGTGGATAAAATGATTGTAGAGTGGATAAAATGATTGTAGAGTGGATAAAATGGATGTAGAGTGGATAAAAATGGATGTAGAGTGGATAAAATGGTTGTAGAGTGGATAAAATGGATGTAGAGTGGATAAAAATGGATGTAGAGTGGATAAAATGGATGTAGAGTGGATAAAAATGGATGTAGAGTGGATAAAATGGATGTAGAGTGCATAAAAATGGATGTTGAGTGGATAAAGTGGATGTAGAGTGGATAAAATGCATGTACATTTAATAAAAATGGATGTAGAGTGGATAAAAATGGATGTAGAGTGGATAAAAATGGATGTAGATTGGATAAAATGGATGTAGAGTTAATAAAAGTTGATGTAGAGTGGATAAAATGGATGTAGAGTTGATAAAAATGGATGTAGAGTGGATAAAAATGGATGTAGATTGGATAAAATGGATGTAGAGTGGATAAAATGATTGTAGAGTGGATAAAATGATTGTAGAGTGGATAAAATGGATGTAGAGTGGATAAAAATGGATGTAGAGTGGATAAAATGGTTGTAGAGTGGATAAAATGGATGTAGAGTAGATAAAAATGGATGTAGAGTGGATAAAATGGATGTAGAGTGGATAAAAATGGATGTAGAGTGGATAAAATGGATGTAGAGTGCATAAAAATGGATGTTGAGTGGATAAAGTGGATGTAGAGTGGATAAAATGCATGTACATTTAATAAAAATGGATGTAGAGTGGATAAAAATGGATGTAGAGTGGATAAAAATGGATGTAGATTGGATAAAATGGATGTAGAGTTAATAAAAGTTGATGTAGAGTGGATAAAATGGATGTAGAGTGGATAAAAATGGATGTCGAGTGGATAAAATGGATGTAGAGTGGATAAAAATGGATGTAGATTGGATAAAATGGATGTAGAGTTAATGAAAATGGATGTAGAGTGGATAAAATGGATGTATAGTGGATAAAAATGGATGTAGAGTAGATAAAATAGATGTAGAGTGGATAAAAATGGATGTAAAGTGGATAAAAATGGATGTAGATTGGATAAAATGGATGTAGAGTTAATAAAAGTGGATGTAGAGTGGATAAAATGGATGTAGAGTTGATAAAAATGGATGTAGAGTGGATAAAAATGGATGTAGATTGGATAAAATGGATGTAGAGTGGATAAAAATGGATGTAGATTATATAAATTGGATGTAGAGTATATAAAATGGATGTAGAGTGGATAAAAATGGATGTCGAGTGGATAAAATGGATGTAGAGTGGATAAAAATGGATGTAGATTGGACAAAATGGATGTAGAGTTAATAAAAATGGATGTAGAGTGGATAAAATGGATGTATAGTGGATAAAAATGGATGTAGAGTGGATAAAAATAGACGTAGAGTGGATAAAAATGGATGTAGAGTGGATACAATGGATGTAGAGTGGATAAAAATGGATGTAGAGTGGATAAAATGGATGTAGAGTGGATAAAAATGGATGTAGAGTGGATAAAATGGATGTAGAGTGCATAAAAATGGATGTAGAGTGGATAAAAATGGATGTAGATTGGATAAAATGGATGTAGAGTGGATAAAAATGGATGTAGATTATATAAATTGGATGTAGAGTATATAAAATGGATGTAGAGTGGATAAAAATGGATGTCGAGTGGATAAAATGGATGTAGAGTGGATAAAATGGATGTAGATTGGATAAAATGGATGTAGAGTTAATAAAAATGGATGTAGAGTGGATAAAATGGATGTATAGTGGATAAAAATGGATGTAGAGTAGATAAAATAGATGTAGAGTGGATAAAAATGGATGTAGAGTGGATAAAATGGATGTCGAGTGGATAAAATGGATGTAGAGTGGATACAAATGGATGTAGATTGGATAAAATGGATGTAGAGTTAATAAAAATGGATGTAGAGTGGAAATAATGGATGTAGAGAGGATAAAATGGATGTAGAGTGGATAAAATGGATGTAGAGTGCATAAAAATGGATGTTGAGTGGATAAAATGGATGTAGAGTGGATAAAATTAATGTACATTTAATAAAAATGGATGTAGAGTGGATAAAAATGGATGTAGAGTGGATAAAAATGGATGTAGATTGGATAAAATGGTTGTAGAGTTAATAAAAGTGGATGTAGAGTGGATAAAATTGATGTAGAGTTGATAAAAATGGATGTAGAGTGGATAAAAATGGATGTAGATTGGATAAAATGGATGTAGAGTGGATAAAAATGGATGTAGAGTATATAAATTGGATGTAGAGTATATAAAATGGATGTAGAGTGGATAAAAATGGATGTCGAGTGGATAAAATGGATGTAGAGTGGATAAAAATGGATGTAGATTGGATGAAATGGATGTAGAGTGGATGAAAATGGATGTAGAGTATATAAATTGGATGTAGAGTATATAAAATGGATGTAGAGTGGATAAAAATGGATGTAGATTGGATAAAATGGATGTAGAGTGGATAAAAATGGATGTAGAGTGGATAAAATGGATGTAGAGTTGATAAAAATGGATGTAGAGTGGATAAAATGGATGTAGAGTAGATAAAATGGATGTAGAGTGGATAAAATGGATGTAGAGTTGATAAAATGGATGTAAAGTGGATAAAATGGATGTAGAGTTAATAAAAATGGATGTAGAGTGGAAATAATGGATGTAGAGAGGATAAAATGGATGTAGAGTGGATAAAATGGATGTAGAGTTCATAAAAATGGATGTAGAGTGGTTAAAAATGGATGTAGATTGGATAAAATGGATGTAGAGTGGATAAAAATGGATGTAGAGTGGATAAAATGGATGTAGAGTTAATAAAAATGGATGTAGAGTGGATAAAATGGATGTAGAGTGGATAAAATGGATGTAGAGTGGATAAAATGGATGTAGAGTTGATAAAATGGATGTAAAGTGGATAAAATGGATGTAGAGTTAATAAAAATGGATGTAGAGTGGAAATAATGGATGTAGAGAGGATAAAATGGATGTAGAGTGGATAAAATGGATGTAGAGTTCATAAAAATGGATGTAGAGTGGTTAAAAATGGATGTAGATTGGATAAAATGGATGTAGAGTGGATAAAAATGGATGTAGAGTGGATAAAATGGATGTAGAGTTAATAAAAATGGATGTAGAGTGGATAAAATGGATGTAGAGTGGATAAAATGGTTGTAGAGTGGATAAAATGGATGTAGAGTAGATAAAAATGGATGTAGAGTGGATAAAATGGATGTAGAGTGGATAAAAATGGATGTAGAGTGGATAAAATGGATGTAGAGTGCATAAAAATGGATGTTGAGTGGATAAAGTGGATGTAGAGTGGATAAAATGGATGTAGAGTGGATAAAAATGGATGTAGATTATATAAATTGGATGTAGAGTATATAAAATGGATGTAGAGTGGATAAAAATGGATGTAGATTGGATAAAATGGATGTAGAGTTAATAAAAGTGGATGTAGAGTGGATAAAATGGATGTAGAGTTGATAAAAATGGATGTAGAGTGGATAAAAATGGATGTAGATTGGATAAAATGGATGTAGAGTGGATAAAAATGGATGTAGATTATATAAATTGGATGTAGAGTATATAAAATGGATGTAGAGTGGATAAAAATGGATGTCGAGTGGATAAAATGGATGTAGAGTGGATAAAAATGGATGTAGATTGGATAAAATGGATGTAGAGTTAATAAAAATGGATGTAGAGTGGATAAAATGGATGTATAGTGGATAAAAATGGATGTAGAGTAGATAAAATAGATGTAGAGTGGATAAAAATGGATGTAAAGTGGATAAAAATGGATGTAGATTGGATAAAATGGATGTAGAGTTAATAAAAGTGGATGTAGAGTGGATAAAATGGATGTAGAGTTGATAAAAATGGATGTGGAGTGGATAAAAATGGATGTAGATTGGATAAAATGGATGTAGAGTGGATAAAAATGGATGTAGATTATATAAATTGGATGTAGAGTATATAAAATGGATGTAGAGTGGATAAAAATGGATGTCGAGTGGATAAAATGGATGTAGAGTGGATAAAAATGGATGTAGATTGGACAAAATGGATGTAGAGTTAATAAAAATGGATGTAGAGTGGATAAAATGGATGTATAGTGGATAAAAATGGATGTAGAGTAGATAAAATAGATGTAGAGTGGATAAAAATGGATGTAGAGTGGATAAAATGGATGTCGAGTGGATAAAATGGATGTAGAGTGGATAAAAATAGATGTAGAGTGGATAAAAATGGATGTAGAGTGGATACAATGGATGTAGAGTGGATAAAAATGGATGTAGAGTGGATAAAATGGATGTAGAGTGGATAAAAATGGATGTAGAGTGGATAAAATGGATGTAGAGTGCATAAAAATGGATGTAGAGTGGATAAAAATGGATGTAGATTGGATAAAATGGATGTAGAGTGGATAAAAATGGATGTAGATTATATAAATTGGATGTAGAGTATATAAAATGGATGTAGAGTGGATAAAAATGGATGTCGAGTGGATAAAATGGATGTAGAGTGGATAAAATGGATGTAGATTGGATAAAATGGATGTAGAGTTAATAAAAATGGATGTAGAGTGGATAAAATGGATGTATAGTGGATAAAAATGGATGTAGAGTAGATAAAATAGATGTAGAGTGGATAAAAATGGATGTAGAGTGGATAAAATGGATGTCGAGTGGATAAAATGGATGTAGAGTGGATAAAAATGGATGTAGATTGGATAAAATGGATGTAGAGTTAATAAAAATGGATGTAGAGTGGAAATAATGGATGTAGAGAGGATAAAATGGATGTAGAGTGGATAAAATGGATGTAGAGTTCATAAAAATGGATGTAGAGTGGATAAAATGGGTGTAGAGTGGATAAAATGATTGTAGAGTGGATAAAATGGATGTAGAGTGGATAAAAATGGATGTTGAGTGGATAAAATGGATGTAGAGTGGATAAAATGGTTGTAGAGTGGATAAAAATGGATGTAGAGTGGATAAAATGGATGTAGAATGGATAAAATGGATGTAGAGTGGATAAAAATGGATGTAGAGAGGATAAAATGGATGTAGAGTGGATAAAATGGATGTACAGTTAATAAAAATGGATGTAGAGTGGAAATAATGGATGTAGAGAGGATAAAATGGATGTAGAATGGATAAAATGGATTTAGAGTTCATAAAAATGGATGTAGAGTGGATAAAAATGGATGTAGATTGGATAAAATGGATGTAGAGTTGATAAAATGGATGTAAAGTGGATAAAATGGATGTAGAGTTAATAAAAATGGATGTGGAGTGGATAAAAATGGATGTAGATTGGATAAAATGGATGTAGAGTGGATAAAAATGGATGTCGAGTGGATAAAATGGATGTAGAGTGGATAAAAATGGATGTCGAGTGGATAAAATGGATGTAGAGTGGATAAAAATGGATGTAGATTGGACAAAATGGATGTAGAGTTAATAAAAATGGATGTAGAGTGGATAAAATGGATGTATAGTGGATAAAAATGGATGTAGAGTAGATAAAATAGATGTAGATTGGATAAAAATGGATGTAGAGTGGATAAAATAGATGTCGAGTGGATAAAATGGATGTAGAGTGGATAAAAATAGATGTAGAGTGGATAAAAATGGATGTAGAGTGGATACAATGGATGTAGAGTGGATAAAAATGGATGTAGAGTGGATAAAATGGATGTAGAGTGGATAAAAATGGATGTAGAGTGGATAAAATGGATGTAGAGTGCATAAAAATGGATGTAGAGTGGATAAAAATGGATGTAGATTGGATAAAATGGATGTAGAGTGGATAAAAATGGATGTAGATTATATAAATTGGATGTAGAGTATATAAAATGGATGTAGAGTGGATAAAAATGGATGTCGAGTGGATAAAATGGATGTAGAGTGGATAAAAATGGATGTAGAGTGGATAAAATGGATGTAGAGTGCATAAAAATGGATGTAGAGTGGATAAAAATGGATGTAGATTGGATAAAATGGATGTAGAGTGGATAAAAATGGATGTAGATTATATAAATTGGATGTAGAGTATATAAAATGAATGTAGAGTGGATAAAAATGGATGTCGAGTGTATAAAATGGATGTAGAGTGGATAAAATGGATGTAGATTGGATAAAATGGATGTAGAGTTAATAAAAATGGATGTAGAGTGGATAAAATGGATGTATAGTGGATAAAAATGGATGTAGAGTAGATAAAATAGATGTAGAGTGGATAAAAATGGATGTAGAGTGGATAAAATGGATGTCGAGTGGATAAAATGGATGTAGAGTGGATAAAAATGGATGTAGATTGGATAAAATGGATGTAGAGTTAATAAAAATGGATGTAGAGTGGAAATAATGGATGTAGAGAGGATAAAATGGATGTAGAGTGGATAAAATGGATGTAGAGTTCATAAAAATGGATGTAGAGTGGATAAAATGGATGTAGAGTGGATAAAATGATTGTAGAGTGGATAAAATGGATGTAGAGTGGATAAAAATGGATGTTGAGTGGATAAAATGGATGTAGAGTGGATAAAATGGTTGTAGAGTGGATAAAAATGGATGTAGAGTGGATAAAATGGATGTAGAATGGATAAAATGGATGTAGAGTGGATAAAAATGGATGTAGAGAGGATAAAATGGATGTAGAGTGGATAAAATGGATGTACAGTTAATAAAAATGGATGTATAGTGGAAATAATGGATGTAGAGAGGATAAAATGGATGTAGAATGGATAAAATGGATTTAGAGTTCATAAAAATGGATGTAGAGTGGATAAAAATGGATGTAGATTGGATAAAATGGATGTAGAGTTGATAAAATGGATGTAAAGTGGATAAAATGGATGTAGAGTTAATAAAAATGGATGTAGAGTGGAAATAATGGATGTAGAGAGGATAAAATGGATGTAGAGTGGATAAAATGGATGTAGAGTTCATAAAAATGGATGTAGAGTGGATAAAAATGGATGTAGATTGGATAAAATGGATGTGGAGTGGATAACAATGGATGTAGAGAGGATAAAAATGGATATAGGGTAGATAAAATGGATGTAGAGTTAATAAAAATGGATGTAGAGTGGATATAATGGATGTAGAGAGGATAAAATGGATGTGGAGTGGATAACAATGGATGTAGAGTGGATAAAATGGATGTAGAGTGGATAAAATGGATAAAGAGTGGATAAAATGGTTGTAGAGTGGATAAAATGGATGTAGAGTGGATAAAAATGGATGTAGATTGGATAAAATGGATGTGGAGTGGATAACAATGGATGTAGAGAGGATAAAAATGGATATAGGGTAGATAAAATGGATGTAGAGTGGATAAAAATGGATGTAGATTATATAAATTGGATGTAGAGTATATGAAATGGATGTAGAGTGGATAAAAATGGATGTCGAGTGGATAAAATGGATGTAGAGTGGATAAAATGGATGTAGATTGGATAAAATGGATGTAGAGTTAATAAAAATGGATGTAGAGTGGATAAAATGGATGTATAGTGGATAAAAATGGATGTAGAGTAGATAAAATAGATGTAGAGTGGATAAAAATGGATGTAGAGTGGATAAAATGGATGTCGAGTGGATAAAATGGATGTAGAGTGGATAAAAATGGATGTAGAGTATATAAATTGGATGTAGAGTATATAAAATGGATGTAGAGTGGATAAAAATGGATGTCGAGTGGATAAAATGGATATAGAGTGGATAAAAATGGATGTAGATTGGATAAAATGGATGTAGAGTTGATAAAAATGGATGTAGAGTGGATAAAATGGATGTAGAGTTAATAAAAATGGATGTAGAGTGGAAATAATGGATGTAGAGAGGATAAAATGGATGTAGAGTGGATAAACATGGATGTAGATTGGGTAAAATGGATGTAGAGTTAATAAAAATGGATGTAGAGTGGAAATAATGGATGTAGAGAGGATAAAATGGATGTAGAGTGGATAAACATGGATGTAGATTGGATAAAATGGATGTAGAGTGGATAAAAATGGATGTAGAGTATATAAATTGGATGTAGAGTATATAAAATGGATGTAGAGTGGATAAAAATGGATGTCGAGTGGATAAAATGGATGTAGAGTGGATAAAAATGGATGTAGATTGGATAAAAATGGATGTAGATTGGATAAAATGGATGTAGAGTTAATAAAAGTGGATGTAGAGTGGATAAAATGGATGTAGAGTTGATAAAAATGGATGTAGAGTGGATAAAATGGTTGTAGAGTTAATAAAAGTGGATGTAGAGTATATAAATTGGATGTAGAGTGGATAAAAATGGATGTCGAGTGGATAAAATGGATGTAGAGTGGATAAAAATGGATGTAGAGTGGATAAAATGGATGTAGAGTGGATAAAAATGGATTTAGAGTTCATAAAAATGGATGTAGAGTGGATAAAAATGGATGTCGAGTGGATAAAATGGATGTAGAGTGGATAAAAATGGATGTAGAGTGGATAAAATGGATGTAGAGTGCATAAAAATGGATGTTGAGTGGATAAAATGGATGTAGAGTGGTTAAAATGAATGTACAGTTAATAAAAATGGATGTAGAGTGGATAAAAATGGATGTAGAGTGGATAAAATGGATGTAGAGTGCATAAAAATGGATGTTGAGTGGATAAAATGGATGTAGAGTAGATAAAATGGATGTAAAGTGGATAAAAATGGATGTAGAGTGGATAAAATGGATGTAGAGTGGATAAAATGGATGTTGAGTGGATAAAATGGATGTAGAGTGGATAAAATGGATGTAGAGTGGATAAAATGGATATAGAGTGGATAAAATGGTTGTAGAGTGGATAAAATGGATGTAGAGTTGATAAAAATGGATGTAGAGTGGATAAAACGGATGTAGAGTGGATAAAAATGGATGTAGAGTGGATACAATGGATGTAGAGTGGATAAAAATGGATATAGGGTAGATAAAATGGATGTAGAGTTAATAAAAATGGATGTAGAGTGGATATAATGGATGTAGAGAGGATAAAATGGATGTGGAGTGGATAACAATGGATGTAGAGTGGATAAAATGGATGTAAAGTGGATAAAATGGATGTAGAGTTAATAAAATTGGATGTAGAGTGGATAAAATGGATGTCGAGTGGATAAAATGGATGTAGAGTGGATAAAAATGGATGTAGAGTATATAAATTGGATGTAGAGTGGATAAAAATGGATGTCGAGTGGATAAAATGGATGTAGAGTGGATAAAAATGGATGTAGAGTGGATAAAATGGATGTAGAGTGGATAAAAATGGATGTAGAGTATATAAATTGGATGTAGAGTGGATAAAAATGGATGTCGAGTGGATAAAATGGATGTAGAGTGGATAAAAATGGATGTAGAGTGGATAAAATGGATGTAGAGTGCATAAAAATGGATGTTGAGTGGATAAAATGGATGTAGAGTGGTTAAAATGAATGTACAGTTAATAAAAATGGATGTAGAGTGGATAAAAATGGATGTAGAGTGGATAAAATGGATGTAGAGTGCATAAAAATGGATGTTGAGTGGATAAAATGGATGTAAAGTGGATAAAATGGATGTAGAGTTAATAAAATTGGATGTAGAGTGGATAAAATGGATGTAGAGTGGATAAAAATGGATGTAGATTGGATAAAATAGATGTAGAGTGGATAAAAATGGATGTAGAGTTGATAAAAATGGAAGTAGAGTGGATAAAATGGATGTATAGTGGATAAAAATGGATGTAGAGTGGATAAAATGGATGTAGAGTGGATAAAAATGGATGTAGAGTGGATAAAATGGATGTAGAGTGGATAAAAATGGATGTAGAGTGGATAAAAATGGATGTAGAGTGGATAAAAATGGATGTAGATTGGATAAAATGGATGTAGAGTGGATAAAATGGATGTAGAGTTGATAAAATGGATGTAAAGTGGATAAAAATGGATGTAGAGTATATAAATTGGATGTAGAGTATATAAAATGGATGTAGAGTGGATAAAAATGGTTGTCGAGTGGATAAAATGGATGTAGAGTGGATAAAAATGGATGTAGATTGGATAAAATGGATGTAGAGTTAATAAAAATGGATGTAGAGTGGATAAAATGGATGTAGAGTTGATAAAAATGGATGTAGAGTGGATAAAAATGGATGTAGATTGGATAAAATGGATGTTGAGTGGATAAAAATGGATGTAGAGTATATAAATTGGATGTAGAGTATATAAAATGGATGTAGAGTGGATAAAAATGGATGTCGAGTGGATAAAATGGATATAGAGTGGATAAAAATGGATGTAGATTGGATAAAATGGATGTAGAGTGGATAAAAATGGATGTAGAGTATATAAATTGGATGTAGAGTATATAAAATGGATGTAGAGTGGATAAAAATGGATGTAGATTGGATAAAATGGATGTGGGGTGGATAACAATGGATGTAGAGAGGATAAAAATGGATGTAGATTGGATAAAATGGATGTAGAGTTGATAAAAATGGAAGTAGAGTGGATAAAATGGATGTAGAGTGGATAAAAATGGATGTAGAGTGGATAAAATGGATGTAGAGTGGATAAAAATGGATGTATAGTGGATAAAAATGGATGTAGAGTGGATGAAATGGATGTAGAGTGGATAAAATGGATGTAGAGTGGATAAAAATGGATGTAGAGTGGATAAAATGGATGTAGAGTGGATAAAATGGATGTAGGGTGGATAAAAATGGATGTAGAGTGGATAAAATGGATGTAGAGTGTATAAAAATGGATGTAGAGTGGATAAAAATGGATGTAGATTGGATAAAATGGATGTAGAGTGGATAAAATGGATGTAGAGTTGATAAAATGGATGTAAAGTGGATAAAATGGATGTAGAGTTAATAAAATTGGATGTAGAGTAGATAAAATGGATGTAGAGTTGATAAAAATGGATGTAGAGTGGATAAAAATGGATGTAGATTGGATAAAATGGATGTAGAGTGGATAAAAATGGATGTAGAGTATATAAATTGGATGTAGAGTATATAAAATGGATGTAGAGTGGATAAAAATGGATGTCGAGTGGATAAAATGGATGTAGAGTGGATAAAAATGGATGTAGATTGGATAAAATGGATGTAGAGTTAATAAAAATGGATGTAGAGTGGATAAAATGGATGTAGAGTTGATCAAAATGGATGTAGAGTGGATAAAAATGGATGTAGATTGGATAAAATGGATGTGGAGTGGATAACAATGGATGTAGAGAGGATAAAAATGGATGTAGATTGGATAAAATGGATGTAGAGTTAATAAAAATGGATGTAGAGTGGATAAAATGGATGTAGAGTTGATAAAAATGGAAGTAGAGTGGATAAAATGGATGTATAGTGGATAAAAATGGATGTAGAGTGGATAAAATGTATGTAGAGTGGATAAAAATGGATGTAGAGTGGATAAAATGGATGTAGAGTGGATAAAAATGGATGTAGAGTGGATAAAAATGGATGTAGAGTGGATGAAATGGATGTATAGTGGATAAAATGGATGTAGAGTGGATAAAATGGATGTAGGGTGGATAAAAATGAATGTAGAGTATATAAATTGGATGTAGAGTATATAAAATGGATGTAGAGTGGATAAAAATGGATGTCGAGTGGATAAAATGGATGTAGAGTGGATAAAAATGGATGTAGATTGGATAAAATGGATGTAGAGTGGATAAAAATGGATGTAGAGTATATAAATTAGATGTAGAGTATATAAAATGGATGTAGAGTGGATAAAAATGGATGTCGAGTGGATAAAATGGATGTAGAGTGTATAAAATGGATGTAGAGTGAATAAAATGGATGTAGAGTGGATAAAATTGATGTAGAGTGTATAAAATGGATGTAGAGTGGATAAAAATGGATGTAGAGTGGATAAAAATGGATGTAGAGTGGATAAAAATGGATGTAGATTGGATAAAATGGATGTAGAGTTGATAAAATGGATGTAAAGTGGATAAAATGGATGTAGAGTTAATAAAAATGGATGTACTGTGGAAATAATGGATGTAGAGAGGATAAAATGGATGTAGAGTGGATAAAATGGATGTAGAGTTCATAAAAATGGATGTAGAGTGGATAAAAATGGATGTAGATTGGATAAAATGGATGTGGAGTGGATAACAATGGATGTAGAGAGGATAAAAATGGATATAGGGTAGATAAAATGGATGTAGAGTTAATAAAAATGGATGTAGAGTGGATATAACGGATGTAGAGAGGATAAAATGGATGTGGAGTGGATAACAATGGATGTAGAGTTGATAAAATGGATGTAGAGTGGATAAAATGGATGTACATTTAATAAAAATGGATGTAGAGTGGATAAAAATGGATGTAGAGTGGATAAAATGGATGTAAAGTGGATAAAAATGGATGTCGAGTGGATAAAATGGATGTAGAGTGGAGAAAAATAGATGTAGAGAGGATAAAATGGAAGTAGAGTGGATAAAAATGGATGTAGAGTGGAGAAAAATGGATGTAGAGTGGATAAAATGGATGTAGAGTGGATAAAAATGGATGTAGAGAGGATAAAATGGATGTAGAGTGGATAAAATGGATGTACAGTTAATAAAAATGGATGTAGAGTGGAAATAATGGATGTAGAGAGGATAAAATGGATGTAGAGTGGATAAAATGGATGTAGAGAGGATAAAATGGATGTAGAGTGGATAAAATGGATGTAGAGTTCATAAAAATGGATGTAGAGTGGATAAAAATGGATGTAGATTGGATAAAATGGATGTAGAGTTGATAAAATGGATGTAAAGTGGATAAAATGGATGTAGAGTTAATAAAATTGGATGTAAAGTGGATAAAATGGATGTCGAGTGGATAAAATGGATGTAGAGTGGATAAAAATGGATGTAGAGTATATAAATTGGATGTAGAGTGGATAAAAATGGATGTCGAGTGGATAAAATGGATGTAGAGTGGATAAAAATGGATGTAGAGTGGATAAAATGGATGTAGAGTGCATAAAAATGGATGTTGAGTGGATAAAATGGATGTAGAGTGGATAAAATGAATGTACAGTTAATAAAAATGGATGTAGAGTGGATAAAAATGGATGTAGAGTGGATAAAATGGATGTAGAGTCGATAAAATGGATGTAGAGTGGATAAAAATGGATGTAGAGTGGATAAAATGGATGTAGAGTGCATAAAAATGGATGTTGAGTGGATAAAATGGATGTAGAGTAGATAAAATGGATGTAAAGTGGATAAAAATGGATGTAGAGTGGATAAAATGGATGTAGAGTGGATAAAAATGGATGTAGAGTGGATAAAATGGATGTAGAGTGAATAAAATGGATGTAGAGTGGATAAAATTGATGTAGAGTGTATAAAATGGATGTAGAGTGGATAAAAATGGATGTAGAGTGGATAAAAATGGATGTAGATTGGATAAAATGGATGTAGAGTGGATAAAATGAATGTAGAGTTGATAAAATGGATGTAAAGTGGATAAAAATGGATGTAGAGTGGATAAAATGGATGTAGAGTGGATAAAAATGGATGTAGAGTGGATAAAATGGATGTAGAGTGAATAAAATGGATGTAGAGTGGATAAAATTGATGTAGAGTGTATAAAATGGATGTAGAGTGGATAAAAATGGATGTAGAGTGGATAAAAATGGATGTAGATTGGATAAAATGGATGTAGAGTGGATAAAATGAATGTACAGTTAATAAAAATGGATGTAGAGTGGATAAAAATGGATGTAGAGTGGATAAAATGGATGTAGAGTCGATAAAATGGATGTAGAGTGGATAAAAATGGATGTAGAGTGGATAAAATGGATGTAGAGTGCATAAAAATGGATGTTGAGTGGATAAAATGGATGTAGAGTAGATAAAATGGATGTAAAGTGGATAAAAATGGATGTAGAGTGGATAAAATGGATGTAGAGTGGATAAAAATGGATGTAGAGTGGATAAAATGGATGTAGAGATGATAAAAATGGATGTAGAGTGGATAAAATGGATGTAGAGTAGATAAAATGGATGTAGAATGGATAAAATGGATGTAGAGTTCATAAAAATGGATGTAGAGTGGATAAAAATGGATGTAGATTGGATAAAATGGATGTAGAGTGGATAAAATGGATGTAGAGTTGATAAAATGGATGTAAAGTGGATAAAATGGATGTAGAGTTAATAAAATTGGATGTAGAGTGGATAAAATGGATGTAGAGTTGATAAAAATGGATGTAGAGTGGATAAAAATGGATGTAGATTGGATAAAATAGATGTAGAGTGGATAAAAATGGATGTAGAGTTGATAAAAATGGAAGTAGAGTGGATAAAATGGATGTATAGTGGATAAAAATGGATGTAGAGTGGATAAAATGGATGTAGAGTGGATAAAAATGGATGTAGAGTGGATAAAATGGATGTAGAGTGGATAAAAATGGATGTAGAGTGGATAAAAATGGATGTAGAGTGGATAAAAATGGATGTAGATTGGATAAAATGGATGTAGAGTGGATAAAATGGATGTAGAGTTGATAAAATGGATGTAAAGTGGATAAAATGGATGTAGAGTTAATAAAATTGGATGTAGAGTGGATAAAATGGATGTAGAGTGGATAAAAATGGATGTAGAGTATATAAATTGGATGTAGAGTATATAAAATGGATGTAGAGTGGATAAAAATGGTTGTCGAGTGGATAAAATGGATGTACAGTGGATAAAAATGGATGTAGATTGGATAAAATGGATGTAGAGTTAATAAAAATGGATGTAGAGTGGATAAAATGGATGTAGAGTTGATAAAAATGGATGTAGAGTGGATAAAAATGGATGTAGATTGGATAAAATGGATGTTGAGTGGATAAAAATGGATGTAGAGTATATAAATTGGATGTAGAGTATATAAAATGGATGTAGAGTGGATAAAAATGGATGTCGAGTGGATAAAATGGATATAGAGTGGATAAAAATGGATGTAGATTGGATAAAATGGATGTAGAGTGGATAAAAATGGATGTAGAGTATATAAATTGGATGTAGAGTGTATAAAATGGATGTAGAGTGAATAAAATGGATGTAGAGTGGATAAAATTGATGTAGAGTGTATAAAATGGATGTAGAGTGGATAAAAATGGATGTAGAGTGGATAAAAATGGATGTAGATTGGATAAAATGGATGTAGAGTGGATAAAATGGATGTAGAGTTGATAAAATGGATGTAAAGTGGATAAAATGGATGTAGAGTTAATAAAATTGGATGTAGAGTGGATAAAATGGATGTAGAGTTGATAAAAATGGATGTAAAGTGGATAAAAATGGATGTAGATTGGATAAAATAGATGTAGAGTGGATAAAAATGGATGTAGAGTTGATAAAAATGGAAGTAGAGTGGATAAAATGGATGTATAGTGGATAAAAATGGATGTAGAGTGGATAAAATGGATGTAGAGTGGATAAAAATGGATGTAGAGTGGATAAAATGGATGTAGAGTGGATAAAAATGGATGTAGATTGGATAAAATGGATGTAGAGTGGATAAAATGGATGTAGAGTTGATAAAATGGATGTAAAGTGGATAAAATGGATGTAGAGTTAATAAAATTGGATGTAGAGTGGATAAAATGGATGTAGAGTGGATAAAAATGGATGTAGAGTATATAAATTGGATGTAGAGTATATAAAATGGATGTAGAGTGGATAAAAATGGTTGTCGAGTGGATAAAATGGATGTAGAGTGGATAAAAATGGATGTAGATTGGATAAAATGGATGTAGAGTTAATAAAAATGGATGTAGAGTGGATAAAATGGATGTAGAGTTGATAAAAATGGATGTAGAGTGGATAAAAATGGATGTAGATTGGATAAAATGGATGTTGAGTGGATAAAAATGGATGTAGAGTATATAAATTGGATGTAGAGTATATAAAATGGATGTAGAGTGGATAAAAATGGATGTCGAGTGGATAAAATGGATATAGAGTGGATAAAAATGGATGTAGATTGGATAAAATGGATGTAGAGTGGATAAAAATGGATGTAGAGTATATAAATTGGATGTAGAGTATATAAAATGGATGTAGAGTGGATAAAAATGGATGTAGATTGGATAAAATGGATGTGGGGTGGATAACAATGGATGTAGAGAGGATAAAAATGGATGTAGATTGGATAAAATGGATGTAGAGTTAATAAAAATGGATGTAGAGTGGATAAAATGGATGTAGAGTTGATAAAAATGGAAGTAGAGTGGATAACATGGATGTAGAGTGGATAAAAATGGATGTAGAGTGGATAAAATGGATGTAGAGTGGATAAAAATGGATGTAGAGTGGATAAAAATGGATGTAGAGTGGATGAAATGGATGTAGAGTGGATAAAATGGATGTAGAGTGGATAAAAATGGATGTAGAGTGGATAAAATGGATGTAGAGTGGATAAAATGGATGTAGGGTGGATAAAAATGGATGTAGAGTGGATAAAATGGACGTAGAGTGTATAAAAATGGATGTAGAGTGGATAAAAATGGATGTAGATTGGATAAAATGGATGTAGAGTGGATAAAATGGATGTAGAGTTGATAAAATGGATGTAAAGTGGATAAAATGGATGTAGAGTTAATAAAATTGGATGTAGAGTGGATAAAATGGATGTAGAGTTGATAAAAATGGATGTAGAGTGGATAAAAATGGATGTAGATTGGATAAAATGGATGTAGAGTGGATAAAAATGGATGTCGAGTGGATAAAATGGATGTAGAGTGGATAAAAATGGATGTAGATTGGATAAAATGGATGTAGAGTTAATAAAAATGGATGTAGAGTGGATAAAATGGATGTAGAGTTGATCAAAATGGATGTAGAGTGGATAAAAATGGATGTAGATTGGATAAAATGGATGTAGAGTGGATAAAAATGGATATAGAGTATATAAATTGGATGTAGAGTATATAAAATGGATGTAGAGTGGATAAAAATGGATGTAGATTGGATAAAATGGATGTGGAGTGGATAACAATGGATGTAGAGAGGATAAAAATGGATGTAGATTGGATAAAATGGATGTAGAGTTAATAAAAATGGATGTAGAGCGGATAAAATGGATGTAGAGTTGATAAAAATGGAAGTAGAGTGGATAAAATGGATGTATAGTGGATAAAAATGGATGTAGAGTGGATAAAATGGATGTAGAGTGGATAAAAATGGATGTAGAGTGGATAAAATGGATGTAGAGTGGATAAAAATGGATGTAGAGTGGATAAAAATGGATGTAGAGTGGATGAAATGGATGTAGAGTGGATAAAATGGATGTAGAGTGGATAAAATGGATGTAGGGTGGATAAAAATGGATGTAGAGTATATAAATTGGATGTAGAGTATATAAAATGGATGTAGAGTGGATAAAAATGGATGTCGAGTGGATAAAATGGATGTAGAGTGGATAAAAATGGATGTAGATTGGATAAAATGGATGTAGAGTGGATAAAAATGGATGTCGAGTGGATAAAATGGATGTAGAGTGTATAAAATGGATGTAGAGTGAATAAAATGGATGTAGAGTGGATAAAATTGATGTAGAGTGTATAAAATGGATGTAGAGTGGATAAAAATGGATGTAGAGTGGATAAAAATGGATGTAGAGTGGATAAAAATGGATGTAGATTGGATAAAATGGATGTAGAGTTGATAAAATGGATGTAAAGTGGATAAAATGGATGTAGAGTTAATAAAAATGGATGTACTGTGGAAATAATGGATGTAGAGAGGATAAAATGGATGTAGAGTTGATAAAATGGATGTAGAGTTCATAAAAATGGATGTAGAGTGGATAAAAATGGATGTAGATTGGATAAAATGGATGTGGAGTGGATAACAATGGATGTAGAGAGGATAAAAATGGATATAGGGTAGATAAAATGGATGTAGTGTTAATAAAAATGGATGTAGAGTGGATATAACGGATGTAGAGAGGATAAAATGGATGTGGAGTGGATAACAATGGATGTAGAGTGGATAAAATGGATGTAGAGTGGATAAAATGGATGTACATTTAATAAAAATGGATGTAGAGTGGATAAAAATGGATGTAGAGTGGATAAAATGGATGTAAAGTGGATAAAAATGGATGTCGAGTGGATAAAATGGATGTAGAGTGGAGAAAAATAGATGTAGAGAGGATAAAATGGATGTAGAGTTGATAAAATGGATGTAAAGTGGATAAAATGGATGTAGAGTTGATAAAATGGATGTAAAGTGGATAAAATGGATGTAGAGTTAATAAAAATGGATGTACTGTGGAAATAATGGATGTAGAGAGGATAAAATGGATGTAGAGTGGATAAAATGGATGTAGAGTTCATAAAAATGGATGTAGAGTGGATAAAAATGGATGTAGATTGGATAAAATGGATGTGGAGTGGATAACAATGGATGTAGAGAGGATAAAAATGGATATAGGGTAGATAAAATGGATGTAGTGTTAATAAAAATGGATGTAGAGTGGATATAACGGATGTAGAGAGGATAAAATGGATGTGGAGTGGATAACAATGGATGTAGAGTGGATAAAATGGATGTAGAGTGGATAAAATGGATGTACATTTAATAAAAATGGATGTAGAGTGGATAAAAATGGATGTAGAGTGGATAAAATGGATGTAAAGTGGATAAAAATGGATGTCGAGTGGATAAAATGGATGTAGAGTGGAGAAAAATAGATGTAGAGAGGATAAAATGGAAGTAGAGTGGATAAAAATGGATGTAGAGTGGAGAAAAATGGATGTAGAGTGGATAAAATGGATGTAGAGTGGATAAAAATGGATGTAGAGAGGATAAAATGGATGTAGAGTGGATAAAATGGATGTACAGTTAATAAAAATGGATGTAGAGTGGAAATAATGGATGTAGAGAGGATAAAATGGATGTAGAGTGGATAAAATGGATGTAGAGAGGATAAAATGGATGTAGAGTGGATAAAATGGATGTAGAGTTCATAAAAATGGATGTAGAGTGGATAAAAATGGATGTAGATTGGATAAAATGGATGTAGAGTTGATAAAATGGATGTAAAGTGGATAAAATGGATGTAGAGTTAATAAAATTGGATGTAGAGTGGATAAAATGGATGTCGAGTGGATAAAATGGATGTAGAGTGGATAAAAATGGATGTAGAGTATATAAATTGGATGTAGAGTGGATAAAAATGGATGTCGAGTGGATAAAATGGATGTAGAGTGGATAAAAATGGATGTAGAGTGGATAAAATGGATGTAGAGTGCATAAAAATGGATGTTGAGTGGATAAAATGGATGTAGAGTGGATAAAATGAATGTACAGTTAATAAAAATGGATGTAGAGTGGATAAAAATGGATGTAGAGTGGATAAAATGGATGTAGAGTCGATAAAATGGATGTAGAGTGGATAAAAATGGATGTAGAGTGGATAAAATGGATGTAGAGTGCATAAAAATTGATCTTGAGTGGATAAAATGGATGTAGAGTAGATAAAATGGATGTAAAGTGGATAAAAATGGATGTAGAGTGGATAAAATGGATGTAGAGTGGATAAAAATGGATGTAGAGTGGATAAATTGGATGTAGAGTGAATAAAATGGATGTAGAGTGGATAAAATTGATGTAGAGTGTATAAAATGGATGTAGAGTGGATAAAAATGGATGTAGAGTGGATAAAAATGGATGTAGATTGGATAAAATGGATGTAGAGTGGATAAAATGGATGTAGAGTTGATAAAATGGATGTAAAGTGGATAAAATGGATGTAGAGTTAATAAAAATGTATGTAGAGTGGATAAAATGGATGTAAAGTGGATAAAAATGGATGTAGAGTGGATAAAATGGATGTAGAGATGATAAAAATGGATGTAGAGTGGATAAAATGGATGTAGAGTAGATAAAATGGATGTAGAGTGGATAAAATGGATGTAGAGTTCATAAAAATGGATGTAGAGTGGATAAAAATGGATGTAGATTGGATAAAATGGATGTAGAGTGGATAAAAATGGATGTAGAGTATACAAATTGGATGTAGAGTATATAAAATAGATGTAGAGTGGAAAAAATGGATGTCGAGTGGATAAAATGGATGTAGAGTGGATAAAAATGGATGTAGATTGGATAAAATGGATGTAGAGTGGATAAAAATGGATGTAGAGTATATAAATTGGATGTAGAGTATATAAAATGGATGTAGAGTGGATAAAAATGGATGTCGAGTGGATAAAATGGATGTAGAGTGGATAAAAATGGATGTAGAGTGGATAAAATGGATGTAGAGTTGATAAAAATGGATGTAGAGTGGATAAAATGGATGTAGAGTAGATAAAATGGATGTAGAGTGGATAAAATGGATGTAGAGTTGATAAAATGGATGTAAAGTGGATAAAATGGATGTAGAGTGGATAAAAATGGATATAGAGTGGATAAAATGGATGTAGAGTGGATAAAATGGTTGTAGAGTGGATAAAATGGATGTAGAGTGGATAAAATGGATGTAGAGTGGATAAAAATGGATGTAGAGTGGATAAAATGGATGTAGAGTGGATAAAATGGTTGTAGAGTGGATAAAATGGATGTAAAGTGGATAAAATGGATGTAGAGTTAATAAAAATGGATGTAGTGTGGAAATACTGGATGTAGAGAGGATAAAATGGATGTAGAGTGAATAAAATGGATGTAGAGTGGATAAAATTGATGTAGAGTGTATAAAATGGATGTAGAGTGGATAAAAATGGATGTAGAGTGGATAAAAATGGATGTAGATTGGATAAAATGGATGTAGAGTGGATAAAATGGATGTAGAGTTGATAAAATGGATGTAAAGTGGATAAAATGGATGTAGAGTTAATAAAAATGGATGTAGAGTGGATAAAATGGATGTAAAGTGGATAAAAATGGATGTAGAGTGGATAAAATGGATGTAGAGATGATAAAAATGGATGTAGAGTGGATAAAATGGATGTAGAGTAGATAAAATGGATGTAGAGTGGATAAAATGGATGTAGAGTTCATAAAAATGGATGTAGAGTGGATAAAAATGGATGTAGATTGGATAAAATGGATGTAGAGTGGATAAAAATGGTTGTAGAGTGGATAAAATGGATGTAGAGTGGATAAAATGGATGTAGAGTTAATAAAAATGGATGTAGTGTGGAAATACTGGATGTAGAGAGGATAAAATGGATGTAGAGTTGATAAAAATGGATGTAGAGTGGATAAAAATGGATGTAGATTGGATAAAATGGATGTAGAGTGGATAAAATGGATGTAGAGTGGATAAAAATGGATGTAGAGTATATAAATTGGATGTAGAGTATATAAAATGGATGTAGAGTGGATAAAATGGATGTAGAGTGGATAAAAATGGATGTAGAGTGGATAAAAATGGATGTAGATTGGATAAAATGGATGTAGAGTGGATAAAATGGATGTAGAGTTGATAAAATGGATGTAAAGTGGATAAAATGGATGTAGAGTTAATAAAAATGGATGTAGAGTGGATAAAATGGATGTAAAGTGGATAAAAATGGATGTAGAGTGGATAAAATGGATGTAGAGATGATAAAAATGGATGTAGAGTGGATAAAATGGATGTAGAGTTCATAAAAATGGATGTAGAGTGGATAAAAATGGATGTAGATTGGATAAAATGGATGTAGAGTGGATAAAAATGGTTGTAGAGTGGATAAAATGGATGTAGAGTGGATAAAATGGATGTAGAGTTAATAAAAATGGATGTAGTGTGGAAATACTGGATGTAGAGAGGATAAAATGGATGTAGAGTTGATAAAAATGGATGTAGAGTGGATAAAAATGGATGTAGATTGGATAAAATGAATGTAGAGTGGATAAAAATGGATGTAGAGTGGATAAAATGGATGTAGAGATGATAAAAATGGATGTAGAGTGGATAAAATGGATGTACAGTTAATAAAAATGGATGTAGAGTGGATATAATGGATGTAGAGTTGATAAAATGGATGTAAAGTGGATAAAATGGATGTAGAGTTAATAAAAATGGATGTAGTGTGGAAATACTGGATGTAGAGAGGATAAAATGGATGTAGAGTGGATAAAATGGATGTAGAGTTAAAAAATTGGATGTAGAGTGGATAAAATGGATGTAGAGTTAAAAAATTGGATGTAGAGTGGATAAAATGGATGTAGAGTTGATAAAAATGGATGTAGAGTGGATAAAAATGGATGTAGATTGGATAAATTGGATGTAGAGTGGATAAAAATGGATGTAGAGTGGATAAAATGGATGTAGAGTGGATAAAAATGGATGTAGAGTGGATAAAATGGATGTAGAGTGCATAAAAATGGATGTTGAGTGGATAAAATGGATGTAGAGTGGATAAAATGAATGTACAGTTAATAAAAATGGATGTAGAGTGGATAAAAATGGATGTAGAGTGGATAAAATGGATGTAGAGTCGATAAAATGGATGTAGAGTGGATAAAAATGGATGTAGAGTGGATAAAATGGATGTAGAGTGCATAAAAATGGATCTTGAGTGGATAAAATGGATGTAGAGTAGATAAAATGGATGTAAAGTGGATAAAAATGGATGTAGAGTGGATAAAATGGATGTAGAGTGGATAAAAATGGATGTAGAGTGGATAAAATGGATGTAGAGTGGATAAAATGGATGTAGAGTGGATAAAAATGGATGTAGAGTGGATAAAATGGATGTAGAGTTGATAAAATGGATGTAAAGTGGATAAAATGGATGTAGAGTTAATAAAAATGGATGTAGAGTGGATAAAATGGATGTAAAGTGGATAAAAATGGATGTAGAGTGGATAAAATGGATGTAGAGATGATAAAAATGGATGTAGAGTGGATAAAATGGATGTAGAGTAGATAAAATGGATGTAGAGTGGATAAAATGGATGTAGAGTTCATAAAAATGGATGTAGAGTGGATAAAAATGGATGTAGATTGGATAAAATGGATGTAGAGTGGATAAAAATGGTTGTAGAGTGGATAAAATGGATGTAGAGTGGATAAAATGGATGTAGAGTTAATAAAAATGGATGTAGTGTGGAAATACTGGATGTAGAGAGGATAAAATGGATGTAGAGTTGATAAAAATGGATGTAGAGTGGATAAAAATGGATGTAGATTGGATAAAATGAATGTAGAGTGGATAAAAATGGATGTAGAGTGGATAAAATGGATGTAGAGATGATAAAAATGGATGTAGAGTGGATAAAATGGATGTACAGTTAATAAAAATGGATGTAGAGTGGATAAAATGGATGTAGAGTTAATAAAATGGATGTAAAGTGGATAAAATGGATGTAGAGTTAATAAAAATGGATGTAGTGTGGAAATACTGGATGTAGAGAGGATAAAATGGATGTAGAGTGGATAAAATGGATGTAGAGTTAAAAAATTGGATGTAGAGTGGATAAAATGGATGTAGAGTGGATAAAAATGGATGTAGAGTGGATAAAAACGGATGTAGATTGGATAAAATGAATGTAGAGTGGATAAAAATGGATGTAGAGTATACAAATTGGATGTAGAGTATATAAAATGGATGTAGAGTGGATAAAAATGAATGTAGAGTGGATAAAAATGGATGTAGAGTATATAAATTGGATGTAGAGTATATAAAATGGATGTAGAGTGGATAAAAATGGATGTCGAGTGGATAAAATGGATGTAGAGTTGATAAAAATGGATGTAGAGTGGATAAAAATGGATGTAGATTGGATAAAATGGATGTAGAGTGGATAAAAATGGATGTAGAGTATACAAATTGGATGTAGAGTATATAAAATAGATGTAGAGTGGATAAAAATGGATGTCGGGTGGATAAAATGGATGTAGAGTGGATAAAAATGGATGTAGATTGGATAAAATGGATGTAGAGTGGATAAAAATGGATGTAGAGTATATAAATTGGATGTAGAGTATATAAAATGGATGTAGAGTGGATAAAAATGGATGTCGAGTGGATAAAATGGATGTAGAGTGGATAAAAATGGATGTAGAGTGGATAAAATGGATGTAGAGTTGATAAAAATGGATGTAGAGTGGATAAAATGGATGTAGAGTAGATAAAATGGATGTAGAGTGGATAAAATGGATGTAGAGTTGATAAAATGGATGTAAATTGGATAAAATGGATGTAGAGTGGATAAAAATGGATGTAGAGTGGATAAAATGGATGTAGAGTGGATAAAATGGTTGTAGAGTGGATAAAATGGATGTAGAGTGGATAAAATGGATGTAGAGTGGATAAAAATGGATGTAGAGTGGATAAAATGGATGTAGAGTGGATAAAATGGTTGTAGAGTGGATAAAATGGATGTAAAGTGGATAAAATGGATGTAGAGTTAATAAAAATGGATGTAGTGTGGAAATACTGGATGTAGAGAGGATAAAATGGATGTAGAGTGGATAAAATGGATGTAGAATTAAAAAATTGGATGTAGAGTGGATAAAATGGATGTAGAGTTGATAAAAATGGATGTAGAGTGGATAAAAATGGATGTAGATTGGATAAAATGAATGTAGAGTGGATAAAAATGGATGTAGAGTATATAAATTGGATGTAGAGTATATAAAATGGATGTAGAGTGGATAAAAATGAATGTAGAGTGGATAAAAATGGATGTAGAGTATATAAATTGGATGTAGAGTATATAAAATGGATGTAGAGTGGATAAAAATGGATGTCGAGTGGATAAAATGGATGTAGAGTTGATAAAAATGGATGTAGAGTGGATAAAAATGGATGTAGATTGGATAAAATGGATGTAGAGTGGATAAAAATGGATGTAGAGTATATAAATTGGATGTAGAGTATATAAAATGGATGTAGAGTGGATAAAAATGGATGTCGAGTGGATAAAATGGATGTAGAGTGGATAAAAATGGATGTAGAGTGGATAAAATGGATGTAGAGTTGATAAAAATGGATGTAGAGTGGATAAAATGGATGTAGAGTAGATAAAATGGATGTAGAGTGGATAAAATGGATGTAGAGTTGATAAAATGGATGTAAAGTGGATAAAATGGATGTAGAGTTCATAAAAATGGATGTAGAGAGGATAAAAATGGATGTAGATTGGATAAAATGGATGTAGAGTGGATAAAAATGGATGTAGAGTGGATAAAATGGATGTAGAGTGGATAAAATGGATGTAGAGTGGATAAAATGGATGTAGAGTGGATAAAATGGATGTAGAGTGGATAAAAATGGATGTAGAGTGGATAAAATGGATGTAGAGTGGATAAAATGGTTGTAGAGTGGATAAAATGGATGTAGAGTTGATAAAAATGGAAGTAGAGTGGATAAAATGGATGTATAGTGGATAAAAATGGATGTAGAGTGGATAAAATGGATGTAGAGTGGATAAAAATGGATGTAGAGTGGATAAAATGGATGTAGAGTGGATAAAAATGGATGTAGAGTGGATAAAAATGGATGTAGAGTGGATGAAATGGATGTAGAGTGGATAAAATGGATGTAGAGTGGATAAAAATGGATGTAGAGTGGATAAAATGGATGTAGAGTGGACAAAATGGATATAGGGTGGATAAAAATGGATGTAGAGTGGATAAAATGGATGTAGAGTGTATAAAATGGATGTAGAGTGGATAAAATGGATGTAGAGTGGATAAAATTGATGTAGAGTGTATAAAATGGATGTAGAGTGGATAAAAATGGATGTAGATTGGATAAAATGGATGTAGAGTGGATAAAATGGATGTAGAGTTGATAAAATGGATGTAAAGTGGATAAAATGGATGTAGAGTTAATAAAATTGGATGTAGAGTGGATAAAATGGATGTAGAGTTGATAAAAATGGATGTAGAGTGGATAAAAATGGATGTAGATTGGATAAAATTGATGTAGAGTGGATAAAAATGGATGTAGAGTATATAAATTGGATGTAGAGTATATAAAATGGATGTAGAGTGGATAAAAATGGATGTCGAGTGGATAAAATGGATGTAGAGTGGATAAAAATGGATGTAGATTGGATAAAATGGATGTAGAGTTAATAAAAATGGATGTAGAGCGGATAAAATGGATGTAGAGTAGATAAAATGGATGTAGAGTGGATAAAATGGATGTAGAGTAGATAAAATGGATGTAGAGTGGATAAAATGGATGTAGAGTTGATAAAATGGATGTAGAGTGTATAAAATGGATGTAGAGTGAATAAAATGGATGTAGAGTGGATAAAATTAATGTAGAGTGTATAAAATGGATGTAGAGTGGATGAAAATGGATGTAGAGTGGATAAAAATGGATGTAGATTGGATAAAATGGATGTAGAGTGGATAAAATGGATGTAGAGTTGATAAAATGGATGTAAAGTGGATAAAATGGATGCAGAGTTAATAAAATTGGATGTAGAGTGGATAAAATGGATGTAGAGTTCATAAAAATGGATGTAGAGTGGATAAAAATGGATGTAGATTGGATAAAATGGATGTCGAGTGGATAAAATGGATGTAGAGTGGATAAAAATGGATGTAGAGTATATAAATTGGATGTAGAGTGGATAAAAATGGATGTCGAGTGGATAAAATGGATGTAGAGTGGATAAAAATGGATGTAGAGTGGATAAAATGGATGTGGAGTGCATAAAAATGGATGTTGAGTGGATAAAATGGATGTAGAGTGGATAAAATGAATGTACAGTTAATAAAAATGGATGTAGAGTGGATAAAAATGGATGTAGAGTGGATAAAATGGATGTAGAGTCGATAAAATGGATGTAGATTGGATAAAAATGGATGTAGAGTGGATAAAATGGATGTAGAGTGCATAAAAATGGATGTTGAGTGGATAAAATGGATGTAGAGTAGATAAAATGGATGTAAAGTGGATAAAAATGGATGTAGAGTGGATAAAATGGATGTAGAGTGGATAAAAATGGATGTAGAGTGGATAAAATGGATGTAGAGTGAATAAAATGGATGTAGAGTGGATAAAATTGATGTAGAGTGTATAAAATGGATGTAGAGTGGATAAAAATGGATGTAGAGTGGATAAAAATGGATGTAGATTGGATAAAATGGATGTAGAGTGGATAAAATGGATGTAGAGTTGATAAAATGGATGTAAAGTGGATAAAATGGATGTAGAGTTAATAAAAATGGATGTAGAGTGGATAAAATGGATGTAAAGTGGATAAAAATGGATGTAGAGTGGATAAAATGGATGTAGAGATGATAAAAATGGATGTAGAGTGGATAAAATGGATGTAGAGTGGATAAAATGGATGTAGAGTGGATAAAATGGATGTAGAGTTCATAAAAATGGATGTAGAGTGGATAAAAATGGATGTAGATTGGATAAAATGGATGTAGAGTGGATAAAAATGGTTGTAGAGTGGATAAAATGGATGTAGAGTGGATAAAATGGATGTAGAGTTAATAAAAATGGATGTAGTGTGGAAATACTGGACGTAGAGAGGATAAAATGGATGTAGAGTGGATAAAATGGATGTAGAGTGGATAAAAATGGATGTAGAGTATATAAATTGGATGTAGAGTATATAAAATGGATGTTGAGTGGATAAAATGGATGTAGAGTGAATAAAATGGATGTAGAGTGGATAAAATTGATGTAGAGTGTATAAAATGGATGTAGAGTGGATAAAAATGGATGTAGAGTGGATAAAAATGGATGTAGATTGGATAAAATGGATGTAGAGTGGATAAAATGGATGTAGAGTTGATAAAATGGATGTAAAGTGGATAAAATGGATGTAGAGTTAATAAAAATGGATGTAGAGTGGATAAAATGGATGTAAAGTGGATAAAAATGGATGTAGAGTGGATAAAATGGATGTAGAGATGATAAAAATGGATGTAGAGTGGATAAAATGGATGTAGAATAGATAAAATGGATGTAGAGTGGATAAAATGGATGTAGAGTTCATAAAAATGGATGTAGAGTGGATAAAAATGGATGTAGATTGGATAAAATGGATGTAGAGTGGATAAAAATGGTTGTAGAGTGGATAAAATGGATGTAGAGTGGATAAAATGGATGTAGAGTTAATAAAAATGGATGTAGTGTGGAAATACTGGATGTAGAGAGGATAAAATGGATGTAGAGTGGATAAAATGGATGTAGAGTGGATAAAAATGGATGTAGAGTATATAAATTGGATGTAGAGTATATAAAATGGATGTAGAGTGGATAAAATGGATGTAGAGTGGATAAAAATGGATGTAGAGTGGATAAAAATGGATGTAGATTGGATAAAATGGATGTAGAGTGGATAAAATGGATGTAGAGTTGATAAAATGGATGTAAAGTGGATAAAATGGATGTAGAGTTAATAAAAATGGATGTAGAGTGGATAAAATGGATTTAGAGTGGATAAAATGGATGTAGAGTAGATAAAATGGATGTAGAGTGGATAAAATGGATGTAGAGTTGATAAAATGGATGTAAAGTGGATAAAATGGATGTAGAGTGGATAAAAATGGATGTAGAGTGGATAAAATGGATGTAGAGTGGATAAAATGGTTGTAGAGTGGATAAAATGGATGTAGAGTGGATAAAATGGATGTAGAGTGGATAAAAATGGATGTAGAGTGGATAAAATGGATGTAGAGTGGATAAAATGGATGTAGAGTTCATAAAAATGGATGTAGAGTGGATAAAAATGGATGTAGATTGGATAAAATGGATGTAGAGTGGATAAAAATGGTTGTAGAGTGGATAAAATGGATGTAGAGTGGATAAAATGGATGTAGAGTTAATAAAAATGGATGTAGTGTGGAAATACTGGATGTAGAGAGGATAAAATGGATGTAGAGTTGATAAAAATGGATGTAGAGTGGATAAAAATGGATGTAGATTGGATAAAATGAATGTAGAGTGGATAAAAATGGATGTAGAGTGGATAAAATGGATGTAGAGATGTAAAAAATGGATGTAGAGTGGATAAAATGGATGTACAGTTAATAAAAATGGATGTAGAGTGGATAAAATGGATGTAGATTGGATAAAATGGATGTAGAGTGGATAAAAATGGATGTAGAGTATATAAATTGTATGTAGAGTATATAAAATGGATGTAGAGTGGATAAAAATGAATGTAGAGTGGATAAAAATGGATGTAGAGTATATAAATTGGATGTAGAGTATATAAAATGGATGTAGAGTGGATAAAAATGGATGTCGAGTGGATAAAATGGATGTAGAGTTGATAAAAATGGATGTAGAGTGGATAAAAATGGATGTAGATTGGATAAAATGGATGTAGAGTGGATAAAAATGGATGTAGAGTATATAAATTGGATGTAGAGTATATAAAATAGATGTAGAGTGGATAAAAATGGATGTCGAGTGGATAAAATGGATGTAGAGTGGATAAAAATGGATGTAGATTGGATAAAATGGATGTAGAGTGGATAAAAATGGATGTAGAGTATATAAATTGGATGTAGAGTATATAAAATGGATGTAGAGTGGATAAAAATGGATGTCGAGTGGATAAAATGGATGTAGAGTGGATAAAAATGGATGTAGAGTGGATAAAATGGATGTAGAGTTGATAAAAATGGATGTAGAGTGGATAAAATGGATGTAGAGTAGATAAAATGGATGTAGAGTGGATAAAATGGATGTAGAGTTGATAAAATGGATGTAAAGTGGATAAAATGGATGTAGAGTTCATAAAAATGGATGTAGAGTGGATAAAAATGGATGTAGATTGGATAAAATGGATGTAGAGTGGATAAAAATGGATGTAGAGTGGATAAAATGGATGTAGAGTGGATAAAATGGTTGTAGAGTGGATAAAATGGATGTAGAGTGGATAAAATGGATGTAGAGTGGATAAAAATGGATGTAGAGTTGATAAAATGGATGTAAAGTGGATAAAATGGATGTAGAGTTCATAAAAATGGATGTAGAGTGGATAAAAATGGATGTAGATTGGATAAAATGGATGTCGAGTGGATAAAATGGATGTAGAGTGGATAAAAATGGATGTAGAGTATATAAATTGGATGTAGAGTGGATAAAAATGGATGTCGAGTGGATAAAATGGATGTAGAGTGGATAAAAATGGATGTAGAGTGGATAAAATGGATGTAGAGTGCATAAAAATGGATGTTGAGTGGATAAAATGGATGTAGAGTGGATAAAATGAATGTACAGTTAATAAAAATGGATGTAGAGTGGATAAAAATGGATGTAGAGTGGATAAAATGGATGTAGAGTCGATAAAATGGATGTAGAGTGGATAAAAATGGATGTAGAGTGGATAAAATGGATGTAGAGTGCATAAAAATGGATGTTGAGTGGATAAAATGGATGTAGAGTAGATAAAATGGATGTAAAGTGGATAAAAATGGATGTAGAGTGGATAAAATGGATGTAGAGTGGATAAAAATGGATGTAGAGTGGATAAAATGGATGTAGAGTGAATAAAATGGATGTAGAGTGGATAAAATTGATGTAGAGTGTATAAAATGGATGTAGAGTGGATAAAAATGGATGTAGAGTGGATAAAAATGGATGTAGATTGGATAAAATGGATGTAGAGTGGATAAAATGGATGTAGAGTTGATAAAATGGATGTAAAGTGGATAAAATGGATGTAGAGTTAATAAAAATGGATGTAGAGTGGATAAAATGGATGTAAAGTGGATAAAAATGGATGTAGAGTGGATAAAATGGATGTAGAGATGATAAAAATGGATGTAGAGTGGATAAAATGGATGTAGAGTATATAAAATGGATGTAGAGTGGATAAAATGGATGTAGAGTTCATAAAAATGGATGTAGAGTGGATAAAAATGGATGTAGATTGGATAAAATGGATGTAGAGTGGATAAAAATGGTTGTAGAGTGGATAAAATGGATGTAGAGTGGATAAAATGGATGTAGAGTTAATAAAAATGGATGTAGTGTGGAAATACTGGATGTAGAGAGGATAAAATGGATGTAGAGTGGATAAAATGGATGTAGAGTGGATAAAAATGGATGTAGAGTATATAAATTGGATGTAGAGTATATAAAATGGATGTAGAGTGGATAAAATGGATGTAGAGTGGATAAAAATGGATGTAGAGTGGATAAAAATGGATGTAGATTGGATAAAATGGATGTAGAGTGGATAAAATGGATGTAGAGTTGATAAAATGGATGTAAAGTGGATAAAATGGATGTAGAGTTAATAAAAATGGATGTAGAGTGGATAAAATGGATGTAAAGTGGATAAAAATGGATGTAGAGTGGATAAAATGGATGTAGAGATGATAAAAATGGATGTAGAGTGGATAAAATGGATGTAGAGTAGATAAAATGGATGTAGAGTTGATAAAATGGATGTAGAGTTCATAAAAATGGATGTAGAGTGGATAAAAATGGATGTAGATTGGATAAAATGGATGTAGAGTGGATAAAAATGGTTGTAGAGTGGATAAAATGGATGTAGAGTGGATAAAATGGATGTAGAGTTAATAAAAATGGATGTAGTGTGGAAATACTGGATGTAGAGAGGATAAAATGGATGTAGAGTTGATAAAAATGGATGTAGAGTGGATAAAAATGGATGTAGATTGGATAAAATGAATGTAGAGTGGATAAAAATGGATGTAGAGTGGATAAAATGGATGTAGAGATGATAAAAATGGATGTAGAGTGGATAAAATGGATGTACAGTTAATAAAAATGGATGTAGAGTGGATATAATGGATGTAGAGTTGATAAAATGGATGTAAAGTGGATAAAATGGATGTAGAGTTAATAAAAATGGATGTAGTGTGGAAATACTGGATGTAGAGAGGATAAAATGGATGTAGAGTGGATAAAATGGATGTAGAGTTAAAAAATTGGATGTAGAGTGGATAAAATGGATGTAGAGTTGATAAAAATGGATGTAGAGTGGATAAAAATGGATGTAGATTGGATAAAATGAATGTAGAGTGGATAAAAATGGATGTAGAGTATACAAATTGGATGTAGAGTATATAAAATGGATGTAGAGTGGATAAAAATGAATGTAGAGTGGATAAAAATGGATGTAGAGTATATAAATTGGATGTAGAGTATATAAAATGGATGTAGAGTGGATAAAAATGGATGTCGAGTGGATAAAATGGATGTAGAGTTGATAAAAATGGATGTAGAGTGGATAAAAATGGATGTAGATTGGATAAAATGGATGTAGAGTGGATAAAAATGGATGTAGAGTATACAAATTGGATGTAGAGTATATAAAATAGATGTAGAGTGGATAAAAATGGATGTAGATTGGATAAAATGGATGTAGAGTGGATAAAAATGGATGTAGAGTATATAAAATGGATGTAGAGTGGATAAAAATGGATGTCGAGTGGATAAAATGGATGTAGAGTGGATAAAAATGGATGTAGAGTGGATAAAATGGATGTAGAGTTGATAAAATGGATGTAAAGTGGATAAAATGGATGTAGAGTGGATAAAAATGGATGTAGAGTGGATAAAATGGATGTAGAGTGGATAAAATGGTTGTAGAGTGGATAAAATGGATGTAGAGTGGATAAAATGGATGTAGAGTGGTTAAAAATGGATGTAGAGTGGATAAAATGGATGTAGAGTGGATAAAATGGATGTAGAGTAGATAAAATGGATGTAGAGTGGATAAAATTGATGTAGAGTTGATAAAATGGATGTAAAGTGGATAAAATGGATGTAGAGTGGATAAAAATGGATGTAGAGTGGATAAAATGGATGTAGAGTGGATAAAATGGTTGTAGAGTGGATAAAATGGATGTAGAGTGGATAAAATGGATGTAGAGTGGATAAAAATGGATGTAGAGTGGATAAAATGGATGTAGAGTGGATAAAATGGTTGTAGAGTGGATAAAATGGATGTAAAGTGGATAAAATGGATGTAGAGTTAATAAAAATGGATGTAGTGTGGAAATACTGGATGTAGAGAGGATAAAATGGATGTAGAGTGAATAAAATGGATGTAGAGTGGATAAAATTGATGTAGAGTTGATAAAATGGATGTAAAGTGGATAAAATGGATGTAGAGTTAATAAAAATGGATGTAGAGTGGATAAAATGGATGTAAAGTGGATAAAAATGGATGTAGAGTGGATAAAATGGATGTAGAGATGATAAAAATGGATGTAGAGTGGATAAAATGGATGTAGAGTAGATAAAATGGATGTAGAGTGGATAAAATGGATGTAGAGTTCATAAAAATGGATGTAGAGTGGATAAAAATGGATGTAGATTGGATAAAATGGATGTAGAGTGGATAAAAATGGTTGTAGAGTGGATAAAATGGATGTAGAGTGGATAAAATGGATGTAGAGTTAATAAAAATGGATGTAGTGTGGAAATACTGGATGTAGAGAGGATAAAATGGATGTAGAGTTGATAAAAATGGATGTAGAGTGGATAAAAATGGATGTAGATTGGATAAAATGGATGTAGAGTGGATAAAATGGATGTAGAGTGGATAAAAATGGATGTAGAGTATATAAATTGGATGTAGAGTATATAAAATGGATGTAGAGTGGATAAAATGGATGTAGAGTGGATAAAAATGGATGTAGAGTGGATAAAAATGGATGTAGATTGGATAAAATGGATGTAGAGTGGATAAAATGGATGTAGAGTTGATAAAATGGATGTAAAGTGGATAAAATGGATGTAGAGTTAATAAAAATGGATGTAGAGTGGATAAAATGGATGTAAAGTGGATAAAAATGGATGTAGAGTGGATAAAATGGATGTAGAGATGATAAAAATGGATGTAGAGTGGATAAAATTGATGTAGAGTAGATAAAATGGATGTAGAGTGGATAAAATGGATGTAGAGTTTATTAAAATGGATGTAGAGTGGATAAAAATGGATGTAGATTGGATAAAATGGATGTAGAGTGGATAAAAATGGTTGTAGAGTGGATAAAATGGATGTAGAGTGGATAAAATGGATGTAGAGTTAATAAAAATGGATGTAGTGTGGAAATACTGGATGTAGAGAGGATAAAATGGATGTAGAGTTGATAAAAATGGATGTAGAGTGGATAAAAATGGATGTAGATTGGATAAAATGAATGTAGAGTGGATAAAAATGGATGTAGAGTGGATAAAATGGATGTAGAGATGATAAAAATGGATGTAGAGTGGATAAAATGGATGTACAGTTAATAAAAATGGATGTAGAGTGGATATAATGGATGTAGAGTTGATAAAATGGATGTAAAGTGGATAAAATGGATGTAGAGTTAATAAAAATGGATGTAGTGTGGAAATACTGGATGTAGAGAGGATAAAATGGATGTAGAGTGGATAAAATGGATGTAGAGTTAAAAAATTGGATGTAGAGTGGATAAAATGGATGTAGAGTTGATAAAAATGGATGTAGAGTGGATAAAAATGGATGTAGATTGGATAAATTGGATGTAGAGTGGATAAAAATGGATGTAGAGTGGATAAAATGGATGTAGAGTGGATAAAAATGGATGTAGAGTGGATAAAATGGATGTAGAGTGCATAAAAATGGATGTTGAGTGGATAAAATGGATGTAGAGTGGATAAAATGAATGTACAGTTAATAAAAATGGATGTAGAGTGGATAAAAATGGATGTAGAGTGGATAAAATGGATGTAGAGTGGATAAAATGGATGTAGAGTGGATAAAAATGGATGTAGAGTGGATAAAATGGATGTAGAGTGCATAAAAATGGATCTTGAGTGGATAAAATGAATGTAGAGTAGATAAAATGGATGTAAAGTGGATAAAAATGGATGTAGAGTGGATAAAATGGATGTAGAGTGGATAAAAATGGATGTAGAGTGGATAAAATGGATGTAGAGTGGATAAAATGGATGTAGAGTGGATAAAATTGATGTAGAGTGTATAAAATGGATGTAGAGTGGATAAAAATGGATGTAGAGTGGATAAAAATGGATGTAGATTGGATAAAATGGATGTAGAGTGGATAAAATGGATGTAGAGTTGATAAAATGGATGTAAAGTGGATAAAATGGATGTAGAGTTAATAAAAATGGATGTAGAGTGGATAAAATGGATGTAAAGTGGATAAAAATGGATGTAGAGTGGATAAAATGGATGTAGAGATGATAAAAATGGATGTAGAGTGGATAAAATGGATGTAGAGTAGATAAAATGGATGTAGAGTGGATAAAATGGATGTAGAGTTCATAAAAATGGATGTAGAGTGGATAAAAATGGATGTAGATTGGATAAAATGGATGTAGAGTGGATAAAAATGGTTGTAGAGTGGATAAAATGGATGTAGAGTGGATAAAATGGATGTAGAGTTAATAAAAATGGATGTAGTGTGGAAATACTGGATGTAGAGAGGATAAAATGGATGTAGAGTTGATAAAAATGGATGTAGAGTGGATAAAAATGGATGTAGATTGGATAAAATGGATGTAGAGTGGATAAAATGGATGTAGAGTGGATAAAAATGGATGTAGAGTGGATAAAATGGATGTAGAGTTGATAAAATGGATGTAAAGTGGATAAAATGGATGTAGAGTTAATAAAAATGGATGTAGAGTGGATAAAATGGATGTAAAGTGGATAAAAATGGATGTAGAGTGGATAAAAATGGATGTAGAGTATATAAATTGGATGTAGAGTATATAAAATGGATGTAGAGTGGATAAAAATGGATGTCGAGTGGATAAAATGGATGTAGAGTTGATAAAAATGGATGTAGAGTGGATAAAAATGGATGTAGATTGGATAAAATGGATGTAGAGTGGATAAAAATGGATGTAGAGTATATAAATTGGATGTAGAGTATATAAAATAGATGTAGAGTGGATAAAAATGGATGTCGAGTGGATAAAATGGATGTAGAGTGGATAAAAATGGATGTAGATTGGATAAAATGGATGTAGAGTGGATAAAAATGGATGTAGAGTATATAAATTGGATGTAGAGTATATAAAATGGATGTAGAGTGGATAAAAATGGATGTCGAGTGGATAAAATGGATGTAGAGTGGATAAAAATGGATGTAGAGTGGATAAAATGGATGTAGAGTTGATAAAAATGGATGTAGAGTGGATAAAATGGATGTAGAGTAGATAAAATGGATGTAGAGTGGATAAAATGGATGTAGAGTTGATAAAATGGATGTAAAGTGGATAAAATGGATGTAGAGTTCATAAAAATGGATGTAGAGTGGATAAAAATGGATGTAGATTGGATAAAATGGATGTAGAGTGGATAAAAATGGATGTAGAGTGGATAAAATGGATGTAGAGTGGATAAAATGGTTGTAGAGTGGATAAAATGGATGTAGAGTGGATAAAATGGATGTAGAGTGGATAAAAATGGATGTAGAGTTGATAAAATGGATGTAAAGTGGATAAAATGGATGTAGAGTTCATAAAAATGGATGTAGAGTGGATAAAAATGGATGTAGATTGGATAAAATGGATGTCGAGTGGATAAAATGGATGTAGAGTGGATAAAAATGGATGTAGAGTATATAAATTGGATGTAGAGTGGATAAAAATGGATGTCGAGTGGATAAAATGGATGTAGAGTGGATAAAAATGGATGTAGAGTGGATAAAATGGATGTAGAGTGCATAAAAATGGATGTTGAGTGGATAAAATGGATGTAGAGTGGATAAAATGAATGTACAGTTAATAAAAATGGATGTAGAGTGGATAAAAATGGATGTAGAGTGGATAAAATGGATGTAGAGTCGATAAAATGGATGTAGAGTGGATAAAAATGGATGTAGAGTGGATAAAATGGATGTAGAGTGCATAAAAATGGATGTTGAGTGGATAAAATGGATGTAGAGTAGATAAAATGGATGTAAAGTGGATAAAAATGGATGTAGAGTGGATAAAATGGATGTAGAGTGGATAAAAATGGATGTAGAGTGGATAAAATGGATGTAGAGTGAATAAAATGGATGTAGAGTGGATAAAATTGATGTAGAGTGTATAAAATGGATGTAGAGTGGATAAAAATGGATGTAGAGTGGATAAAAATGGATGTAGATTGGATAAAATGGATGTAGAGTGGATAAAAATGGATGTAGAGTGGATAAAAATGGATGTAGATTGGATAAAATGGATGTAGAGTGGATAAAATGGATGTAGAGTTGATAAAATGGATGTAAAGTGGATAAAATGGATGTAGAGTTAATAAAAATGGATGTAGAGTGGATAAAATGGATGTAAAGTGGATAAAAATGGATGTAGAGTGGATAAAATGGATGTAGAGATGATAAAAATGGATGTAGAGTGGATAAAATGGATGTAGAGTAGATAAAATGGATGTAGAGTTCATAAAAATGGATGTAGAGTGGATAAAAATGGATGTAGATTGGATAAAATGGATGTAGAGTGGATAAAAATGGTTGTAGAGTGGATAAAATGGATGTAGAGTGGATAAAATGGATGTAGAGTTAATAAAAATGGATGTAGTGTGGAAATACTGGATGTAGAGAGGATAAAATGGATGTAGAGTGGATAAAATGGATGTAGAGTGGATAAAAATGGATGTAGAGTATATAAATTGGATGTAGAGTATATAAAATGGATGTAGAGTGGATAAAATGGATGTAGAGTGGATAAAAATGGATGTAGAGTGGATAAAAATGGATGTAGATTGGATAAAATGGATGTAGAGTGGATAAAATGGATGTAGAGTTGATAAAATGGATGTAAAGTGGATAAAATGGATGTAGAGTTAATAAAAATGGATGTAGAGTGGATAAAATGGATGTAAAGTGGATAAAAATGGATGTAGAGTGGATAAAATGGATGTAGAGATGATAAAAATGGATGTAGAGTGGATAAAATGGATGTAGAGTAGATAAAATGGATGTAGAGTGGATAAAATGGATGTAGAGTTCATAAAAATGGATGTAGAGTGGATAAAAATGGATGTAGATTGGATAAAATGGATGTAGAGTGGATAAAAATGGTTGTAGAGTGGATAAAATGGATGTAGAGTGGATAAAATGGATGTAGAGTTAATAAAAATGGATGTAGTGTGGAAATACTGGATGTAGAGAGGATAAAATGGATGTAGAGTTGATAAAAATGGATGTAGAGTGGATAAAAATGGATGTAGATTGGATAAAATGAATGTAGAGTGGATAAAAATGGATGTAGAGTGGATAAAATGGATGTAGAGATGATAAAAATGGATGTAGAGTGGATAAAATGGATGTACAGTTAATAAAAATGGATGTAGAGTGGATATAATGGATGTAGAGTTGATAAAATGGATGTAAAGTGGATAAAATGGATGTAGAGTTAATAAAAATGGATGTAGTGTGGAAATACTGGATGTAGAGAGGATAAAATGGATGTAGAGTGGATAAAATGGATGTAGAGTTAAAAAATTGGATGTAGAGTGGATAAAATGGATGTAGAGTTGATAAAAATGGATGTAGAGTGGATAAAAATGGATGTAGATTGGATAAAATGAATGTAGAGTGGATAAAAATGGATGTAGAGTATATAAATTGGATGTAGAGTATATAAAATGGATGTAGAGTGGATAAAAATGAATGTAGAGTGGATAAAAATGGATGTAGAGTATATAAATTGGATGTAGAGTGGATAAAATGGATGTAGAGTGGATAAAAATGGATGTCGAGTGGATAAAATGGATGTAGAGTTGATAAAAATGGATGTAGAGTGGATAAAAATGGATGTAGATTGGATAAAATGGATGTAGAGTGGATAAAAATGGATGTAGAGTATACAAATTGGATGTAGAGTATATAAAATAGATGTAGAGTGGATAAAAATGGATGTAGATTGGATAAAATGGATGTAGAGTGGATAAAAATGGATGTAGAGTATATAAATTGGATGTAGAGTATATAAAATGGATGTAGAGTGGATAAAAATGGATGTCGAGTGGATAAAATGGATGTAGAGTGGATAAAAATGGATGTAGAGTGGATAAAATGGATGTAGAGTTGATAAAATGGATGTAAAGTGGATAAAATGGATGTAGAGTGGATAAAAATGGATGTAGAGTGGATAAAATGGATGTAGAGTGGATAAAATGGTTGTAGAGTGGATAAAATGGATGTAGAGTGGATAAAATGGATGTAGAGTGGTTAAAAATGGATGTAGAGTGGATAAAATGGATGTAGAGTGGATAAAATGGATGTAGAGTAGATAAAATGGATGTAGAGTGGATAAAATGGATGTAGAGTTGATAAAATGGATGTAAAGTGGATAAAATGGATGTAGAGTGGATAAAAATGGATGTAGAGTGGATAAAATGGATGTAGAGTGGATAAAATGGTTGTAGAGTGGATAAAATGGATGTAGAGTGGATAAAATGGATGTAGAGTGGATAAAAATGGATGTAGAGTGGATAAAATGGATGTAGAGTGGATAAAATGGTTGTAGAGTGGATAAAATGGATGTAAAGTGGATAAAATGGATGTAGAGTTAATAAAAATGGATGTAGTGTGGAAATACTGGATGTAGAGAGGATAAAATGGATGTAGAGTGAATAAAATGGATGTAGAGTGGATAAAATTGATGTAGAGTTGATAAAATGGATGTAAAGTGGATAAAATGGATGTAGAGTTAATAAAAATGGATGTAGAGTGGATAAAATGGATGTAAAGTGGATAAAAATGGATGTAGAGTGGATAAAATGGATGTAGAGATGATAAAAATGGATGTAGAGTGGATAAAATGGATGTAGAGTAGATAAAATGGATGTAGAGTGGATAAAATGGATGTAGAGTTCATAAAAATGGATGTAGAGTGGATAAAAATGGATGTAGATTGGATAAAATGGATGTAGAGTGGATAAAAATGGTTGTAGAGTGGATAAAATGGATGTAGAGTGGATAAAATGGATGTAGAGTTAATAAAAATGGATGTAGTGTGGAAATACTGGATGTAGAGAGGATAAAATGGATGTAGAGTTGATAAAAATGGATGTAGAGTGGATAAAAATGGATGTAGATTGGATAAAATGGATGTAGAGTGGATAAAATGGATGTAGAGTGGATAAAAATGGATGTAGAGTATATAAATTGGATGTAGAGTATATAAAATGGATGTAGAGTGGATAAAATGGATGTAGAGTGGATAAAAATGGATGTAGAGTGGATAAAAATGGATGTAGATTGGATAAAATGGATGTAGAGTGGATAAAATGGATGTAGAGTTGATAAAATGGATGTAGAGTGGATAAAATGGATGTAGAGTTAATAAAAATGGATGTAGAGTGGATAAAATGGATGTAAAGTGGATAAAAATGGATGTAGAGTGGATAAAATGGATGTAGAGATGATAAAAATGGATGTAGAGTGGATAAAATGGATGTAGAGTAGATAAAATGGATGTAGAGTGGATAAAATGGATGTAGAGTTCATAAAAATGGATGTAGAGTGGATAAAAATGGATGTAGATTGGATAAAATGGATGTAGAGTGGATAAAAATGGTTGTAGAGTGGATAAAATGGATGTAGAGTGGATAAAATGGATGTAGAGTTAATAAAAATGGATGTAGTGTGGAAATACTGGATGTAGAGAGGATAAAATGGATGTAGAGTTGATAAAAATGGATGTAGAGTGGATAAAAATGGATGTAGATTGGATAAAATGAATGTAGAGTGGATAAAAATGGATGTAGAGTGGATAAAATGGATGTAGAGATGATAAAAATGGATGTAGAGTGGATAAAATGGATGTACAGTTAATAAAAATGGATGTAGAGTGGATATAATGGATGTAGAGTTGATAAAATGGATGTAAAGTGGATAAAATGGATGTAGAGTTAATAAAAATGGATGTAGTGTGGAAATACTGGATGTAGAGAGGATAAAATGGATGTAGAGTGGATAAAATGGATGTAGAGTTAAAAAATTGGATGTAGAGTGGATAAAATGGATGTAGAGTTGATAAAAATGGATGTAGAGTGGATAAAAATGGATGTAGATTGGATAAATTGGATGTAGAGTGGATAAAAATGGATGTAGAGTGGATAAAATGGATGTAGAGTGGATAAAAATGGATGTAGAGTGGATAAAATGGATGTAGAGTGCATAAAAATGGATGTTGAGTGGATAAAATGGATGTAGAGTGGATAAAATGAATGTACAGTTAATAAAAATGGATGTAGAGTGGATAAAAATGGATGTAGAGTGGATAAAATGGATGTAGAGTCGATAAAATGGATGTAGAGTGGATAAAAATGGATGTAGAGTGGATAAAATGGATGTAGAGTGCATAAAAATGGATCTTGAGTGGATAAAATGAATGTAGAGTAGATAAAATGGATGTAAAGTGGATAAAAATGGATGTAGAGTGGATAAAATGGATGTAGAGTGGATAAAAATGGATGTAGAGTGGATAAAATGGATGTAGAGTGAATAAAATGGATGTAGAGTGGATAAAATTGATGTAGAGTGTATAAAATGGATGTAGAGTGGATAAAAATGGATGTAGAGTGGATAAAAATGGATGTAGATTGGATAAAATGGATGTAGAGTGGATAAAATGGATGTAGAGTTGATAAAATGGATGTAAAGTGGATAAAATGGATGTAGAGTTAATAAAAATGGATGTAGAGTGGATATAATGGATGTATAGTGGATAAAAATGGATGTAGAGTGGATAAAATGGATGTAGAGATGATAAAAATGGATGTAGAGTGGATAAAATGGATGTAGAGTAGATAAAATGGATGTAGAGTGGATAAAATGGATGTAGAGTTCATAAAAATGGATGTAGAGTGGATAAAAATGGATGTAGATTGGATAAAATGGATGTAGAGTGGATAAAAATGGTTGTAGAGTGGATAAAATGGATGTAGAGTGGATAAAATGGATGTAGAGTTAATAAAAATGGATGTAGTGTGGAAATACTGGATGTAGAGAGGATAAAATGGATGTAGAGTTGATAAAAATGGATGTAGAGTGGATAAAAATGGATGTAGATTGGATAAAATGGATGTAGAGTGGATAAAATGGATGTAGAGTGGATAAAAATGGATGTAGAGTGGATAAAATGGATGTAGAGTTGATAAAATGGATGTAAAGTGGATAAAATGGATGTAGAGTTAATAAAAATGGATGTAGAGTGGATAAAATGGATGTAAAGTGGATAAAAATGGATGTAGAGTGGATAAAATGGATGTAGAGATGATAAAAATGGATGTAGAGTGGATAAAATGGATGTAGAGTAGATAAAATGGATGTAGAGTGGATAAAATGGATGTAGAGTTCATAAAAATGGATGTAGAGTGGATAAAAATGGATGTAGATTGGATAAAATGGATGTAGAGTGGATAAAAATGGTTGTAGAGTGGATAAAATGGATGTAGAGTGGATAAAATGGATGTAGAGTTAATAAAAATGGATGTAGTGTGGAAATACTGGATGTAGAGAGGATAAAATGGATGTAGAGTTGATAAAAATGGATGTAGAGTGGATAAAAATGGATGTAGATTGGATAAAATGAATGTAGAGTGGATAAAAATGGATGTAGAGTGGATAAAATGGATGTAGAGATGATAAAAATGGATGTAGAGTGGATAAAATGGATGTACAGTTAATAAAAATGGATGTAGAGTGGATATAATGGATGTAGAGTTGATAAAATGGATGTAAAGTGGATAAAATGGATGTAGAGTTAATAAAAATGGATGTAGTGTGGAAATACTGGATGTAGAGAGGATAAAATGGATGTAGAGTGGATAAAATGGATGTAGAGTTAAAAAATTGGATGTAGAGTGGATAAAATGGATGTAGAGTTGATAAAAATGGATGTAGAGTGGATAAAAACGGATGTAGATTGGATAAAATGAATGTAGAGTGGATAAAAATGGATGTAGAGTATACAAATTGGATGTAGAGTATATAAAATGGATGTAGAGTGGATAAAAATGAATGTCGAGTGGATAAAATGGATGTAGAGTGGATAAAAATGGATGTAGATTGGATAAAATGGATGTAGAGTGGATAAAAATGGATGTAGAGTATATAAATTGGATGTAGAGTATATAAAATGGATGTAGAGTGGATAAAAATGGATGTCGAGTGGATAAAATGGATGTAGAGTGGATAAAAATGGATGTAGAGTGGATAAAATGGATGTAGAGTTGATAAAAATGGATGTAGAGTGGATAAAATGGATGTAGAGTAGATAAAATGGATGTAGAGTGGATAAAATGGATGTAGAGTTGATAAAATGGATGTAAAGTGGATAAAATGGATGTAGAGTGGATAAAAATGGATGTAGAGTGGATAAAATGGATGTAGAGTGGATAAAATGGTTGTAGAGTGGATAAAATGGATGTAGAGTGGATAAAATGGATGTAGAGTGGATAAAAATGGATGTAGAGTGGATAAAATGGATGTAGAGTGGATAAAATGGTTGTAGAGTGGATAAAATAGATGTAAAGTGGATAAAATGGATGTAGAGTTAATAAAAATGGATGTAGTGTGGAAATACTGGATGTAGAGAGGATAAAATGGATGTAGAGTGGATAAAATGGATGTAGAATTAAAAAATTGGATGTAGAGTGGATAAAATGGATGTAGAGTTGATAAAAATGGATGTAGAGTGGATAAAAATGGATGTAGATTGGATAAAATGAATGTAGAGTGGATAAAAATGGATGTAGAGTATATAAATTGGATGTAGAGTATATAAAATGGATGTAGAGTGGATAAAAATGAATGTAGAGTGGATAAAAATGGATGTAGAGTATATAAATTGGATGTAGAGTATATAAAATGGATGTAGAGTGGATAAAAATGGATGTCGAGTGGATAAAATGGATGTAGAGTTGATAAAAATGGATGTAGAGTGGATAAAAATGGATGTAGATTGGATAAAATGGATGTAGAGTGGATAAAAATGGATGTAGAGTATATAAATTGGATGTAGAGTATATAAAATAGATGTAGAGTGGATAAAAATGGATGTCGAGTGGATAAAATGGATGTAGAGTGGATAAAAATGGATGTAGATTGGATAAAATGGATGTAGAGTTAATAAAAATGGATGTAGAGCGGATAAAATGGATGTAGAGTAGATAAAATGGATGTAGAGTGGATAAAATGGATGTAGAGTAGATAAAATGGATGTAGAGTGGATAAAATGGATGTAGAGTTGATAAAATGGATGTAGAGTGTATAAAATGGATGTAGAGTGAATAAAATGGATGTAGAGTGGATAAAATTAATGTAGAGTGTATAAAATGGATGTAGAGTGGATGAAAATGGATGTAGAGTGGATAAAAATGGATGTAGATTGGATAAAATGGATGTAGAGTGGATAAAATGGATGTAGAGTTGATAAAATGGATGTAAAGTGGATAAAATGGATGCAGAGTTAATAAAATTGGATGTAGAGTGGATAAAATGGATGTAGAGTTCATAAAAATGGATGTAGAGTGGATAAAAATGGATGTAGATTGGATAAAATGGATGTCGAGTGGATAAAATGGATGTAGAGTGGATAAAAATGGATGTAGAGTATATAAATTGGATGTAGAGTGGATAAAAATGGATGTCGAGTGGATAAAATGGATGTAGAGTGGATAAAAATGGATGTAGAGTGGATAAAATGGATGTGGAGTGCATAAAAATGGATGTTGAGTGGATAAAATGGATGTAGAGTGGATAAAATGAATGTACAGTTAATAAAAATGGATGTAGAGTGGATAAAAATGGATGTAGAGTGGATAAAATGGATGTAGAGTCGATAAAATGGATGTAGAGTGGATAAAAATGGATGTAGAGTGGATAAAATGGATGTAGAGTGCATAAAAATGGATGTTGAGTGGATAAAATGGATGTAGAGTGGATAAAATGAATGTACAGTTAATAAAAATGGATGTAGAGTGGATAAAAATGGATGTAGAGTGGATAAAATGGATGTAGAGTCGATAAAATGGATGTAGAGTGGATAAAAATGGATGTAGAGTGGATAAAATGGATGTAGAGTGGATAAAAATGGATGTAGAGTGGATAAAATGGATGTAGAGTGAATAAAATGGATGTAGAGTGGATAAAATTGATGTAGAGTGTATAAAATGGATGTAGAGTGGATAAAAATGGATGTAGAGTGGATAAAAATGGATGTAGATTGGATAAAATGGATGTAGAGTGGATAAAATGGATGTAGAGTTGATAAAATGGATGTAAAGTGGATAAAATGGATGTAGAGTTAATAAAAATGGATGTAGAGTGGATAAAATGGATGTAAAGTGGATAAAATGGATGTAGAGTGGATAAAAATGGATGTAGATTGGATAAAATGGATGTAGAGATGATAAAAATGGATGTAGAGTGGATAAAATGGATGTAGAGTAGATAAAATGGATGTAGAGTGGATAAAATGGATGTAGAGTTCATAAAAATGGATGTAGAGTGGATAAAAATGGATGTAGATTGGATAAAATGGATGTAGAGTGGATAAAAATGGTTGTAGAGTGGATAAAATGGATGTAGAGTGGATAAAATGGATGTAGAGTTAATAAAAATGGATGTAGTGTGGAAATACTGGATGTAGAGAGGATAAAATGGATGTAGAGTGGATAAAATGGATGTAGAGTGGATAAAAATGGATGTAGAGTATATAAATTGGATGTAGAGTATATAAAATGGATGTTGAGTGGATAAAATGGATGTAGAGTAGATAAAATGGATGTAAAGTGGATAAAAATGGATGTAGAGTGGATAAAATGGATGTAGAGTGGATAAAAATGGATGTAGAGTGGATAAAATGGATGTAGAGTGAATAAAATGGATGTAGAGTGGATAAAATTGATGTAGAGTGTATAAAATGGATGTAGAGTGGATAAAAATGGATGTAGAGTGGATAAAAATGGATGTAGATTGGATAAAATGGATGTAGAGTGGATAAAATGGATGTAGAGTTGATAAAATGGATGTAAAGTGGATAAAATGGATGTAGAGTTAATAAAAATGGATGTAGAGTGGATAAAATGGATGTAAAGTGGATAAAAATGGATGTAGAGTGGATAAAATGGATGTAGAGATGATAAAAATGGATGTAGAGTGGATAAAATGGATGTAGAGTAGATAAAATGGATGTAGAGTGGATAAAATGGATGTAGAGTTCATAAAAATGGATGTAGAGTGGATAAAAATGGATGTAGATTGGATAAAATGGATGTAGAGTGGATAAAAATGGTTGTAGAGTTGATAAAATGGATGTAGAGTGGATAAAATGGATGTAGAGTTAATAAAAATGGATGTAGTGTGGAAATACTGGATGTAGAGAGGATAAAATGGATGTAGAGTGGATAAAATGGATGTAGAGTGGATAAAAATGGATGTAGAGTATATAAATTGGATGTAGAGTATATAAAATGGATGTAGAGTGGATAAAATGGATGTAGAGTGGATAAAAATGGATGTAGAGTGGATAAAAATGGATGTAGATTGGATAAAATGGATGTAGAGTGGATAAAATGGATGTAGAGTTGATAAAATGGATGTAAAGTGGATAAAATGGATGTAGAGTTGATAAAAATGGATGTAGAGTGGATAAAATGGATGTAGAGTGGATAAAATGGATGTAGAGTAGATAAAATGGATGTAGAGTGGATAAAATGGATGTAGAGTTGATAAAATGGATGTAAAGTGGATAAAATGGATGTAGAGTGGATAAAAATGGATGTAGAGTGGATAAAATGGATGTAGAGTGGATAAAATGGTTGTAGAGTGGATAAAATGGATGTAGAGTGGATAAAATGGATGTAGAGTGGATAAAAATGGATGTAGAGTGGATAAAATGGATGTAGAGTGGATAAAATGGTTGTAGAGTGGATAAAATGGATGTAAAGTGGATAAAATGGATGTAGAGTGGATAAAATGGTTGTAGAGTGGATAAAATGGATGTAAAGTGGATAAAATGGATGTAGAGTTAATAAAAATGGATGTAGTGTGGAAATACTGGATGTAGAGAGGATAAAATGGATGTAGAGTGAATAAAATGGATGTAGAGTGGATAAAATTGATGTAGAGTTGATAAAATGGATGTAAAGTGGATAAAATGGATGTAGAGTTAATAAAAATGGATGTAGAGTGGATAAAATGGATGTAAAGTGGATAAAAATGGATGTAGAGTGGATAAAATGGATGTAGAGATGATAAAAATGGATGTAGAGTGGATAAAATGGATGTAGAGTAGATAAAATGGATGTAGAGTGGATAAAATGGATGTAGAGTTCATAAAAATGGATGTAGAGTGGATAAAAATGGATGTAGATTGGATAAAATGGATGTAGAGTGGATAAAAATGGTTGTAGAGTGGATAAAATGGATGTAGAGTGGATAAAATGGATGTAGAGTTAATAAAAATGGATGTAGTGTGGAAATACTGGATGTAGAGAGGATAAAATGGATGTAGAGTTGATAAAAATGGATGTAGAGTGGATAAAAATGGATGTAGATTGGATAAAATGAATGTAGAGTGGATAAAAATGGATGTAGAGTGGATAAAATGGATGTAGAGATGATAAAAATGGATGTAGAATGGATAAAATGGATGTACAGTTAATAAAAATGGATGTAGAGTGGATAAAATGGATGTAGATTGGATAAAATGAATGTAGAGTGGATAAAAATGGATGTAGAGTATATAAATTGGATGTAGAGTATATAAAATGGATGTAGAGTGGATAAAAATGAATGTAGAGTGGATAAAAATGGATGTAGAGTATATAAATTGGATGTAGAGTATATAAAATGGATGTAGAGTGGATAAAAATGGATGTCGAGTGGATAAAATGGATGTAGAGTTGATAAAAATGGATGTAGAGTGGATAAAAATGGATGTAGATTGGATAAAATGGATGTAGAGTGGATAAAAATGGATGTAGAGTATATAAATTGGATGTAGAGTATATAAAATAGATGTAGAGTGGATAAAAATGGATGTCGAGTGGATAAAATGGATGTAGAGTGGATAAAAATGGATGTAGATTGGATAAAATGGATGTAGAGTGGATAAAAATGGATGTAGAGTATATAAATTGGATGTAGAGTATATAAAATGGATGTAGAGTGGATAAAAATGGATGTCGAGTGGATAAAATGGATGTAGAGTGGATAAAAATGGATGTAGAGTGGATAAAATGGATGTAGAGTTGATAAAAATGGATGTAGAGTGGATAAAATGGATGTAGAGTAGATAAAATGGATGTAGAGTGGATAAAATGGATGTAGAGTTGATAAAATGGATGTAAAGTGGATAAAATGGATGTAGAGTTCATAAAAATGGATGTAGAGTGGATAAAAATGGATGTAGATTGGATAAAATGGATGTAGAGTGGATAAAAATGGATGTAGAGTGGATAAAATGGATGTAGAGTGGATAAAATGGTTGTAGAGTGGATAAAATGGATGTAGAGTGGATAAAATGGATGTAGAGTGGATAAAAATGGATGTAGAGTTGATAAAATGGATGTAAAGTGGATAAAATGGATGTAGAGTTCATAAAAATGGATGTAGAGTGGATAAAAATGGATGTAGATTGGATAAAATGGATGTCGAGTGGATAAAATGGATGTAGAGTGGATAAAAATGGATGTAGAGTATATAAATTGGATGTAGAGTGGATAAAAATGGATGTCGAGTGGATAAAATGGATGTAGAGTGGATAAAAATGGATGTAGAGTGGATAAAATGGATGTAGAGTGCATAAAAATGGATGTTGAGTGGATAAAATGGATGTAGAGTGGATAAAATGAATGTACAGTTAATAAAAATGGATGTAGAGTGGATAAAAATGGATGTAGAGTGGATAAAATGGATGTAGAGTCGATAAAATGGATGTAGAGTGGATAAAAATGGATGTAGAGTGGATAAAATGGATGTAGAGTGCATAAAAATGGATGTTGAGTGGATAAAATGGATGTAGAGTAGATAAAATGGATGTAAAGTGGATAAAAATGGATGTAGAGTGGATAAAATGGATGTAGAGTGGATAAAAATGGATGTAGAGTGGATAAAATGGATGTAGAGTGAATAAAATGGATGTAGAGTGGATAAAATTGATGTAGAGTGTATAAAATGGATGTAGAGTGGATAAAAATGGATGTAGAGTGGATAAAAATGGATGTAGATTGGATAAAATGGATGTAGAGTGGATAAAATGGATGTAGAGTGGATAAAATGGATGTAAAGTGGATAAAATGGATGTAGAGTTAATAAAAATGGATGTAGAGTGGATAAAATGGATGTAAAGTGGATAAAAATGGATGTAGAGTGGATAAAATGGATGTAGAGATGATAAAAATGGATGTAGAGTGGATAAAATGGATGTAGAGTAGATAAAATGGATGTAGAGTGGATAAAATGGATGTAGAGTTCATAAAAATGGATGTAGAGTGGATAAAAATGGATGTAGAGTGGATAAAATGGATGTAGAGTGGATAAAAATGGTTGTAGAGTGGATAAAATGGATGTAGAGTGGATAAAATGGATGTAGAGTTAATAAAAATGGATGTAGTGTGGACATACTGGATGTAGAGAGGATAAAATGGATGTAGAGTGGATAAAATGGATGTAGAGTGGATAAAAATGGATGTAGAGTATATAAATTGGATGTAGAGTATATAAAATGGATGTAGAGTGGATAAAATGGATGTAGAGTGGATAAAAATGGATGTAGAGTGGATAAAAATGGATGTAGATTGGATAAAATGGATGTAGAGTGGATAAAATGGATGTAGAGTTGATAAAATGGATGTAAAGTGGATAAAATGGTTTTAGAGTTAATTAAAATGGATGTAGAGTGGATAAAATGGTTGTAAAGTGGATAAAAATGGATGTAGAGTGGATAAAATGGATGTAGAGATGATAAAAATGGATGTAGAGTGGATAAAATGGATGTAGAGTAGATAAAATGGATGTAGAGTGGATAAAATGGATGTAGAGTTCATAAAAATGGATGTAGAGTGGATAAAAATGGATGTAGATTGGATAAAATGGATGTAGAGTGGATAAAAATGGTTGTAGAGTGGATAAAATGGATGTAGAGTGGATAAAATGGATGTAGAGTTAATAAAAATGGATGTAGTGTGGAAATACTGGATGTAGAGAGGATAAAATGGATGTAGAGTTGATAAAAATGGATGTAGAGTGGATAAAAATGGATGTAGATTGGATAAAATGAATGTAGAGTGGATAAAAATGGATGTAGAGTGGATAAAATGGATGTAGAGATGATAAAAATGGATGTAGAGTGGATAAAATGGATGTACAGTTAATAAAAATGGATGTAGAGTGGATATAATGGATGTAGAGTTGATAAAATGGATGTAAAGTGGATAAAATGGATGTAGAGTTAATAAAAATGGATGTAGTGTGGAAATACTGGATGTAGAGAGGATAAAATGGATGTAGAGTGGATAAAATGAATGTAGAGTTAAAAAATTGGATGTAGAGTGGATAAAATGGATGTAGAGTTGATAAAAATGGATGTAGAGTGGATAAAAATGGATGTAGATTGGATAAAATGAATGTAGAGTGGATAAAAATGGATGTAGAGTATACAAATTGGATGTAGAGTATATAAAATGGATGTAGAGTGGATAAAAATGAATGTAGAGTGGATAAAAATGGATGTAGAGTATATAAATTGGATGTAGAGTATATAAAATGGATGTAGAGTGGATAAAAATGGATGTCGAGTGGATAAAATGGATGTAGAGTTGATAAAAATGGATGTAGAGTGGATAAAAATGGATGTAGATTGGATAAAATGGATGTAGAGTGGATAAAAATGGATGTAGAGTATACAAATTGGATGTAGAGTATATAAAATAGATGTAGAGTGGATAAAAATGGATGTAGATTGGATAAAATGGATGTAGAGTGGATAAAAATGGATGTAGAGTATATAAATTGGATGTAGAGTATATAAAATGGATGTAGAGTGGATAAAAATGGATGTCGAGTGGATAAAATGGATGTAGAGTGGATAAAAATGGATGTAGAGTGGATAAAATGGATGTAGAGTTGATAAAATGGATGTAAAGTGGATAAAATGGATGTAGAGTGGATAAAAATGGATGTAGAGTGGATAAAATGGATGTAGAGTGGATAAAATGGTTGTAGAGTGGATAAAATGGATGTAGAGTGGATAAAATGGATGTAGAGTGGTTAAAAATGGATGTAGAGTGGATAAAATGGATGTAGAGTGGATAAAATGGATGTAGAGTAGATAAAATGGATGTAGAGTGGATAAAATGGATGTAGAGTTGATAAAATGGATGTAAAGTGGATAAAATGGATGTAGAGTGGATAAAAATGGATGTAGAGTGGATAAAATGGATGTAGAGTGGATAAAATGGTTGTAGAGTGGATAAAATGGATGTAGAGTGGATAAAATGGATGTAGAGTGGATAAAAATGGATGTAGAGTGGATAAAATGGATGTAGAGTGGATAAAATGGTTGTAGAGTGGATAAAATGGATGTAAAGTGGATAAAATGGATGTAGAGTTAATAAAAATGGATGTAGTGTGGAAATACTGGATGTAGAGAGGATAAAATGGATGTAGAGTGAATAAAATGGATGTAGAGTGGATAAAATTGATGTAGAGTTGATAAAATGGATATAGGGTGGATAAAATGGATGTAGAGTTAATAAAAATGGATGTAGAGTGGATAAAATGGATGTAAAGTGGATAAAAATGGATGTAGAGTGGATAAAATGGATGTAGAGATGATAAAAATGGATGTAGAGTGGATAAAATGGATGTAGAGTAGATAAAATGGATGTAGAGTGGATAAAATGGATGTAGAGTTCATAAAAATGGATGTAGAGTGGATAAAAATGGATGTAGATTGGATAAAATGGATGTAGAGTGGATAAAAATGGTTGTAGAGTGGATAAAATGGATGTAGAGTGGATAAAATGGATGTAGAGTTAATAAAAATGGATGTAGTGTGGAAATACTGGATGTAGAGTGGATAAAATGGATGTAGAGTTGATAAAAATGGATGTAGAGTGGATAAAAATGGATGTAGATTGGATAAAATGAATGTAGAGTGGATAAAAATGGATGTAGAGTGGATAAAATGGATGTAGAGATGATAAAAATGGATGTAGAGTGGATAAAATGGATGTACAGTTAATAAAAATGGATGTAGAGTGGATAAAATGGATGTAGATTGGATAAAATGAATGTAGAGTGGATAAAAATGGATGTAGAGTATATAAATTGGATGTAGAGTATATAAAATGGATGTAGAGTGGATAAAAATGAATGTAGAGTGGATAAAAATGGATGTAGAGTATATAAATTGGATGTAGAGTATATAAAATGGATGTAGAGTGGATAAAAATGGATGTCGAGTGGATAAAATGGATGTAGAGTTGATAAAAATGGATGTAGAGTGGATAAAAATGGATGTAGATTGGATAAAATGGATGTAGAGTGGATAAAAATGGATGTAGAGTATATAAATTGGATGTAGAGTATATAAAATAGATGTAGAGTGGATAAAAATGGATGTCGAGTGGATAAAATGGATGTAGAGTGGATAAAAATGGATGTAGATTGGATAAAATGGATGTAGAGTGGATAAAAATGGATGTAGAGTATATAAATTGGATGTAGAGTATATAAAATGGATGTAGAGTGGATAAAAATGGATGTCGAGTGGATAAAATGGATGTAGAGTGGATAAAAATGGATGTAGAGTGGATAAAATGGATGTAGAGTTGATAAAAATGAATGTAGAGTGGATAAAATGGATGTAGAGTAGATAAAATGGATGTAGAGTGGATAAAATGGATGTAGAGTTGATAAAATGGATGTAAAGTGGATAAAATGGATGTAGAGTTCATAAAAATGGATGTAGAGTGGATAAAAATGGATGTAGATTGGATAAAATGGATGTAGAGTGGATAAAAATGGATGTAGAGTGGATAAAATGGATGTAGAGTGGATAAAATGGATGTAGAGTGGATAAAAATGGATGTAGAGTGGATAAAAATGGATGTAGATTGGATAAAATGGATGTAGAGTGGATAAAATGGTTGTAGAGTGGATAAAATGGATGTAGAGTGGATAAAATGGATGTAGAGTGGATAAAAATGGATGTAGAGTGGATAAAATGGATGTAGAGTGGATAAAATGGTTGTAGAGTGGATAAAATGGATGTAGAGTTGATAAAAATGGAAGTAGAGTGGATAAAATGGATGTATAGTGGATAAAAATGGATGTAGAGTGGATAAAATGGATGTAGAGTGGATAAAAATGGATGTAGAGTGGATAAAATGGATGTAGAGTGGATAAAAATGGATGTAGAGTGGATAAAAATGGATGTAGAGTGGATGAAATGGATGTAGAGTGGATAAAATGGATGTAGAGTGGATAAAAATGGATGTAGAGTGGATAAAATAGATGTAGAGTGGACAAAATGGATATAGGGTGGATAAAAATGGATGTAGAGTGGATAAAATGGATATAGAGTGTATAAAATGGATGTAGAGTGGATAAAATGGATGTAGAGTGGATAAAATTGATGTAGAGTGTATAAAATGGATGTAGAGTGGATAAAAATGAATGTAGAGTGGATAAAAATGGATGTAGATTGGATAAAATGGATGTAGAGTGGATAAAATGGATGTAGAGTTGATAAAATGGATGTAAAGTGGATAAAATGGATGTAGAGTTAATAAAATTGGATGTAGAGTGGATAAAATGGATGTAGAGTTGATAAAAATGGATGTAGAGTGGATAAAAATGGATGTAGATTGGATAAAATTGATGTAGAGTGGATAAAAATGGATGTAGAGTATATAAATTGGATGTAGAGTATATAAAATGGATGTAGAGTGGATAAAAATGGATGTCGAGTGGATAAAATGGATGTAGAGTGGATAAAAATGGATGTAGATTGGATAAAATGGATGTAGAGTTAATAAAAATGGATGTAGAGCGGATAAAATGGATGTAGAGTAGATAAAATGGATGTAGAGTGGATAAAATGGATGTAGAGTAGATAAAATGGATGTAGAGTGAATAAAATGGATGTAGAGTGGATAAAATTAATGTAGAGTGTATAAAATGGATGTAGAGTGGATGAAAATGGATGTAGAGTGGATAAAAATGGATGTAGATTGGATAAAATGGATGTAGAGTGGATAAAATGGATGTAGAGTTGATAAAATGGATGTAAAGTGGATAAAATGGATGCAGAGTTAATAAAATTGGATGTAGAGTGGATAAAATGGATGTAGAGTTCATAAAAATGGATGTAGAGTGGATAAAAATGGATGTAGATTGGATAAAATGGATGTCGAGTGGATAAAATGGATGTAGAGTGGATAAAAATGGATGTAGAGTATATAAATTGGATGTAGAGTGGATAAAAATGGATGTCGAGTGGATAAAATGGATGTAGAGTGGATAAAAATGGATGTAGAGTGGATAAAATGGATGTAGAGTGCATAAAAATGGATGTTGAGTGGATAAAATGGATGTAGAGTGGATAAAATGAATGTACAGTTAATAAAAATGGATGTAGAGTGGATAAAAATGGATGTAGAGTGGATAAAATGGATGTAGAGTCGATAAAATGGATGTAGAGTGGATAAAAATGGATGTAGAGTGGATAAAATGGATGTAGAGTGCATAAAAATGGATGTTGAGTGGATAAAATGGATGTAGAGTAGATAAAATGGATGTAAAGTGGATAAAAATGGATGTAGAGTGGATAAAATGGATGTAGAGTGGATAAAAATGGATGTAGAGTGGATAAAATGGATGTAGAGTGAATAAAATGGATGTAGAGTGGATAAAATTGATGTAGAGTGTATAAAATGGATGTAGAGTGGATAAAAATGGATGTAGAGTGGATAAAAATGGATGTAGATTGGATAAAATGGATGTAGAGTGGATAAAATGGATGTAGAGTTGATAAAATGGATGTAAAGTGGATAAAATGGATGTAGAGTTAATAAAAATGGATGTAGAGTGGATAAAATGGATGTAAAGTGGATAAAAATGGATGTAGAGTGGATAAAATGGATGTAGAGATGATAAAAATGGATGTAGAGTGGATAAAATGGATGTAGAGTAGATAAAATGGATGTAGAGTGGATAAAATGGATGTAGAGTTCATAAAAATGGATGTAGAGTGGATAAAAATGGATGTAGATTGGATAAAATGGATGTAGAGTGGATAAAAATGGTTGTAGAGTGGATAAAATGGATGTAGAGTGGATAAAATGGATGTAGAGTTAATAAAAATGGATGTAGTGTGGAAATACTGGATGTAGAGAGGACAAAATGGATGTAGAGTGGATAAAATGGATGTAGAGTGGATAAAAATGGATGTAGAGTATATAAATTGGATGTAGAGTATATAAAATGGATGTAGAGTGGATAAAATGGATGTAGAGTGGATAAAAATGGATGTAGAGTGGATAAAAATGGATGTAGATTGGATAAAATGGATGTAGAGTGGATAAAATGGATGTAGAGTTGATAAAATGGATGTAAAGTGGATAAAATGGATGTAGAGATGATAAAAATGGATGTAGAGTGGATAAAATGGATGTAGAGTAGATAAAATGGATGTAGAGTGGATAAAATGGATGTAGAGTTCATAAAAATGGATGTAGAGTGGATAAAAATGGATGTAGATTGGATAAAATGGATGTAGAGTGGATAAAAATGGTTGTAGAGTGGATAAAATGGATGTAGAGTGGATAAAATGGATGTAGAGTTAATAAAAATGGATGTAGTGTGGAAATACTGGATGTAGAGAGGATAAAATGGATGTAGAGTTGATAAAAATGGATGTAGAGTGGATAAAAATGGATGTAGATTGGATAAAATGAATGTAGAGTGGATAAAAATGGATGTAGAGTGGATAAAATGGATGTAGAGATGATAAAAATGGATGTAGAGTGGATAAAATGGATGTACAGTTAATAAAAATGGATGTAGAGTGGATATAATGGATGTAGAGTTGATAAAATGGATGTAAAGTGGATAAAATGGATGTAGAGTTAATAAAAATGGATGTAGTGTGGAAATACTGGATGTAGAGAGGATAAAATGGATGTAGAGTGGATAAAATGGATGTAGAGTTAAAAAATTGGATGTAGAGTGGATAAAATGGATGTAGAGTTGATAAAAATGGATGTAGAGTGGATAAAAATGGATGTAGATTGGATAAAATGAATGTAGAGTGGATAAAAATGGATGTAGAGTATACAAATTGGATGTAGAGTATATAAAATGGATGTAGAGTGGATAAAAATGAATGTAGAGTGGATAAAAATGGATGTAGAGTATATAAATTGGATGTAGAGTATATAAAATGGATGTAGAGTGGATAAAAATGGATGTCGAGTGGATAAAATGGATGTAGAGTGGATAAAAATGGATGTAGAGTGGATAAAAATGGATGTAGATTGGATAAAATGGATGTAGAGTGGATAAAAATGGATGTAGAGTATACAAATTGGATGTAGAGTATATAAAATAGATGTAGAGTGGATAAAAATGGATGTCGAGTGGATAAAATGGATGTAGAGTGGATAAAAATGGATGTAGATTGGATAAAATGGATGTAGAGTGGATAAAAATGGATGTAGAGTATATAAATTGGATGTAGGGTATATAAAATGGATGTAGAGTGGATAAAAATGGATGTCGAGTGGATAAAATGGATGTAGAGTGGATAAAATGGATGTAGAGTTAATAAAAATGGATGTAGTGTGGAAATACTGGATGTAGAGAGGATAAAATGGATGTAGAGTGGATAAAATGGATGTAGAGTGGATAAAAATGGATGTAGAGTATATAAATTGGATGTAGAGTATATAAAATAGATGTAGAGTGGATAAAAATGGATGTCGAGTGGATAAAATGGATGTAGAGTGGATAAAAATGGATGTAGATTGGATAAAATGGATGTAGAGTGGATAAAAATGGATGTAGAGTATATAAATTGGATGTAGAGTATATAAAATGGATGTAGAGTGGATAAAAATGGATGTCGAGTGGATAAAATGGATGTAGAGTGGATAAAAATGGATGTAGAGTGGATAAAATGGATGTAGAGTTGATAAAAATGGATGTAGAGTGGATAAAATGGATGTAGAGTAGATAAAATGGATGTAGAGTGGATAAAATGGATGTAGAGTTGATAAAATGGATGTAAAGTGGATAAAATGGATGTAGAGTTCATAAAAATGGATGTAGAGTGGATAAAAATGGATGTAGATTGGATAAAATGGATGTAGAGTGGATAAAAATGGATGTAGAGTGGATAAAATGGATGTAGAGTCGATAAAATGGATGTAGAGTGGATAAAAATGGATGTAGAGTGGATAAAATGGATGTAGAGTGCATAAAAATGGATGTTGAGTGGATAAAATGGATGTAGAGTAGATAAAATGGATGTAAAGTGGATAAAAATGGATGTAGAGTGGATAAAATGGATGTAGAGTGGATAAAAATGGATGTAGAGTGGATAAAATGGATGTAGAGTGAATAAAATGGATGTAGAGTGGATAAAATTGATGTAGAGTGTATAAAATGGATGTAGAGTGGATAAAAATGGATGTAGAGTGGATAAAAATGGATGTAGATTGGATAAAATGGATGTAGAGTGGATAAAATGGATGTAGAGTTGATAAAATGGATGTAAAGTGGATAAAATGGATGTAGAGTTAATAAAAATGGATGTAGAGTGGATAAAATGGATGTAAAGTGGATAAAAATGGATGTAGAGTGGATAAAATGGATGTAGAGATGATAAAAATGGATGTAGAGTGGATAAAATGGATGTAGAGTAGATAAAATGGATGTAGAGTGGATAAAATGGATGTAGAGTTCATAAAAATGGATGTAGAGTGGATAAAAATGGATGTAGATTGGATAAAATGGATGTAGAGTGGATAAAAATGGTTGTAGAGTGGATAAAATGGATGTAGAGTGGATAAAATGGATGTAGAGTTAATAAAAATGGATGTAGTGTGGAAATACTGGATGTAGAGAGGATAAAATGGATGTAGAGTGGATAAAATGGATGTAGAGTGGATAAAAATGGATGTAGAGTATATAAATTGGATGTAGAGTATATAAAATGGATGTAGAGTGGATAAAATGGATGTAGAGTGGATAAAAATGGATGTAGAGTGGATAAAAATGGATGTAGATTGGATAAAATGGATGTAGAGTGGATAAAATGGATGTAGAGTTGATAAAATGGATGTAAAGTGGATAAAATGGATGTAGAGATGATAAAAATGGATGTAGAGTGGATAAAATGGATGTAGAGTAGATAAAATGGATGTAGAGTGGATAAAATGGATGTAGAGTTCATAAAAATGGATGTAGAGTGGATAAAAATGGATGTAGATTGGATAAAATGGATGTAGAGTGGATAAAAATGGTTGTAGAGTGGATAAAATGGATGTAGAGTGGATAAAATGGATGTAGAGTTAATAAAAATGGATGTAGTGTGGAAATACTGGATGTAGAGAGGATAAAATGGATGTAGAGTTGATAAAAATGGATGTAGAGTGGATAAAAATGGATGTAGATTGGATAAAATGAATGTAGAGTGGATAAAAATGGATGTAGAGTGGATAAAATGGATGTAGAGATGATAAAAATGGATGTAGAGTGGATAAAATGGATGTACAGTTAATAAAAATGGATGTAGAGTGGATATAATGGATGTAGAGTTGATAAAATGGATGTAAAGTGGATAAAATGGATGTAGAGTTAATAAAAATGGATGTAGTGTGGAAATACTGGATGTAGAGAGGATAAAATGGATGTAGAGTGGATAAAATGGATGTAGAGTTAAAAAATTGGATGTAGAGTGGATAAAATGGATGTAGAGTTGATAAAAATGGATGTAGAGTGGATAAAAATGGATGTAGATTGGATAAAATGAATGTAGAGTGGATAAAAATGGATGTAGAGTATACAAATTGGATGTAGAGTATATAAAATGGATGTAGAGTGGATAAAAATGAATGTAGAGTGGATAAAAATGGATGTAGAGTATATAAATTGGATGTAGAGTATATAAAATGGATGTAGAGTGGATAAAAATGGATGTCGAGTGGATAAAATGGATGTAGAGTTGATAAAAATGGATGTAGAGTGGATAAAAATGGATGTAGATTGGATAAAATGGATGTAGAGTGGATAAAAATGGATGTAGAGTATACAAATTGGATGTAGAGTATATAAAATAGATGTAGAGTGGATAAAAATGGATGTCGAGTGGATAAAATGGATGTAGAGTGGATAAAAATGGATGTAGATTGGATAAAATGGATGTAGAGTGGATAAAAATGGATGTAGAGTATATAAATTGGATGTAGAGTATATAAAATGGATGTAGAGTGGATAAAAATGGATGTCGAGTGGATAAAATGGATGTAGAGTGGATAAAATGGATGTAGAGTTAATAAAAATGGATGTAGTGTGGAAATACTGGATGTAGAGAGGATAAAATGGATGTAGAGTGGATAAAATGGATGTAGAGTGGATAAAAATGGATGTAGAGTATATAAATTGGATGTAGAGTATATAAAATAGATGTAGAGTGGATAAAAATGGATGTCGAGTGGATAAAATGGATGTAGAGTGGATAAAAATGGATGTAGATTGGATAAAATGGATGTAGAGTGGATAAAAATGGATGTAGAGTATATAAATTGGATGTAGAGTATATAAAATGGATGTAGAGTGGATAAAAATGGATGTCGAGTGGATAAAATGGATGTAGAGTGGATAAAAATGGATGTAGAGTGGATAAAATGGATGTAGAGTTGATAAAAATGGATGTAGAGTGGATAAAATGGATGTAGAGTAGATAAAATGGATGTAGAGTGGATAAAATGGATGTAGAGTTGATAAAATGGATGTAAAGTGGATAAAATGGATGTAGAGTTCATAAAAATGGATGTAGAGTGGATAAAAATGGATGTAGATTGGATAAAATGGATGTAGAGTGGATAAAAATGGATGTAGAGTGGATAAAATGGATGTAGAGTGGATAAAATGGATGTAGAGTGGATAAAAATGGATGTAGAGTGGATAAAAATGGATGTAGATTGGATAAAATGGATGTAGAGTGGATAAAATGGTTGTAGAGTGGATAAAATGGATGTAGAGTGGATAAAATGGATGTAGAGTGGATAAAAATGGATGTAGAGTGGATAAAATGGATGTAGAGTGGATAAAATGGTTGTAGAGTGGATAAAATGGATGTAGAGTTGATAAAAATGGAAGTAGAGTGGATAAAATGGATGTATAGTGGATAAAAATGGATGTAGAGTGGATAAAATGGATGTAGAGTGGATAAAAATGGATGTAGAGTGGATAAAATGGATGTAGAGTGGATAAAAATGGATGTAGAGTGGATAAAAATGGATGTAGAGTGGATGAAATGGATGTAGAGTGGATAAAATGGATGTAGAGTGGATAAAAATGGATGTAGAGTGGATAAAATGGATGTAGAGTGGACAAAATGGATATAGGGTGGATAAAAATGGATGTAGAGTGGATAAAATGGATATAGAGTGTATAAAATGGATGTAGAGTGGATAAAATGGATGTAGAGTGGATAAAATTGATGTAGAGTGTATAAAATGGATGTAGAGTGGATAAAAATGGATGTAGAGTGGATAAAAATGGATGTAGATTGGATAAAATGGATGTAGAGTGGATAAAATGGATGTAGAGTTGATAAAATGGATGTAAAGTGGATAAAATGGATGTAGAGTTAATAAAATTGGATGTAGAGTGGATAAAATGGATGTAGAGTTGATAAAAATGGATGTAGAGTGGATAAAAATGGATGTAGATTGGATAAAATTGATGTAGAGTGGATAAAAATGGATGTAGAGTATATAAATTGGATGTAGAGTATATAAAATGGATGTAGAGTGGATAAAAATGGATGTCGAGTGGATAAAATGGATGTAGAGTGGATAAAAATGGATGTAGATTGGATAAAATGGATGTAGAGTTAATAAAAATGGATGTAGAGCGGATAAAATGGATGTAGAGTAGATAAAATGGATGTAGAGTGGATAAAATGGATGTAGAGTAGATAAAATGGATGTAGAGTGGATAAAATGGATGTAGAGTTGATAAAATGGATGTAGAGTGTATAAAATGGATGTAGAGTGAATAAAATGGATGTAGAGTGGATAAAATTAATGTAGAGTGTATAAAATGGATGTAGAGTGGATGAAAATGGATGTAGAGTGGATAAAAATGGATGTAGATTGGATAAAATGGATGTAGAGTGGATAAAATGGATGTAGAGTTGATAAAATGGATGTAAAGTGGATAAAATGGATGCAGAGTTAATAAAATTGGATGTAGAGTGGATAAAATGGATGTAGAGTTCATAAAAATGGATGTAGAGTGGATAAAAATGGATGTAGATTGGATAAAATGGATGTAGAGTGGATAAAAATGGTTGTAGAGTGGATAAAAATGGATGTAGAGTGGATAAAATGGATGTAGAGTTAATAAAAATGGATGTAGTGTGGAAATACTGGATGTAGAGAGGATAAAATGGATGTAGAGTGGATAAAATGGATGTAGAGTGGATAAAAATGGATGTAGAGTATATAAATTGGATGTAGAGTATATAAAATGGATGTAGAGTGGATAAAATGGATGTAGAGTGGATAAAAATGGATGTAGAGTGGATAAAAATGGATGTAGATTGGATAAAATGGATGTAGAGTGGATAAAATGGATGTAGAGTTGATAAAATGGATGTAAAGTGGATAAAATGGATGTAGAGTTAATAAAAATGGATGTAGAGTGGATAAAATGGATGTAAAGTGGATAAAAATGGATGTAGAGTGGATAAAATGGATGTAGAGATGATAAAAATGGATGTAGAGTGGATAAAATGGATGTAGAGTAGATAAAATGGATGTAGAGTGGATAAAATGGATGTAGAGTTCATAAAAATGGATGTAGAGTGGATAAAAATGGATGTAGATTGGATAAAATGGATGTAGAGTGGATAAAAATGGTTGTAGAGTGGATAAAATGGATGTAGAGTGGATAAAATGGATGTAGAGTTAATAAAAATGGATGTAGTGTGGAAATACTGGATGTAGAGAGGATAAAATGGATGTAGAGTGGATAAAAATGAATGTAGAGTGGATAAAAATGGATGTAGAGTATATAAATTGGATGTAGAGTATATAAAATGGATGTAGAGTGGATAAAAATGGATGTCGAGTGGATAAAATGGATGTAGAGTTGATAAAAATGGATGTAGAGTGGATAAAAATGGATGTAGATTGGATAAAATGGATGTAGAGTGGATAAAAATGGATGTAGAGTATACAAATTGGATGTAGAGTATATAAAATAGATGTAGAGTGGATAAAAATGGATGTCGAGTGGATAAAATGGATGTAGAGTGGATAAAAATGGATGTAGATTGGATAAAATGGATGTAGAGTGGATAAAAATGGATGTAGAGTATATAAATTGGATGTAGAGTATATAAAATGGATGTAGAGTGGATAAAAATGGATGTCGAGTGGATAAAATGGATGTAGAGTGGATAAAATGGATGTAGAGTTAATAAAAATGGATGTAGTGTGGAAATACTGGATGTAGAGAGGATAAAATGGATGTAGAGTGGATAAAATGGATGTCGAGTGGATAAAATGGATGTAGAGTTGATAAAAATGGATGTAGAGTGGATAAAAATGGATGTAGATTGGATAAAATGGATGTAGAGTGGATAAAAATGGATGTAGAGTATATAAATTGGATGTAGAGTATATAAAATAGATGTAGAGTGGATAAAAATGGATGTCGAGTGGATAAAATGGATGTAGAGTGGATAAAAATGGATGTAGATTGGATAAAATGGATGTAGAGTGGATAAAAATGGATGTAGAGTATATAAATTGGATGTAGAGTATATAAAATGGATGTAGAGTGGATAAAAATGGATGTCGAGTGGATAAAATGGATGTAGAGTGGATAAAAATGGATGTAGAGTGGATAAAATGGATGTAGAGTTGATAAAAATGGATGTAGAGTGGATAAAATGGATGTAGAGTAGATAAAATGGATGTAGAGTGGATAAAATGGATGTAGAGTTGATAAAATGGATGTAAAGTGGATAAAA